>VWZL01004317.1:160999-208783 GCA_013396915.1 Stercorarius parasiticus | reverse complement strand
TGAGGGTGGTGAGACACTGGAACAGGTTGCCCAGAGAGGTGGTGGAGGCCCCATCCCTGGAGACATTCAAGGCCAGGCTTGATGAGGCTTTGAGCAGCCTGGTCTAGTGGGAGGTGTCCCTGCTTACTGCAGGGGGGTTGGAACTAAATGATCTTTAAGGTCCCTTCCAGCCCGAACCATTCTGTGATTCTGTAATTGCCCCTTCTTGACATTCTCACCTCCAGAGAAGCCACAAAAGGGCCTCTCATGTCGCCATCAGCTGTTCAGGACCTGCCCCTCACATGGGAACCTGGCAGGCTGCTTGCAAGGGTCCTCTTGGCCAATGTGAATGATTACCTTCACTCTGGTAATGAGATATTTCATGTCTCACACTTCTCTCCTTTAAGACAGCTGAAGGGTCAAGGCAGGACGGCTTCACCATGAAGCATTTGTCACATGTCAATATTCAATTAATGGCTGTGAAAGCATTCATCAGGAGTCCAGTGGGAGCCAAGAGATGTGAGGGTCACCACAGGGAAACAAGCGACAGCAGAGGGAAGAAGCATGAAATATGAGCGGAGTCCTGCACATGCTCCTGGGAGAAAAACAGGACCTTTCTCCATCTCATTTCATTCACAAAGATGCTTTTGCTTAAAAGGTTTGTATCTTATCTCATCATTCAGGTCATCTTTTAACTGCTGATAATTTTAATTTCAGCAGGCAGTTAATATGCTAATCAAAACTGATAGCTCTCAGCAGGATGGAAAATCCCGAGCATGGACATGATTATTGGCCTTCTAAAGAAAAACATTGGCATGTAAAGGAAAAAAAAAAGCAACCAAACACATTTTTGCATAGTGATTATTTACTGCTTTCTTCACTCCACATGCTGATTCACCCACATTGGTCTCTTTTATACCCAGGGTTATCCAGGCACACGTTACTTCATCTGCTGCATCCCAGAGCAACAGGAGGGACGTAGCATGGCGCAAACGGTAATGGGAGTTCCCTGTTTCTTGTACCATTAGCTCTTCTGCTTCTCAGAAGTTGATAACCAGGCCAAAAATCCCACAATAGGTGCAACCGCAATAGGTGCTCACAAGGACTGCACAACTGTTCCCTTCAGGAGCAGGGTTTGATGGTGGGTGAGCGTGCAGATGTGGCCCAGAGGTTCATGACAGTGCAGGCACCTCAGGCACACATTTCCTTTCCTCAGTTTCCCATGCCAGCTCTGGCGATGGGGATCCATCTAAGGAGGTGCCTTCAGCATGGGATCCAGTTCCTCTACGGCTGCATTGCTGTGGCCTCCTGTGGGTGGGCTCACAACTAGGGAGAAGAGAAATTTCTCCTCCCCTTCCCCTGACTCAGGCCTGTAAAATACAGCCTCTTGGAGAGACCAGCGTGATAATAAATCCTAATCTGCCTGGTTGACACATGGTTGCGTGATACGATCAGTCCTGGAGGGAGGCAGTCACTGCCTGACAAAATTAAACTGATGGACTGCAGTGGGTGGGCAGGATGGGAAACTCCCAAGCATTGGTTCAAGCCTCCAGCCCCTTCACTTACAGTAGTGCTCCCCAAGCAGGCCAGTCTTTGACAGAGGAGGCGGCTGCAGCAAAGACTGCAACCAACTCGCCCAAAGCAAAGCAGCCTCTTCTCCAGCTAGGAGCAGACTTCAGACTTCAGGACTGATACCAAGACCAAGGGTGGCATCTTTGCTGCCTCATAGCCTGGACCTGCAGCACTCCCTGATCAGCAAAGTCTGGACTCCAGGAACTGCTCCATGACCACCCAGAATGCTTCAGATAAGAGAGGCATGGGATAGTAGTACAGTTTTTCCCGGATCCCAAAATAGCTCTTGCAGCAATGATGTCTCTGCACTGCTTTCTTCCCCAGTATCACCAGTCCATGTTGATAGCAAGACCACCATGCCAAGGCAGCTCACACCTGAAAGCCGCACAGCCTCAAGGCGCTCAGGAGAACAAGCATCCCAAAAACAGACATCAGAACAAGACACCCCACAGCCAGTTCCACTCCAAACCACCCGTGATCCAAACAGACCCTATGCAAACACCATGCTGGAGGTGGATCAGAAGACCCATGGGCACAGTGTGGAGCCCAAGGCATGCTTCTGTGCAAGGTCGAGGACTGGAGCAGCACAGCTTGAGCAGCCAGGTCTGATGGTCCAGGACACGGTAACACAGAGCAGACAGCATTAATCGCGGTGGCATTAACCTGAATTGTTGTCTTGCAAGTAGCACCAAGTCCAGCAGCACTGACCAGCTTGTTACAATGGTAATCACATAAAGGTATGAATCTGTCTCTACAGCCAACCCTTGACACACAGAGTGTGGCATACCTGCCTGCTCATGCTCAGTCCCAGGTCTCCTTTGCAGTTGTCCTTGGGAGCATTCACCAGCCCCCTCTGAGTTAGTTTTCATGGAGACATGCAGAGAAAAATGGCCACTTCTGCAGCATTTTCTTCTTCTCTGCCAACAGCAAATTGGGAACTCAGTGCTCAGGCAGCAGTGCACAAGGGCATCTGTGGTATAAGTGAGTTTGAGGTGCTCAGCTGGCAACCTCTTTGTGGAAATACTACAACTCCTTATCAGCCTGGGTCCTCTCATGTTTCATCTTTCAGAGAAATCCAATTAACCTGCTTCCCTTTGTACTTAGTACCTCTAATGCCAAAGAGCATCACCTGGAAGACCTTTTATAGGCACAATAAATGCCATGGCAACTGCAAAGATATTTCCAAGAAATCCTAGCTGCAGCCTTTGGACTGCAATTCCAGGAGATGTTTCCCACATCGTAATTTCTCTCTTTCAGTATTGTCGGTTTCTGGGGAAGTATTGACTAAGTGTTAAGCCACCAGACTGAATTCCTGATTCAACCCCTTGAAAGAGCAGGAAACCATCATTTCATTTTATCTGGAAATGCTTGTACAGAAATGCTGATCACTGTGTCACATCTGCTACTGTTCAGGGAAAAAGTAGACTCAGTTCTAAATGGGTTATTTACGACTCAGTTGCTCCAGCCCTTAAAATCACCCTGAATATCTGCTTTCCCCGCCACAGTTTGAACAAGCAGATTAGTCCCTGAAATCCATGTTTTCCACCTCAGTACAGCACATCAAAAAATAAAGGCCTTGCCTCAATAAAGAGCACTGTTAGGAGCACTCCTACTGGAATGAGTCTTCCCTAGTAATGCTTCGACTCCGGAAAGACCCTGTTCCGAGCACTAAAGAAATCCATGAGAAGTAGCCTTGGAATTTGTATGTTTGTATCTGCGTAGCTGTGGAAACACTATGGGAGAAGGTTGTTTTTTGTTTTGCAAGGCAAATAATAGAAAATCTGTTATATTCTTTGATATTCCAAGGCTTCCTTCCACTCCTGTTTCAAGCAAAGAGCTCTCACCCAAGCTGTGTTTTTTTTATAAATGCCTCCCCTGCCCTAGCATAGAGCAATCCAGAGTTGAGCACATTCCTTTGTGTCCTCACCCCTAATTGCTCTCAGGCTGTTGCAACACTTCTCGAGTTCCCAGCTGGATGCAGTGACCCAAGGGTTGATTTGGCTTTGGAGGGGGCTGGGCTGACCCCTGGTCTTGCAGCATCCACGCTCCTGGTGGGATGTCTGGGAGACACACAAGGAGCCTGGTTGAGAGATGAATCACCTGTTGCTTTGGATGAAATAGATTCTCTTCAGTTTGCAGGAGATATTGCTGAGATGGCTGCAGCCAGCAGGGAGGCTCAAGAGCACGGTGCAAAGCATCTGCTGAGGCATGTCTCTGGTTGGAACCTCACACAAACAAGTGCCCCAAGACCAGCCACAGGAATAACTTAGCTTATCTTTTTCATTTTCACTACTTCCTTGTTTTCTCCTCACTGCTCCTGCTCTTGTCCCTGCTTCCTTTGCACCACTGCTGCGAAGGCTCCCTGCTGCCGCTTCCTACTTGATTTCCTTTCGAACCTGCTGCCCAGCCTCAAAGGGGTGAAGACTGAGATGCACTGACTGAGCTGTTCTGCCCAACAAGTCACCACACTGCCCCACCACCAAAAAGATCTCTTCCCAGCAGAGCAAGTCCCCTTTGCATCTCTGCTTTCTCCCTCCTTCCCAGCCCATCAAGGAGAGTCAGGACACCTGCAATGGGAGTAGACAGAGACTCAGTCCTGCTGCCAACTCAAGCACTTGTTGGCATTTGAGTAACATCCTTCCTGGCACAGAAAAACTTCAAGCCAAACCTCTGTAGGGCAGTGATCAGCTCACAGACACGCATGCCACAAACCCCTCACAAAACCCCATTACAAACTACCTACTGCTTTGGTCACATCAAAATTTCTTTCCCAAGTACCTGCATGGCACCAAGCATGCCAATGCCAGCCAGAGCCTTGAGCGCCCCTGTAATGTTAATAATACACACAACCTATTAGTGCAACCCAGCTATTGCATATTGCTGCACACACAAGCTTGCCTTTAATGTTGTCTGCGTGCATAAGGTGTTATTCCCTGCAGCAACTCCAGTGAACAAAGCAACCTGGGGCCGTAAAACATGCTAGTCTAAGGTAGGGTTAAGCAGCTGATGGTAAACTATCACCACCATAATCGAAACCCACGCACACAGCACCAGATGTATTCAGCATCCTGCAAACAAAGGCTCCACGCCAGCACTTTGTGACATGCAAGCCAAAGCATAAGGCTTGGGAAGGGAACTGTGCCTTGTGGCAGGATTGCCCTCTGAGCAAGTGCATGGGACACCACTAGAACAGGGGCATGGGACTGGCATTGTCCTCCATCAGTAACGCAGGAGCATGGGATCCCTGCTGCAAAAACACCCAAGCTGTGGGGAGGAGGTTGCTCCATCAAGGGGGATTTTCTAGACTGTCTGTTGTAGCCACACTGTTGACCTCACCCATGAAGGAGGCACGCTCCAAGGCTGGAAGCTTCCCACTGCTGTTGTGTTGTTAAGTGGTGATTAGTGATCAACCGGGAGGCAAGGGGCTGCCCAGAGAGGCTTTCCTGCAATGCGGGAGTGCAACCACATTGGGGGCTCTGGATTCCTGCCATTGCCACTTTGCACAAGTCCCTTTGTGGTCAGACACCAGACCCTGGTGCTCACCAGGAGCCTTTACAGCCATGGTTTTGCAGATGGCTTCTGCCCCTAGTTGCAGCACAGGAGAGGAAATGAATAACCCTGTGAGCAGGGAGCTTCAGACCCCTTGCACAGTTCAAGGCCAGCAGCATTTTCTTGAAGCATAACAAATGGATTAATTATTGCAATAAGTAGAGACAATATGCTGTTAATGTCCTTAGGTGTGGCTACCTTCATGAACATTTAACATAAACCTTCTTTTTGCATTAAAAAACAAAATGAAAATACTTACAGAAAATCTCTTGCAGAGCCGTAAGATCAGCTCCCTAAACACTGCATCCCTTTGCAATCATGCATTTCCTCCCTCTTCCTAGCTCCAGTTTGTAAACTATTTGAATGCTGATGGTTTTTAAATAGCTCCTGGTGAGGATTTTACATACAGGGAATGGCACAGAAAAAAAATAAATCTGTGGGATGGAGATTTATGTAAACACAAATTCCTTGCAACAGCAAGTTCCTCGCTGCATGTCGCTCCTTTTACACAAACACACCATCAGATAAAGGAATGTATGTGATTCATTCACTGCCCTCTGATGTGGTGGAGCTCTTGAATGAAATGTTTAAACCATCTTGCTTTACTATGTTGCTTAAAATCAGACTTACAGGACTTACAGGCTGAGGTGGCATGGTAGAATGCAGGCTGAGTTTCTAAGAGACATGGGCTTGTGCAAAACGGATTGCTCCATGGGTGCTGAAAATTCTCATATGGGCTAGAAAAGAGATTTTTGTTTAGCTGCGCTGAGCAGTTGGTGTATGGAAACTAGAAAGTCATATTTATGTCTGCTGGGCTGCTCTGGAAGCTGTTACAGGCTCGACATTCGTTGCCAGTGGATGCTTTATCTTTCCTTGCTTGTGCTAGAAATATTGTGGGACCACAATGATGGTAGACTGCTAGATAGTACAGTCATTATTAGACCAAAATAGATGGGTCCTGGCATTCAATAGTGCTGCCGAGGCTGCTTGAAGTTTTCAGTCACATTTGCCACTTCTTTCCAGGAAATGAGACAAAGCTGGTAAAACTGCTAAGCATTTCAAGAGATGGCTGTGGGCACACATGTGTCATGGAGAGCTGGGGTAAGCCCACACGGCTCTCTCAGACCTGAAATAAAAAGCAGTTTGGTGGTGGAGAACCAGGACTCCCTGCAGCGAAGTCCAGTAGCCCCATTCCTCAGAGGGGAAACTAAAGGCCTGGTAGAGTTTCTCCCAGTCCCATAGGAGACTTACAGTGGGGCTTCAGCCCTGTCTGCAGATACCAACCAACCAATCCCACTGGCTGTAATGCACCAAGGATTGCATTCTGAACTAAAAGGAAGAATGTGACCTCCAGATCCCCAGCCTCTCTCCCCTTGCCAGTCCACCTTGCCACAGTGGTTGCTCATATGAAACAAGGAGGGTTTCAGACTGGAGCCCAGAATCCTGTTTTATCCCCTAAACCTCTGCAGGAAATGTGGGCAAATGCCTAGTTCCTCCTTCACAACACCAGCAGCCCCGTTATGGGTGCACCAGGGAGCTCTTCTCACATCAAGAGATCTCACTCTCCATGAGTTCTCCAAATTATCATAGAATCATAGAATAATTTGGGTTGGAAGGGACCAAATAAGCAGGGGCATCTTCAACTAGATCAGGTTGCTCAGAGCCCCATCCAACCTGACCTTGAATGTTTTCAGGGGTGGGGCATAATCTACCCTCTTTTATTTTAAAATCATTACCCCTTGTCCTATCACAACAGGCCCTGCTAAAAAGTTTGTCCCCACCTTTCTTATAAGCCCCCTTTAAGTACTGAAAGGCTGCAATAAGGTGTCCCCGGAGCCTTCACTTCTCCAGGCTGAACAACCCCAACTCTCTCAGCCTGTCCTCATAGGAGAGATATTCCATCCCTCTGATCATTTTTGTGACCCTCTTCTGGACTTGCTCCAACAGGTCCATATTTTTCCTGTACTGAGGGCTCCAGCACTGGATGCAGTACTCCAGGTGGGGTCTCACTGGAGTAGAGTAGAGGGGTAGAATCACCTCACTTGACCTGCTGGCCACGCTTCTTTTGATGCAGCCTCTGGGTTGCATATGGTTGGCCTTCTGGGCTCACAAGCGCATGTTGTTGGCTCATGTTCAGTTTTTCATCCACCAGTACCCCCAAGTCCTCCTTGGTAGGGCTTGCTCTCAATCCCTTCATCCCCCAGCCTTTACTATTGCTGGGGGTTGCCCCAGTCCAGGTGCAGGACCCTGCATTTGGCCTTGTTGAACCTCATGAGGTTCACACAGACCCACTTCTCAAGCTTGTCCAGGTCCCTCTGGATGGCATCCCATCCCTCAGGCATGTCAACTGCACCACTCAACTCGGTGTCGTCAGCAAACTTGCTGAGGGTGCACTCAATCCCACTGTCTACGTCACTGAAGAAGATATTGAACACCACGGGTCCCAGTACAAACCCCTAAGGGAGACCACTTGTCACCAATCTCCATCTGAACATTAAGCCATTGACCACTACATAAAATACCAGGGTAGGACTTGTGCAGAGAAAGGAAACCCTGGCCCCTTCTTCCTCCTCCACAAAACCTAGCCCAGCTCTTCTGGCCACAGAGATCCTTGGGCAGCAACTGAGCACCCCTCTCTGCCTGTATTTCGGACATCTTGAGCGAAGGCAACCTCCAAGCACAGGCCTGAGGATTTTTAGTGGGGTTAGTGGGCAGGTCTGCTCTGGATAGCAGGCTGAGATCGAGGCACAGGGCAGACGAACCTTCCTCTGAGCTTGGAGGATTATCCCCCTTGACAATAGGCAGCGCATCCTTGGTCAGCACTCCAAGCAACGATGGGGAGAGGGTTGGTAACAGAGCAAAACTGTGCTCTACAGTAGCCACCACAAGCACTGGAAGGGAGCTGAAAACCAGACACTTCAGAAGAAAACTTAAAAGTGTTTAGATTGTCCTGAGCCCTGGCACTGCCTCCACAGGCTGTCTGCTGAAAGCTACCTCTCCTTTCCTGTGGGACGTGTTATTCCCAGCTACTCCCAAAGGACCAGAGAGGAAATTCCCCTGTTCGAACACAACAGTCCCTGGCTTGCGTAGGGTATTCCACAACCTCGGAGTTTACCTACAGAAGCCTGCCCCCATTTTGCTCCTGACCAGAAAGCATTTGCTTTGCATTTAGCAGGAACAACCAGTTTAGTGTTTGAATGAATGATCGGTGTTAATTAGTAGTATTGAAAATTAAAATAAAGGTCAAAAGACGGTAGGCATTATCAAAGAGCCTTGTTTGCTGAAAGGAAACATTAATGACACTTGTTCAGTGCTTCAAGATAAACTTGTTCAGGCACCAAGTTAATGAAGAAATAAATCCTTCTCTCCACAGAACGTCACTAGGAGTAGTGACTCAAACACAAACCACACGTCTTTCATCTCAAGGTGTGCCCTGCCCTATCTCTGATCTCGCCTTGCTGTTTTATTTCTCCACACTCTGGAGATGCCAGCTCCCCTCCCTGAGTGGCTTCAAGATGGTCCCACTAGCAGTCATTGGACTTGGACTGACAGCTTCCCACTGCAGAGGTGTCACCCCAGAGCCTTCTGTGAAGGCCCTTCTTGCAACTCTCCTTTACTGTGAAGCCACAGACAAGAGAACATTACAGGGCTTGGGAGTATGGCGCAGGTGGTTTCAGGACCTGTCTTCTCCAGCTGGTCCAGACAAGCCTGAGTTCCTCTGCTTCTACCCTAGTCTGACCCGATGCTCTTGGTTTTGTGCCTGTCTGGATAGATGCACCACCAGATCACAAGATCCCTTGGGCAGGGCCACCTTCCTGCCCCATGTCTGTGCAGCACCTGGCGCAGCAGGGCTTGGCCAAGGTTCCTGGCCATGCAGGACAAGTGGGTCCAGACCCTTCCCAGCTCCCTACATGTGCTTTGCTGGCATGGAATAAGCCAGAAGCAAATTAACCAAACCACTCACCTGAGAGCTGGGTCACCTTCTGCAGGTGCTTCACTCCACTGACAACAGAGGGAGCCTGAGGATGTCTATGCTCCAGAGTCAGGCACCTCAGGCAAAGTTAGGGTGGGATGAATCCAGGGCGAAACAAATATTAATACATTCAGAAGCCAGCAGCAACATTTATATATACACAAAGAAGGAGGGAAAGTGCATGCGCACCCTTTGGCTTCTCCATGACCCCCAAAATGCCATAAATCACTTTCAGCAAGAGAGCAAGATGCAGCAAGATTTGTGTCCTGCCCAAGCTTCCACGCTGCCATAATTATGGCAAACCCCACCCTGCCATTGGCAGCCCAGCAAGGAGGCTGCGAAGCCAGCAGGAGGAAACCAGGCTGCAGCAGCCAGGGGCTTTCAGGCTGCACTGCGGCTCCTGCGCCAACAACACAGCACTCCAGCTTCTGCTAAAACCACTGAAGGTCGAGGGAGATGACATTTCCGTCTTTTCGAAAATAAATACTGGGAACATACCTACACAGTTTTTGTCATAATCTCCTGAATTCAGTTAGAAGTTAAGAACAGGCAGAGGTCAAACTTTTCCTGGCTTAATAGAAACACTATCAAAGTTTAACCTCTTCCCTGCTGGCAGCACACTGATCTCCCATTCCCAGCAAAGACAGGGCCACAGCACTCACATGCATGATGAACATGTGCTTGCCTTTGCAGCAGTGTCATTTTTCTTCACCCCTTCCCTGCGTGCACAGGCAATGCAGACAGCAACATTTCCAACACCAACAAGGATGAGCAGATTCGGTTGCATGACAGCCATCTGTGGAGAGAGGCAATCTTGCATCCTGCATCCCATTTGGCTGCAGGCACCTGCCAGAGTTGCTCTGCTGTGCCATGAACACACACACCAACCTCACACTGCTTCATCCTATCTCACACGCTAGAGGAGAAGAGGCATGAAAGACAGCCTTACAGGGGACCAGATGGGCACCTGTCAGCAGGTGCCCATACATCAAGAGATCACTGCTTTGGATTGTGCATTACAAAAAAAAAAAAAAAATAGAGAAAGAAAAAAAGAAGAAAACCACCTTCTGCAAGATTTTCAAACACAGGATTCTCAGATGCTGTGTGAAAAAACAAATTGGCAGCTCTCCCCCTTTTTTCTGAGTGAGCAGGAGTGAAACAGCATGGTATCTCACATTTATTGTAGCATCCCTCACCATTTTGGAAAAGAAGCAGAGGGCCCCATTTCTCTGAGTTATTTCCCTCTGACATTTCAGAGGAGCAGTGAGCAGCTGCATACATGTGGCCAACCTGTAAAGCAGGAGCAGCAAAGTGGTGAAAAGTTGAACTCTGCAGCTCAACATTGTCACTTCCCAAAAGGTCAGGAGTTAATTCTGATCGACAGGTTGGTGGTCATAAGGATCCCAAGTCCTAGAAATTGATAGTGGACTCCAAATGTGACATCTTAGACAGTGATGGGCAAAGATGCTCAAGTAACTTTATCCTGCCAGCAGATCTCTGTGTCAAGGCTATTTGCTCCAGCCGAGCTGTCTCTGAGCTTAGGAGCCATATGACTGGTAGGACTTCAGAGAGGGAAATTTGGAGGCTGCAAAGCATGTGGTTGTTTGCTTTCCATGTCCCTGGTCAACTTTTGGCCTCCTACTTCTGTAATGAATTTCTCAGAGGTTCTCAGCATTGCTTGCTCGTTTGTAGACTGTACTTCCAGCTACAAAAATAGCACAGACACTAAAACTACCATCAGGAATCAGACAAGAGGTCCTCCCAGGAGGAAGAAAAAGATTTCTTTCTTCTCTTTTCTTTTTTTTTTCTCTGTGTTTAAGAAGGCTGATGTGTTACAATTACAGATTGTGATTTCCATCCCAAAATGCTTTGCAAGAGCTTTGCCAGCACCTCTGTGCCGAGCTGGCAGCAGGCACTGCTGGGATGAGCTGTGCAGCCTCCCAGAGGAGCCCGGCCTGCCCATGCTGCTCACACAAACTGTCAAATAACTGCACAGCATAACTGCAATAGGCCTTCTGGTGTAGAAATAGCCAAAGGCAACACACAATGCTCTTTTCTGACATTACTTCCTCCTAAAATGCAGCTCAGAGAGGAAAAGGCATAGGTAAAAGCTCTATCACATCACAGGTTTCTGTGGTCTTGGACAAGTCATTTTTTCTGCTGAGTTTTGCCAAAGAAAGCCATAGGGAGCCTCCCACATCTTCCCAAGTTTCCAGTTGGCCATGCCATTCCTCCTTTCTCTGGGTTTGATGCTTACCAGACTCTTCCTCAAGCCACCTCAGCTCTTTAACTTGGGACGAGTGCCTGGGCCCTTGTTGGGTTGGTGTTCTCCCATCCTTGTGAGTTATATCAGTTCTTGTGAGTTCATCAGTGAGTTATATCAGGGTGAGATAAGCCCTGGGAAAAGAAGGATGGGAGAGGGGAGAGAGGTGTGGGACTTCTACCAGTCCTTCTCCCCACTCGCTGCCTTTCATGGAAATGCTTTGAAACCTTTTTCTTTTCTAAAATGAGTGCTTTATAACTCCCTTATCTGCATGTAGTTACTGATAAGTTCTCTATGTCCAGCCACACTGTGAAGTCCCTGCCCCTTGCTTATATGTGTGTGCACAGAAATGGATACCCACCAGCCAAAAAAAGTCTTTAAATGCTACATAAACACAACTAAATAAATACAAAACAGCAAATGGGGCCGTAAGGGACCTCGAGTGGTCTCCTAGTTCATCCCCCAAGGCAGGGTCAAATTACAGTTTATTGCCCAACCCAGTGCTAAAAATATTCATTGGCTGCAATTCCAGTCTTCCTGGGCAACTGATTCCCACAACTCTCTCCTTTTCACTCTTCAAAGCTTTGCCCGGTCTTAGATATCCCTCACTGCAGTTTAAACTCAGGCACTTTCCTGTACCTGGCAGACACAGGGAACAGTTCATTCCCATCCCATTCACAGCGCACATCTGGAGATAGTTATGTCTCCCACTGGGGCTCTGCTACGTTTGCATCTCTTTTCTAGACAAACAGTGGCAGTTTGTTCAGGAAAAAAAACCAAAGAGTCAGTGGTTGGCCATAACACACAAAGCAGAGCTGGTGACAGGAAGGAGTGGATGATATGGCTTATTTGATGGTGAACTGGTGGTAGCAAGAAAATAGGGCAGGTCTCAGCAGAGGCACCAGGGACAGGCACTATGAGACCCCAGTGATATTTTGCAGCATGACTTGTCTGCTGCTAACAGTCCCAGCATCCCATTCACACCTCCGGGCTTGCACACATTTGCAAGACTCTGTTTTGCAACATTTTTCCATTTTTAATGCTCTTTCAAAGATTTTCATTGCAGGAGGTCAGAAAGAGAGACATAGTTATAAAAACAGACTGAGCATATACTGGACCAAGCCCACATGCTCCAGAATCAGCCTGAAGAAATAACTGGTCTGAATGTGGCTTTGTTTCATCATTTGTTGTGGTCCTCACTCAATACTCCCCCTCCAACATGAAGCACGGCCTCTGCATACGACAGCACCTTGCAACATGACTCGCCTCCATGAAGCAAAGCACGTTTTCCACCCACATAGCTGCAGCCCTTCTGCCGGAGGTCATCATCATGGCTGCGGACAGGAACACACATCCATTCTGCTGCTGTTGCACCCACTGCACAAATGTGCCCCACCAGTGGTTTACACTGACACACCAACACCGTGCATGGGAGCCCCTGATGGGAGGGCTCATGCTCCCATCCCTCACTGCATCCCCTCTCACAGAGCCCTTAAAATGCAAGGGAAGAACAAAAGCATGCAAGAGATTGTGTAGCAGGAATAGCAGAAGACAAAATAGGCTGCATAAATTCCTGGACATAGCACACTGATACCCTCTTTTCCCTTTAACACCAGCAAAGACTCATTGAGCCATAGCTGTGAAGCTGCCATCACCAACATGCGAGAATTTTTTCAGTCCTAACTGAAAGGGAAAATACCATCTACTGCAAAAAAGTTTAGCCTGCCTATCCTTTAGAGAAACTCCACATGAGTTTCACTCAGCCAAGAGCTGATGAAATCCCATCTGAAGGTGTCAGGGCCTCAGGTCAGTCTAAACACTCTTCCGGTAGCATCTTGAGTCCTCTTCTTTCCCCCAGCCTCTGAGGCGCTGCTCCACATTTTTGCCTTATTGTTTTTCTTGTCAGCTGTTTTCTTTCAAGCCAAGCTGTCTGTGTTGCTTTTAGGTACTTAAATTCATATTTTTGATTCATTTCTTCCCTAATCACTTGGTATACTGCATTTTGCATAAAGGGAGTATAATTAATCTTCCAGGTTTGTGCACATGTGATGAAAAAGATGTGATCTGTGACAATTTAATGCCCTAGCTAGCTGCTAGACAATGGAACTTTCTGAGTTATATCCAAAAAAGCCACACCTAGGCTTACAAGACTGCAGCAGCTGACAAGCATCTTTTTAAATAGGAACACTTTTTTAGGGTTTTTTGTTGTTGTTGTTTTTGGTTTAAACTTGGCCTCAAAAATTAGTTGCAAAAGAGCAAAGCTGGCAACATATGCAGTGGCTCGATGAGTTCCAGAAGCTGTCGAATTTCTCACAATGTTATCAGCGATCTGGGAGACTCACCGAAGCACATTTCATATGATGATTGCTGTTAACGTGCTCCCACTCCCCTCTAACATGCATTCCTTGCAACCTCGGTGGCAGTTCAACAGTCAGCATGGGACAGTCAGAATTGCTCATAGACAGCTCTATCCCATCTCAATCACTCTCTTAGATATTAACAACCGTGCAATGGCCAAGGTAGTTATGCCCATAACAATGCCCATCCAATGCCCATAACAAAGCTATTAGAGTGACATTTTTGTAGGAAATGGTGGGAATGCTGCTGTAATCAGACAGAGTTATAAAAGGTTAATAAAGATGAAAGGACAGAAAATACAGAGGAAAAGTCCAGTCAGCCAGAGAGATTTTGGCAAGATTTGCTAGACTACTGCCTAGCCACACACTAATACATTTCCTGAGTTTCCCAATCCAGCTTGTCATTTCCAGTAGCCTCAGCAAATCTGTATTGCTGAGAGAAACGCTGAGCTACTGTGTGGCTGGTAGCATTCATAGCGACTCTTGCACATTATTGAGCAAAATGGTCAAGTTTCCAAAAGGAATTTAGGAAGAAAGTTCCTTTCATCTAGATGTTGTGGCCCTGGGGAGGCTAAAGTCATGAGGGCTCCAGCTAGCCAGGACACACATAACTGAAGCATTATTGATATGGCGCTCATCTAGAGGAGATATCTTTCCAAGTCACATGAGTATTTTTGGAAGGAAAATTTTTCACTTGATGTTCAGAATGCTGCTAAGAGCAAGCAATTCTCTGGTGCTGCTGGGTAGGACAATAGGGTGCAAGGCACTCCTTCACAGCAGGGGAGGAAACTTGTGCATTTCTTTCCATCCTTCTCATGGGACAATTCCTGACAGTACACTTGTACTGTAGTAACCAGATTTCACACTATGGGACTTCAGTCATTCCCTTTTGAAAGTTATTTAATGTCTTAATAGATGTCCTCATCACACTTTTTTTTTTACCACACCATTGTTTTCTTCATTATCTCTCTCACCACCTAAAATATCCCTTCTTCCTCACCAGCACTTCAGGCTTTCAAATGACTGCAGGCTCTTGCCTAATCTTTCTCCTATTCTTCATCCGATGTCGAGACCGGTGCTTAGCTAAGCTATGCACATAGCTCGCTGTCAGCATCACCACATAAATCAGTCTCTCTAGCTCCAGCACTTTGCCGGTTCTATTCTCTGAATTCCTGCCACTCGTCACCACGTCTCCATGGGCGGGTGCCAAGAAGGGGACATGGACCTCTGGGTGGGATCAGATGAGCTCAGCAGAGGACTTGCAGCTCGTGTTCTCCTCAGCACAAAGCATCTGCATATACAACCTAGCTTACCACCCAGCAGTTTTGCTGCCATCTCCTAGAATTCATCCTTCATAGGATCTTCCACCAAAATTTCTCCATGCTTTTTCCAACTTCCCTATCTCACTAAAGAGGTTATTTTTAGCCATGTTACTTAGCTTAAGTATTTCCAAAGCAAGACTTGATCTCCTCTGTTGCTGATTTCTGTCAGTTCCTCCCGGTTCCACAGTGACTGCAGGTTTCACTACTCTGGCTTTAGCACTGAGATCATTTATGAAGGTACCATGTTCAGACAGATTTACCACCAGTACCGTCTGCAACCCAGGAGACACCTCTTTCATCCCAGCCATGTCCCCCTGCAATTATGGCTTTCAATACTGATGTTAAGGGTATGTGTAGGCACACAGCTTACTCACTCGGTCTTGATACAGCTTGCTCTTTGGGGTCCTGGGGCAATTGTTGCTGCCTTCCCCATGACAGCACCGACTTTTATGTTTCATCAGTGGTGTGACCATGGTCATGATGCACAACGCTGGACACCCCAGTTGCAATGTTGGCCATCCCAGAGACTGCCCAGCCTGGGCAGCAGAGACCCAACGCATGGCAATACCCATGACTGACAGCAGCATCAGCCTCTCCAGTCTCGGGATTTTTGTGGCCATGACAAACTTTGAGCTGGCTTTTTATTTATGCGAGTTGCTGTATCCATGCTGCTTTGAACTGCCTGCACGAGTAAACCACCCTGACAAGCTAGAGTTCATGAGGGTTGCAGTCAGTCATATTACAGCCCATGACAGATTTAATTGCAGATTAAAAATTCCATAGCAGAAATATTACAGGAGACTTGGAATACTAATTGCTTCCTAGGTAAGGTAGGAGCTTGATTTTATTTTTAAACTCTCAAGTGCTGACAGCCAATATTTTGATGTGAAAAAGCTAAAGAAGAAACTGCTGCCTCAGAGTGAACAGGTAACAACTTCCAGAGTTTAATCTTACACCTTAATTTGTTCTTAATATTCGGATCGTGGCAGCAGCCAGGAGGCATTATCAAGCTAAGTGCTCTTTTGTGTCAATACACAGCAGTAGAAAAATTCCCCGTCCAAGTGAGCTGTGATTGTTGTATCTGTTGGAAGAAAGCCATGCTCTCTCTTGTGCCATACTAATGCACATTTAGAGGCAGAACTGATTAGGATTCCCGTTTTGGGTTTGCTCAGATCTAGCTTAGTCGGTTTTTTAATCTTTGGGATAAGCTGTGGATAGAGAATTAGCCATTTAGATATAAATGCATCACTGGGAAACAGTTTGCCAGCACCCGCCACAAAATGATTTCAGTGTCTGATCTGGAGAGTGGCTGCTAGATAATGAAATGATAATCAGGAGTGTGGGGGCAGAGTGGGGATTTCTGGCTTTCAAGAAGCTCCAGACATCTTTGCCTGATTCTGTCTCCACTAGCACAGAAATTAACAGTGTGCTGAAGAATGTGTGCTAAGAGTAAAATTAAGCACCCTCCACTCTTCTCAAATTTAAAATGGTGCTTGATAGGGGAACTACGGAGTCATCACTAGCAAGCGGAGGCACAGGGAGCACTGCTCAGACTGTTTAAACCTCACAGCTCTCCTGTGCTGTATTTTGATACAGTTGCTTGATGAAGTCTGGCAGGCCATGTGTCCTTTCTGTAGTGGCAAGGCTGACAAGCAGCATCACACAGGCGAGAGACACTGGTTCTCAGGTTTAGTCCGACAGTGAGCTTCTTCCATCTGAGCCTGCAGCACCTGACAAGGGGAAATGCTCCCTGGCATGCTGTCATCTTGCAAACAGAAAGGAGGCCAGGTGTGCTTCTTCCAGAAGGCTTAATTCTCCAAAGTTGTACTTTTTTCTCGGTCCTAAAAAAGTCTGACTTAGCCAGCTCCCTCCAAGTTGCCCACCATGTGGTGGCAAAGCCTCCCGAGACTGAGCAGGACCCAAGAGTGACACAACAGCATGATAGATTCTGCCACAGCACCCGAGCACCACAAACGGCTGGGTCTCCGCTCCAGCAGTCCCAGCTGGGACTTATCACTCCACTTTCTCAAGGGCTGGCCTCAGATTGGGCAGCAGCACAGATACACAGACTGCAGTATAAAGTTCCCAGACCTAGAAGGACTGGCCGCATTCCGCCTGAAATTGATGTCCTTTCTAATTGTCATGGATGTCAGAAAGATTTATCCGGAAAGATCTGATTTTACAGCCTGTGTCTTCTGGCGTATTTGCTCTTTCAGTGCTCTGGGTTCACAAGCTACGGCACCCTCTCCAAACCTTCTCTCACCCATGCTGAAGGGCTATAAATTATAACAACCTGCAAAGCATTCAGCTACAGTCCTGTCCATCATCTGTGTGTAGCATTAACCCCGTGAAACTTGGTCACCCAGATCTGCATTTCCCAAGCTTTGAATTCTTAGCCATTGCTAAAGCCCCTCAGACAGCCAAAGAATGAAGCGCATACAGCAGCCGGCATTTCTAAAGAAAACTTGGTGGCTTTCTGACACCCAATACATGCCATTCCCAACAGAGTTAATTGAAGCTAATTCCTCAAAGGCTGAGATGAGAATATCCCCATAAATTATGTTCCTGCTTCATTCCAGACAAGGATGGCATGAATGCATTACACACAAACCCCCAATTTACAGTATTAAAACCAGCAAGTCAATCAAAGAGACAGTATAGAGTCACTTGAAAGCTGAAATTCATTTTCATCCTCGCTCCATCTGTACTGTAACCTGAAAGGTTGATTTTCGAGGGCATCTTTCATATTTCCACACACAGCAGGACCCATTTAGCGAGAGAAGAGTTTCCTCCATGGATGCAATATGTTTTTGGTACAGCAGAGCCCCTGCGTGGGGGATGTTGCCGGGGTGCAGGTTTTCAAGGCCATTATTGAGGCAGCTTTCAAAGATGTCCCCAGAGACTTTTGGGTTTCCAAGACGTAGAGAAAAATTATGTAGGACTGAGGGCACCACATCTCTGCTGCTGTCGCAGAAAGCCAGGGCTGATTATTGAGAGGGCACACACACAGAGACACACATGGACAAAATCTAACCTATAGCACTGCTACTGCCAATCCGCTCTCATTAACTGAGAGTTATTTTTAAATCCTGTGGTTTTTGGACACGGTCCGAACAACAGGTTTTTTTTAAATGGCTGTTTAAAGAAATAAGCACATTTTGTGTGCCATTCATGTCACTCTTTTAGGGACTGAAATATCACTGAATTGTTCTGTAGGGATTATGCAAATTAAAGACAGATTCAATAAAAATTGCCCATCTTCTGTGCTGCTCAAAATCAGAAGGACTGAAAATACATTTCTGGGAACTTCTGCTGCCTTGCTCTGGAGATGTAAAAGTTGGAAATGGTTTGAGCTGTGGCCTATACCCAGTTAGTTATCTGTTGTGAGATGCGAGTGCTTCATGTTGGTTACTGGGAAAATAAATGCCCATGTGACATAAAGCTTAGCCTATATCAAATAGAAAGCCTATTTCTATTTGACAGAACCAGGATCTTGTGAGTCCCACCATGCTTTAACCCCAAAGCCATGTTATAACCTGATATAGGCTAAAGAATAAGACTTCAGAATCATATGTCACATTATAAGTGATCTGTAGGGCAGCACTACTATCTCACTTTTTCATTTATAAGGTATCTTAGGCATGCAGTATTTGGCAATTAATGTTTGCACAAAGTTCAAGCCCAGCTATGGTGAATCTGCAATAATTCTCACTGGAATCCACAGACTTCAAGGGCCCAGGGAGACCTTAACAACTCTCTCACCTGACCTTCTGCACACATATAACACAGTTTCTGCCTCAAGCCCATAACTCCTGACTGAGCTATGACCCATCCTCAGGGAAATACGCAAATTCAACATAAAGACTTAGAAGATGGAAAATCCAACTTGTCCTTGAATTACTGTTCCAAGGTTAGCTGCCTTCCTTTTTCCGAGTCCTCCAGCTCTAATTAAACTGAATCGTTTCCACTGTAACCTTTTCTGCTACAATGAAGCATCACCTCCTATTAGAAATTTCTGCCATACACAGGTACTCCGAAACCACAATCAAGTAATCATCTCCTAACCTCTGTGATTGGCTAAACCAGGGGGGTTACTGTATAGTAATATATTCACCACCAACTGCATTGTTGGTCTGCTGCTGCATATATTGCAGAGATAATGTTAATCCTTTTGATTTATTCACAGCTCCTTAACTAATACTGTAATAAATGGTATTGACAATTGAACTCACTTCTGTAAGAAATTCATTGTATTTGCAGCACCTACAGTAAGAAATGCCTTCACGCTCCTGACAGGAGGTCTAAATAAAATCAAAGAGTTGAGAACAAAGGCTGTAGAAAAATTGGATAGGCATAGAGGATTAGGAAGTGTGACTTCCTTATACTGGGGTAATTTTTGTTTACATCTAAGGCAGTATACTGCACATAAAAATATTCGGGGAGTTCTTCAGTTTAAACTCATGAATCTTCAGTTCTTTGCTTCCCAACACAGAGATGGCTGAGCTACTGACCACCATACAGCACTGTCTTTGAAAAGGCTGGCAAAGACCTCAATCAATTTAGTCTTATTAAAAAACAGAGCAGTTTAAAGATATTATCCCCAGTGACTTGATTTACTGACGGTTCAGTTGCTGCTGCAATCTATGCAAGGCTTCAAGTGATGAAACTGTATTAGTTCCTGCCTTGTCTCTCCTTTTCAAAATAGTTTCAGAGGTTACTGCTATCATTGGCTCATCAGCACTCAAAGGAAATACTTCCAGAAGCAGAACTAGAAATGTCTCTGCTTGCATTACCAGTACGTAATTAGGGGAAAGCTGCATTCCTTTCAGCTGTACACACAAAGTGTTTTCTAGAAATGGACTTAACTAGGGTCAGGCAACAGTAATCAGCTATAACTCACTTAAGAACATTAAAAGGAATTAATACCGATTACAGGTTATGAGCTAATTTAGTCGTTCTTCTAAAAAAATAAAAAAACCCACTCTTGTTAGAAACAGAGCACCTGGCACAGCAGAGGGCTGCCAGCCTACCACAAAGAGCCGTCTATTACACCCCTGTGGTGCAAATGCAGCAAATCCACAGAATCGGCAATAGCTCGGGATGAGGCACCAACCCAGAACCAAATTCATACCATTTGAATACCGACCTATGATTATTCTCAGGCAACAGTAGCAAAAAGCAGTCTAAGGTTTGATTACTAAAAGAACATAATTTTACACAATTGGATGACAGTAATTACAATGGTCCTGAACTACCAGGGCTATGGAAACTTCCCTCTAAGCTATGAGCTTTAGGAAGAAAGAAAACATGGACTATATCTGAAAAAATGAAATCCTCTCCTGCTTGGGGAGTGCAGGAGAGGGAAAGGTAACTGTGCCATGCAGTACCACTACCTTTCACTTGGTGCAGTGACACTAAGCACACACACACCGGCAGCTCAGCTAGCACAATCAGCAGGGTAAATTGTCAGTTTTAATGATTTTGAAGTGTCTCCCAGGCAAACTACCTCGTAATGAAACAACAGTCTCTCTCGGCTAAACTCACAGTCCCACACAATGGGCCCACCAGGACCTACAGCACAACCCATAGTGGAGGCTTGGCTTTTTAAACACATTTGTTTGATTGTCTTTCAGCAAGCACTAAGCAATTTGTGTTTGTACCCTGCTATTTATGAAAGCTGGTTCAGGAAGGAGGAGGATTCACTGCCTGCTTCAAATCATTCCCCCTAGAAATGGTCATTTTTACCCATAATGAAAATAGAGGATTTCCAGTGCCAGGAGGGCATAGCTCGAGTCAGAATAATCCCTCTGAAATCTCCCTGTGAGGTGATGAGAGAAGAGGAGTTTTTCTGAGAAAAGGAAGGATTCCCAGAACAGTCATCATCTCTCTGCTCCATGGAAAGCTTTTTAATCTGCAAGGAGAGGAACAGCTCAGCACAAACAGCAAGACATGGACATATGCACTCTCAGCACAGCATGACATTTTCTGGAAAGCTTGCAGAGGGAGGTCCTGCTGCAGAAAATGTTAATATTTTACTGGATAGCAGAAAGAAAACGCAAGCCATAGTGTTTACAAATGAAGAGTTGCCCAAAACATTTCAGTCTTTCCATTTTATTTTAAAAGGGGTGGGATGATGAAGAAGGCATGTTGCTGTTTCTAAGGAATGCTACCCATTCTGAAGAAATGTAAATCAAAATTAAAAAGGGGGGTTGATGCAATATTTTCAGACACCCATGGGATTTTTTCCATCAACTTTGCTCACACTTTAATAGTCAAAGAGGGAACAAACATGGGCAGAGAAATTTTGGACCTATTTTATCAGGAAAGGTAAGCATGAGAAGCATATGGTGGGGAAGTAGATGGTCTGAAGTGTGAGAGATGTCTCTGTGAAGCTAAGGACCTCTGTGCTGGGGTCCACTGATCAGCCTGGAGGATGTGACACTCCCAAATGAGGGGGAATGGCAGGAAATTAAACCCAGAGAGTTTCCTGGCAACGCCACTGTCATGTCCACAGTCAGAGCATGATCAGACCCAGATGTGGGTAGTCATCTTACGATAACCTCGTGAGTTACCAGTGATACACAACAGCAGATAAAAGCAAAACCATCCCTGTGATTCATGAGATTAAAAAAAAACAGAGCTGTGGGGAAATAGAGATTATTGTGCTTCAGGTGGAAATATGCTTTGTGGAACTTCAGAAAAAGACATTTTTCTGTGTAAGGACTGCACTCTGCTCATATCCCCATTCTCCAGTCATCTTAACCCATCTTCTTGCTTATTTTCATTTGCATCTCAAGGCCAGAGCTAGCCTGTTCAAGGTCCCTGCTGCACCACTCACCATATAGTTAATAGTTTCATCTCCCACTCTACCAGGTCTGCAACAACCTCACTTTCTTCTAGAAAGGGGATCATTTTGCAGCCAGTGTTATGACTGCTTTACAATCCCTGACAAGATTTAGGCTGTTCCCTATTTTACCTCTGTGAGGATGTGGCAGGCTCTGCCAAGAGGAAGTCTTCAAAGGACTTTGCATAATGTCATAACAAAGTTGCTGCAACCAGCCAGATCTGGACTCAGAATCTTCCTTGATGAGCTCCCCTGTGCGAGCCGCCACTGGTTATTCCTCTCCTCTGCTGCTGCCTGGAGAAGACCTTGCACTCCTGATATTGTTTTTTAGCTACAGAAGAGTGCTTGAGAAAACAAGCTGTAGGGTGTCCCAGACCTCCCAGCTCCTGATCCCATGCCTTCCACAAAAATCTGGAATTTCCAGATACGTTGTGAAGCTGCTGCAACATCCTTTTGCAAGACGAGCACACAACCTCAAATCTGAGGCAGATCAAGGAATCACCCTACACAGATGCCTCTTTCCAAATAACTAGTGCTATCGTCCAAGTCTTTTAACTGAGTCCAGCGTCCTCTTGGTGATTACCCAAGGCTTTGTTAGACATGCAAATGAGACACTCATTTAGGATCTTCTTAAATGAGGACTTTGTGATGCATTGCCTGCCATACAGTGACAATGAAAGATTTTTTTGCTCATGCTGGAGACTTGCTGAGCATGCATAGGAGAGCAAGCCCTCAGAAATGAAGGTTTTGAGGAGCTGACAGCATTCCCAGTTGACAGCACACCAGTTCGCCTGTTCAGTGAAACCACCATGAACAGTAGTGAGGAGTAGGCAGGCAGCCAATGGAGATTGCTGCCTGCTGTACTTGTCTTCACCTTCCTTTCATCCTGCAACCTCACTTATCCTTCTAACCAAAACTATAGGCTTCAGCCTGGAGCTGGCTGCCTGTTTATACATTATTACTCTGGGCCCTAGAAGGGGCTTTGGACACTGATACAGCACAGAGTAGGAAGGAAACTGCAGTCACCATTCCAGAATCAGCGTCTAACACACCCAGTAGCATCAGAAACACCGGAATAACCCAACACTCACGCTAAGAACCTGTTTTCCAGCTAACTGCTGAGAAATATTGACATTTTGAAACACATTCCCTGATGGATTATAGCAATCAAGTTGTTGGCATGGCACTATTTAGTAGCATTTATTAGGTGCTGCAATTTCGAATAGTTTAAACATTATCAGTGAATGAAACAGGCAGTTATTAGGTAACAACCTGGATCCATTAAATATGCACTCTCTCCCTGTATTACTAATTCCCCATCACCAACGTTTTGTGATTCTAAAACACTTTGTTAGGATGAAGGTATTCTGCAGCTGTAGGAATGGGAAAAGCAGGGATCAAGAGATAGAAGGGGGATAGTAAGATAGGAGCAAGAGCTCACTCATGGGCAACTGGCAGCTCGAAGGCTGAAACTGCCAGATCCATCCTGGAAGTGAGCTTTTGCAAAACATCTTCCTGGGACAGGACCTTCACAAGGGCAAACCACACTGGAGAATCCACTGGCCTGCCAGCAGCCAAGGAGATGCAGCTCTGGCCCAAGGTGATGAGAGAGCTTGAAAACCCAGTTGCTCTGCATGGGCAGCAAGGTCCACGTGCCCAGCATTGTGCAAAGCAGATCATTTCAGCCCCCAAAGTGGCACAGCGTGGCCAGCACACTGTGTTGTACCCACACTAATAAACTTTTCTCAATGCAGCTGAACTCTACCCATTCCAGGGCCAACTTCAGCTCGCCGCTGCACAGCATCTACTTGCTCCAAAAAAACAAGCTTAAATGCCAATACTTATATTTTTTGAGGTCGGGATGGGCTCTCCCATACTGTATTTGACCATTATTTCCATATACTGCTGTATTTTGCTAAGGCATTCTGTTCATTTCCAGGAGGATCACACGGGGCTAAAGAATTAGCCTGAGGCATGGGAAAGTTGAGCTTCATTCCTTGATCTGCCACAGAAATCCCAAGTGCCACTGGGCATATCACTCAGCGCCTGCACTTGGGTCTCCTAACTGTAAAATAGGGATAGGAACCCTGTGAGGGTGTTGGCAAGAAGATAAAATGTATTACCATCTGGGAGGTGCTGCGATGCTGTGATAAGAGGGGCCATGCAAGAAACTTAGATAAACAGTTTCAAAACTGTCAGCTTTTTGGTACTTTCTCTTTTACACTTGACATGCTCTCAGATTTCACACAGCCAGCTTCAGTCTTGTTTGCTCACAGCTTCCTAAGCATTAGAGGTTTCCAACCCAAATAACAGGTCTTCCCTCAAATTGCAAATGGTCATGATCTTTACAATGGCAGTTTGCACCCTATGTTTTAAAGACAGTAAGCAGAAATCTCCATCATGCCTCAAGGCCAGCAGACCTAAGGCTTTACACTTTGAGCAAGAGAACATCTGTGTCATTTCCCAATGCTATCTCATCAGCCATAACATTCATCCTCAGAGCACACCACCAAGTGAAGCCTTTTCCAGAAATGCTACATCTCTAATGGATTGCAAGCTCTGTTTTGCCCATCAGCACTCCAGCAGACTTTTCAGGAGCAGGAGGGAGAATTACAGATAAGTCATTCCCCAAAAGCCCTAGAAAAAGAAACCCAATCCTCTAAATACTTTCTAGGATCAGTGGTTTAAGCTTTCATAGACACTGAAGAACTAAGAGATGACATGAAGTCACTGCAGGAAGATGTAAACAACCCATGAAAAAAACATTGCATTTCAAAAGATAGGGTACTTCTAAGGCTGTGTCATTCTAAAGAGAATTATCTGATGCCAGTACTGTTTATTTGGTGTCTGAGGTCTCACATGCAGGGCAGACACAGCTTATCAGAGAAGAGCTGTCCCACAATTTAGAGAGAAGCTTTAAGCTAACAAATTCTTGCACTGTGGAGATATCAACCACATGTGAGAATGGGCCTGATCATACTCATTTTCCACTAGGGAGAGGAGTTGACAGCACCTCTACCTCCTTCCTCAGGATTAATGCCAATCAAACAGCACAAGAGACAAATAGGTGGGCCAAGCAGGGGTCCTAACATCAGTATCCCAGTTATTCAATGTGTGTATATATACAGCTAAACACTTAATAGATTCGGTGACTTCAAAGTGCCACATTACCTGTCTGAGTTAACTCCAACTTCCACCCTATTAGAGACTGCTTAAGAGAATAAGAAGCTTTCAGTCATGTTCAGCTATACGGTTTTCATGCACGATGGGATACACTGCACAGAAATCCAACAAGAAAATGGTGTGAACGAGTTTTTCAGTTTCTGAAATGACTTTGCTGATGGGCTAGTGTCATTCCGCAGGTTCATATAACATCAGTACCCTTCTGGCCCTTTGAGAACCTCTGAATTACAGTTAAGTAAGCCCTAGTAGCTTGTTCCTTGACTTAACTATGGAATTGTGTTGCATTGCTCAACTTTTACCCTGTGCCAGCCAGGAGCCTGCTTGAATAATTCTGTCTAAGTAGTTACAAAACCAGCAGAACTCAGGAGAAAAGGCTGCTGCAAAATTTGGCACCATTCCAGTTCACCAGCTAAATGCTTCCATCTGATATTCAAAACAGGCAGGTGGAAAATTATCCAGAGACACACCATCACGCTCTGCCTGAACAAATGCAAGAGGGACTCAAATACCAGTTTGGATAATAAGTCAATTTAAATCTAAGTGTTTTCCCATCGATCCTCCAGTTTTTCTGGAAGATGCACAGGCTGTTTTGCTGTGGAAGAGACCCGTGTGTCTGAGGGTTTGGAGGGGGGTGTTAATTTATGTTTTCCTCCTCATTCCGTAACATTCAAAGGGAGTCCAGGTTGTTTCGCCATGGCAGCCTGTTGTTTTATTCCACCAGGCCTGCAATGCAAATAAAATCACCCAGTGGGTTTGTAAGGTCTGCTCACAATGGTGTTATAACTAATTACCCACAAAAGCCATGACGATGCTAAGCAGAGCATGCTCAGAACTGCATCTCACCTGACATTCAAAAAATTAACACACATTACAAACACTGATCCCCAGGGTCAGCTCCTCTCATGATGAGATGGGTTTTGCTTTCACATAACAGGAGGCGTATCAGATGTAGTTATTACATGGTATGATCTCCACACTCAATACACTACCAACATCACAGGTTGCAAAGTGTCAGCAATCATATCAGTGCTTCAGACATTGCAATGTCCATTAGAAAGACTTATTAGGCTTTATTATAAATAAACAGGCTTTGGTACAAGGAGCTGTATTTCAATTACTTAAGCCCTAATGCCAAACTTGGTCTGTTTCAGAAGCAAGATAATACAGTATTCACATAGTATGTTATCCTTGCTTTTCAGTAGCCATAGATAAGTATCATTATGTCACTGTGAAAAAATGCACTCAATTACCCTACGTTGTTATTACTTAATCTGCGTTTCAAAAAAAGCTTTAGACTGAAAAGATGTTAGATAAAGGCTAAGTATTGCAGATAAAGGCATTGCTTCACTGAATATATGCTGTAAAAGCATGAGTTGTGGTTGCATACATTTAAATGAACCAGGCCCTTCTCGGCACGTTCCCATATTGGCAGAATCACAGTCACAATAGGCTGCTTGCACAAGAAGGTGGTTGGAGCACCAAAAGCAAAATGCAGAGGTAGACTGGGGAAGGAGCCTGCTTCATGTAGGAAAGAGGCTTTGCAAAGACTTCTGTAACACTTGTCAGTGAATTTCTTCCCTAACGCACAGAGACTGGGTCCCCACTAAGGACTGCCCAGACACCACACATATGACCAACCTGCATATGGCACAACTGGAAGTGATGGTCCAGCCTGAGGCTTTCTCAAATCGGAAAAGGAGCTGGGCCACCGGATTCTCATTCTCTACACTGTCACTAGCGAGAGGTAGCAGGACTCTTACTTTGGATACCCATGTTTAGATTACAGCTGCAGCCCCGTGTTAGTGCTGTGTACTTTAATGGTCTCAGAAAATGGATCTGGCGCTCTGAACTAATGACAAATAGATTGAAACCAGATGTTGTGAAAAATGCCTCTCCAAGTTCATTGGCACATGAATGGTCTTAGCATGCCCCCAGATAATCTGACTTCTGTGCCCCAGTCAGCTGCAATAAACTAATTGGGAGGATAATATTTTGTCTTTGCATTGTGAACTCCTTGGGGAAAGGAGCTTTTTAATTGCGTACACAGCCCATGACCTGGTAGGCTCTAAATCTCACCGGATGATGTGCAAAGTTATAGCGGGGCCTCAGATGAACACTCTGAGCTCATGTTACTGTCTGAATTAGCGAAACTTCAGACTATTAAATCGTCTGTATTCTTCAGGCATTGCTGGAAGTTTGGTTTCCCCACTGAGCCAAGTTCTTTTTTGGCATAGTCAAAAGAAGACAAACAATACACCATGGGTACAAAAGTACAGAAGTAAAAGCAGCATCAAGCTGTTGTTTGGCCAAGCCAGCAGATGCACTATGGCAATACTGGCATTGACGGGGAGCAGAGATGGCCAGTCTGCATGCTCAGGCTTCATCACTTTGCAGACCCCATCATAACAGATATATTTACACTGGCTCCACCTAATTAACACACCCTGCCAGACCCAACCTTGCAATCTTCAGCCTGCACATGCAGAGCAAGACCCCAATTTGGCTGGCTTGTACTCCCCAAGGCAAATAAAAATGACCTCGAAAGCCAAGCTTGATTCATGGACTGCCATTAGATGGTCCCTGGGAAGATAATTGATTGATCCTGTTTACCTTCGGCACTGCAAAGCATTTAACATCAGGTTGGGAGAAGTGCAGCTTTGTAGTTGTTCTAATGGACTTCAAGACAGACCTATTTATTTTGGAGCATGATAAGACTTTTCAGACCACTGGCTCCCCGGGTAAGGCTCTGTAAGTCTATCAGAGCACAAGCAAAGTCACACCACTAAATATGCTCTGCAGAGTATTACCAAGAAATCCTGTCCCTGTTATATTTCCCTGTCAAAATTACAAAAAGTCCAGTGAATCCTACAGCCCCCAAAAAGTGGGGGAAGAAGCCTGCAGCTAAGGTACGGAAGAAAAAAGGCTGAAAGCAGACTCTCCTGGTGACTAATGCAGCCGAGATAAACATCTAGATGCTTGCTAAAACATACAGTATCACAGGCAGATTAAAGGCTCGTTCTGAGATTTTGCAAGCAGCCAGTGACTCCTACCCAGCCATCTGCCCAGAAAGGGCCTCCGACTTGTCAACCAATCCATTTCCCGCCAGTGCCACAGGCTGGGTGATACTGATCTCTGATGTGTTTTGTTATGAGAGCTTTGATGTAGGAGTCTCTGCTGCAGCAGCAGCCCCCTTCGGGGAACAAAGCTGTGGTCTGGCCAGGCTCTTCACCAGTTGTCCAGGTATTAGGTTCTTTTTCCCAGCTTCAGGGCAACCCTATCACTAACGTTTTCCTGTGACCTTTTGCAGGGAACCTTCTGTTCGTGGCCATCTGCATCCTCTTCTCCTTTTATTTCAAAGCATTCACCTGAGTGTTTACAGCAAGCAATTGCACACACACACAGGTTTGCATCAGTCACAAAAGCTGTAAGCCTCCAATTAACCACCTCATGCCTTTTAATGACACAATGCTAAACAAGGAAGAGAATTAGAGGGAACATCCTCAGAAGTGGTTTGCAGCAGGACAGAGCAGTCTTTATTATTGTTTATTTTAGGGTAGCACCTAGGAAACTCAGCTAGAGGCTGTGAAAACAAACAGAGAACTTGGGGAATTGATTTAGTACAGAGAATTTATAGTCTATAGGACAAGACAGAGTAGGTGGATGAGGTGTAGTGTAATGAGGAGAACACCATGATTTTCTAAGGATCAGAATAGCCTGCCAGCATCCTTCAGTCATCACTGCCAAGTTCCTGTATCCTCCCTCCTTGATGCTACTTCAAGAGTGTGAATACTGGCAGAGGGCTCAATAGCAAAGAGGAGTGCTTCTTTGACTCCCAGAAGACCCATGCAGGAAAGTTCAGGGGAACATGTTGTCTCTGTCTTCAAAAGATAGCTGAAGATACTGCACCTGCTCAGAAGGTTTCAGGCAAAACAGCATTTCAGAGGAATTCACCAATTCAGCAAAATCTCAACAAGGTGAGTCAATTTTGCCCAGGTTCCCATGAAACTCGCACAGGGCTCCATACATCAGAAACCTGCTGAGTTTCCTGCCTGGTAACCCATCTGGTTCCTCCACCATTCAGGTTTCCAGGGCCCTGGGGCAGCTTGCTGCCAAATAGGCTGCTTCGCAAGAAGGCACTTCAGCGCTCCCACACTTCTCAGTTTGGGGAGTCCCAGATGTTAGACCACTTCAGGGAGGAAACACAAGAACATCCACAGATGAAGAGCCCATGAAACTGAGCTGAGAAGCTCAGCGCTCCAGAGATCAGCTCTTGAGACAACCTACAGCACAAGCTGGTGCACTATTTCCTTCTGCAGAATTTCTACCTGGTTGCATTTTACTCCACTTCGGAGGGAATTCAGTCTAATTTCATCAAAACTAAACTGCTTCCCAAAACAGAATCATTGTTTGAAAACCATTCCTAACAGACACCCTCACAGGGGCAGCTGTAGCCATTTCCCTCTCAACAGCAGCCTCTGCACCTCAGTCCTGTTTCATATACAGCTGTATATGCTGTACAGCCCATCAGAAACACTGCAGATATATACAAATCAGTCAAATCTAAATCGCCTGATCTAGAAGGCAGATGGTACAAACTATCTTACAGTCCCACAAGCTCCACAAGGCAGGAGAACGAGGTAAAATCTCTGTAATTTATCCATCACCTTCTAATGGAAATAACATGATCTGCCTGAGGACTATACATCTGATATTGCAAGTGACTGCAGCATCGTGGGCTCAGACCAGTTCATCAGACTCATAGACAGAGGAAATGGGGGAAAAGGAAGAGTTTCATTTGGAAAATCACTACCTAAATGAAATTTGCTAGAAAATAAGGGGCAAAGAGGGGAGATTTTGGAAAGATTGAGATGAAACAATACCAAATGGGACTGAAGGATACTTAAAGTATAAAAGAGGTTTCTTGTTCTGCTTCACGTAGCACTGGACATTTCTCACTGCTTGTGGACCAAGAGATAGCAGCAGCAGCTGCTGTACACAGACAGCTTTGCTTACCCTGTTCAGTCACCAGTAGGCTCCACTGGGAGCCTAATTTTATCTATGCTACAAGAAACACATTTCCAAAAGTCTGTGTTTTTCCCAAAGACATACCTGTAATGTGTCAAGCAAGCACTGAGGCTCCTTCTTGAGATGCAGCCGGGTGTCCTGTGAAAGCTGAGAGCTCCTGAATACGCTGTGGGGGAGTTCTCCTGGGAAACATCTGCGGGAGACACTGACACCAGCTATAGGGCTATGCGGGGCTTGAGCAACAAACCATCTGTCAAGACCTGCTTATTAGGATGTTTACTCATAAAATTGGCCTTTTCATCAGTGTGCCATAAGTAGTTTCTGAAAGCAGCCCTGACCAAGAAAATGGTCTAAGAATCAATTAACAGGAACAAGAGTGGATCCAGCAGCCAGAGGAATCAGTTTCTAGCACAACGACCAGCTACATTTTTCCCAGTTTCACAGCTCCCATTTGTCCATTTTGCTACCTTTCCTAATTGTAGATCAGTAAATTATTTGGGGTTTTAGATTAATATCAGTGAGGATCCTTTGACAGGACAAAGGGCCTTTTGTTTCCTTACCCCATGCAAAAGCATTGACTCTGCTATACAGTAGAGATGGCAAGTTATTTTTTTAACTTCTTGTGCTGTGTTTGTGTGTTCATATCATGATGATTGTGTTGAGAAGTTCACAAAGGGGGAAAGTACAACAGAAAGAAAACCCATCTGTCCACTCACCTTTTTTTAATATGAAATTAGTTGCTTATTTCACATTTTTGTAATGGATCCATAAAGTTTACTTAGACCAAAGACATAAGTGCTGTGCTCTGAAGTCATGAGGAACACCCCCACAGCTGGATAACTTCAGATGAGAGTCAACAGGACAGAGAATGAAAGTTAAACAATCCTGCTTTAGTGGCAAAGAAGAGGGAAGGGAGGAATGCTCAGAGTGCTCACATTACCAGGTACATGAGTCCAAGCGACGTACCCAGGGTGATGGCGGGCATGAATCAACACTTGCTCTGAATCAAAAGTCAATGGCTCAGGAATAAAAGCCACTCTCAGGGCTAAGACCATCCTTCAAGGGCAGCAAGTCTTACTCTAGATCAACACAGGAAAAAGAAAGCAGCAAGGACCACAGCAGATATCACTATCTCCATGGCAAGGAAGGGGGGGGAAAAGAAGGACAACTTGTCGTTTAACAGTAATAGTAAACATTTATTGAGTGTGCTTCCTCCTCTTCCTGCAGGAGCATCTTCACCTTGAGCACTGATGGGCTTCAGGTGGGATGAGTCAGATCCAAACCTCCCAGTCCTAATACCCCTGTCAGAAAAATATATTGGGATAGCTATGGATTGTGCAGATACAGGATTGCTTCAGGGTGTCCTGCACAGTGTTGAAGACAGCAGTGTGCTGGCTGGGTGTTCCATGCAAGCCACTTAGAAGACACCTGTAAAAAATGGATATGTTGCAGATGAGAAGGGGATAGTTTTTTCCTTCCAAGCAACTGAACATCAAGAAAAACACTATCATGAGGTGTTTGACAGGAGAAACAAGCCAGAACAGTTTCATTCAGCGCTTGTGGTTTAATGCCAAGCCACAATTTATTTCATTAAGAAAAAGAAAAAAGCAGTAAAGGGAACACTTACCAGGACGAACACGCTGTCTGCTGTGTCCTGGAGGCATGAAGGTGGCTTAAGAAATAGCAGAGATCAGGATATCCAGGTCAATAGCCAACACTGCCCTTGACCTCACTGGCCACCAGGTGAGATGGCGGCTTGCAGGATGCAGTCAGGCGCTGCTCCTGTGGTTGGTGCTATGGCCTTTGCAAGCTGCTCCAAAGGGTTTACAGACTGCTATCTTATTAAACCTGACGGATTTCCTCCCCCACTTCTTTCCCAGCCCTTGCCCTACACTGGGAGATAGAGCATGATGCAGCACTGAGGACTGACCTTATGTCTAGAAAGGCCATCACCACGATTTTGCCTTCCAAGGCTCTGGATATTTAGCAAACTCCTACTCTTTCCTGAGTTCACCTTCCCAAGAGAAGATCAGCTTCAGGAAACTGTGTCAGTCAAGAGTCCAGGAAAGAAAACTGTAATGTGATATAGGTCTAACCTGCAGAAACGCTGGGAATGTCTCCTTTTGCAGTGGGCCCTTCCAAAAGGAAAGCAACCCACTGTAAATAATGTGTCCAGGAAGAGAAGACAAACTTTTAACCCTTCCATTGCCTCTACTGTTTCCTCAGACAGAGTGCAGCTTTCCCTCTCTACGCAGTCACCCTGTCTACACTTTCTAGCTCTGTTCTCCAGCTTTGGGTAGCCCAGAGATTCCACTATTTTGCTAATCTCACTGCCTGAAACTGAGAATCAAGTAAGATTAGCCAAGTGCATGAATGGTTGGTGCTCTCAGCCCTGCAGGTTTGGTGTCTGCACCTGGCCCTCTCTGCCTGCATCGTTCTCCTAGCTCCACCTGGCCATCCAAGGGAAGGGAGCGAATGTAGAAAGTGTCATTCTGTCTCTTCCTGAGTGCCATTCCCAGAGTTTACACAAAGTCCTGGTATTGATACAGAGCACAAGCACACTCACTGTTATGCATCTCTAAGTGTTTTTAGCTCGTTGTCCTCAAATACAACAAATAACAAATGCACCTCTTCCTTTAAAAGCATTTCTTTCCATTACTGCTTAAAGCATGGACTCAAGATACTGCTTCTCCCAAATTCAGGTAACAGTTTGAACTAAGTTTCACCATCCAGGGTCTGGCTTTTAAGGGAGAGCAGGGAGCCCTTCCAACATTAGCCACGAGAAGTTACTGGGACAGCTTGTACAAACAGACATAGGACGCTTGCAAAGACAAGCTTAGAAACCTTGATCCATCAGCATTCCTGAGCACGTGCTTAACTCACCCCAACCACGAAGTACCCAAAGCATGCGCTGAAATGCTTCACTGAGTAAAAATGGGCTTAATCACATGCTTAAACAGTTACTGCATGAGTACTTCTGAGATTAAGATTGATTAGGTCCTTCTCCTCCCTGTACCTCATGCTTCCCCTCCTCCTTCTCATAAAAATATCATTTCTGAAGACACGAGGCTCACATAGTGCAAGGAGACACAGGGAACACATTTTTCAACAGGTTGCAAGTTTTCCAGCTTCCTGTCCTTGACCAGAGAAGACTTGAATCTTTCTTGTGATAAAACACTTAATTTACAAAGCCATTACATCATGAGGTCAGAGTCCAAATCATATAGATTTTCCTTCAGTATTGTCATGAAAGTTCCCAGGATTTTCAACTCCAATTCCTTTTAAAAAAACAAAAGCCAGATTTTCATAACTTGGGTCCATGAAATCAAGTTATTAATGTTAATGTACTTTATTGATCTTAAAGGAATACAGCATAGAAACAAAGGCCATTAATTGAGAGAGAGGCTTTGTTTACATTAAGTCATTCAGCACAAAAGGAGTAGATTCAAACTGAGGTCCCCATAAGTACAATATATGCAGTTCAAGTGTTTACTTCAGCCTAGATTTAGTCTGGTCCACAATGTCATTCGGACCAAAAACTTGTCCACATTTTTTGACTGGAATCTATTCTAGGGAGTCATCACTGGTTCAGACCCCCATGTCCCTATCCAGGTAGAAGCACATTTGCTGGAGTGGACCACCTAGGTTAGCATTCCAAAGGCATCTAGGTAGTATGCACCGAAACTGCTCTACTGTCCAAACCAACACACAGTAAGTGGAAACAACCAGGTGATTCACTTCCAGACTGCTCTGTTGCTCCAAACAAAAGCACAAATGTAGACACAGTCAGAGGGAGAGAAAAACTCTCCAAAGACAGCAAAGTCCCAAGGGAGGATGTAGTAGATGCCTAGCACTCTGCCTCCAGGATGGTTCATTTGGTTTGCAAGTCTTCAACTTTTCCTATGATTTAGAAGCAACTACAGGATGTAAAATTGCTGCCCAACAGTGACTCACACAGTATGCTAATAGATGGACGATGTTCCGTAACAGTGTTTGTATTATAGGGGGACAATGTCCACCATAACAGAGGACTTTAGCACAGACTGCCCATGTGAAAGGGTGGGTGATATAATTTTGCCATAGGACGAGTGACCAGAAACACATCTATAGTTTGAATAAATGCACACCACCATCAGCCAAGCATGCAAAGTGAACTTCTTTGCAAAGCAATGCAAAACTCATCTTCAGCAGCAGTTGGGATGACAAAAGACTAATAAAGACTGAGGAAATTCAATTGCATAGACAACTCCCATCAGCTACACCAAGATCATAGGAATAAAGGAAATTGTCTGCTGGGTCACTGTGATGGTGCATCTCCTCCAGCTAACGGTGCAACAGTGGCAGGAAAAGACAATCTTTAGGGGGAGCGTGCAAGCCTGGCCACTATTTGCAGTCTGTTCATCTCACACTCGTCCATGGTAACTGACTGGGGCTGGTAGAGCACACATCCTTCCCTACCTTCTCTAACCCCTTTGAACTTGCTGATATATCTGCCTTGATATTTCCTGAGGGAGAAAATTCCTTGCCATGTAAAAAAGCACTTTCTATTATCCCTTTTAAATGGATCTCCCACTTGTTTCCACATGTCTCCCCTCATTCCAGCATTGCAGTATTTTTTTAAACCCCAGAGTAATTGTTTCTCACCACAGTGCTCCATCTATAATGTTTAGTCAGAAACATAATGCCATGGAAGGAGCCTCAACACAATTCCTTGGAGGTTCAGAGAAATTACTGAGAAAAGCAAGTTTGAAAGATAGACTTGGGGTTTATGAATTGTCTTGATTGGTTTGCAGTCTGTATCGTCTGCAGTGTGCACAGGACATTGCAGAGTTGAGAATGGTTCATTTTTTTGTACTAGCAGCTCAGTTGTATGTATTATTGCTGGCTCTTCCAAAGGTACACACTAGATGCTGAAGTTATTAAAAATGTCTATAGCTGTTTCTGCTTCCTCAAAATGTTCACGTCCTTGTTCCCTCCTATGAGAAAAACCACATGCTGAGGGAGAGACGCGCAGTACGGTGACTCATCTGCCAGAGTGGCAATCACAGCCAATAAGAGCCTTTGCTGCCCTTTGTGTCAGAAAGGGATGCAGGTCCCTCAGGGATGATTTTGCTGGCTGCCATCTGAGGAGCACCTGACTTTTCTCTGAGCCAACAAACAGATAGATTTGGGATTAGTGAAGGCACAGGATTCTGTCATGGAGAATCTGTTGTCAGTCCTTATCCAGGATGAAAGCCAGAAGAAAACGAGAAAATTTGTAATGGATGGACAGATTCCTTCTGAAGCCCCAGGACAGGGAAAGATGCAGAGTTGGCACCTACAGGCTTTCTGCAAGCAGGGGTTGTGCTACAGAAGGCCAAAAACAGACCTGGGGGACAGAAGCTTACCACTTGTCCCAGTAAGGCTCTTGCAGGATCTGGCCAGATGGTTAAAGCACCTCACCAATTGGCAGTGCTGATAGTGGCCTTGATCATTTAGAGTACGGGAAGAAATGAGACAGAATCCCTCAGACGACTCTGCTTAGCCCAGTCCAACTTAACTATCTAGACATTAGACTGAAATTTGTAGGGGAGAGCACGACCACCTCTTTCAGCCTCTCCTGAAAATACAGATGAATCAGAATCAGACACACCATTTATGGGGCTCTCCACTGACACCTTCCTTCAGACCCAGCTGTCCAAATCCTTGCATGACATCGAATCTCTCATGACAAACATGATATCCACAACAGGCGCCCCACACATTTGGGACATCTAGGCACAATGCCAGGGCCTCTCTCTGACCCCGTACACACCAGACACAGCTTGCTTCATGATCTGCTGACCCACAGCTGGTGGCTGGGGTTAGGGAGCAGAAGACAGACCCAAAAAGCCTGCTGGAAGGCAGACAGCACCTCATTGTGTGTGCAGTGCTGATTCCTGCACTGGGAGAGATGGCACTTTAGGGATGTGCAGCGACCCTATTTAATCTGAATTGCAAGGAATCCAGCTAAAGGGATCTGCTCTTGTTCTTTATGTTAAGCATGTTTCTGTACTTCCCTGCACTCAAGTTACATATGGAGCGTGGGGGTAGCTCATCCTATACCTCCCCACCACAACCTGCCCCCACCTTGAAATAGGGCCCAGTGCACTGAAGACTAATGTTCCCACTTCAAACTTCCAATGACTACCATAAACACCGGGGATAATTAAAACACAAACATTATGAAAAATACAGTGGCAAGGACTCAAGGCTGTGGAGCTGGAAAGCCAAGCATCTTAAAGAAGTGGCAGATAGTTAACTGGTCTCCAAGATTAGATGTTTTTCAACCTAACATTGCAAAAACTTACTTAGATGTGTTCCCTAAATCAGAGTCAGAAAAGTGAATGTGTGCCGTGTATTGGGACCATATCAAGTACTTTTCCAGCACCATAAGATCTTTTATTTAAAAAAACAAAAAAGGCAGGTGGGGATGTAGAAAGAAAAAATGAGGCCTGTTTAAAGAATTTTGGATGCTTACCTAAATTGTGTAAGAAAAGGAAAATTCCTTCCCCCAAATGAAAAGACTCAGATGCAATTAAGACGGAGATAGCATCAGCCCATTTCCCCACATGCTATTAAGCTTTTCAGCAAGAGTACTGCAGAATACAGTGGCTGCAGCTGATACAGCCTTAGTGATATTTAGGTGGTTATTATCTTTTTTTTTTTTTTTACTTAATTATCTAAAAATAAACTGTTCAGCAGCTCACTTGAAAACCAGCCTCCCTCACCTGGTATGAGGCAACCTGCTATAGCACTGCAATTAAAAACTCATCATCCCAAAGCCACTGGTTGGTTTGTCTTCCCACCAGCAGCTCCTTTACAGCCAGAGACAGAGTACATGTCTGAAGATCCTCTCTGCTACTCTGCTACACCTTTGAGGAGATTTACAGGGATTTGCACATGTTTTTCTCGCTCAAAGAGAGATTATGTAGCATGATTAAGAGATATTCTAAGAAAGAAACCACTAGCTTCGATAAGCTTCTTGACATTCTCTTTGTTTGATATAACACCCATCAGTTATTAATGGGAATGTATTAAGCTGCTGCTTAGCCTCAGTAATGCCATGTTTAATAGCAAACATTTCTTCTCTCCCCTCTCTACAGTGGCAGCCATTGTCCGGTGATTTTTGGACAAATTAATCTGTATCAATATATAATTTTTTTTATACATATATCTATAGAATCTGTCCCTCCATGTCTAAAGCAATGGGAGAGTTGAGACCAGCTAAGGCAAGTTACAGCTTTTCCTGTATCATGGGAGAAGGACTTTCTGGGTCACTGAATCCAAAACCTTGTGACCATACTGTGAGACCCCTTATAGAAACCAACATTCATCTATTAAAAAAAGGAAAAAATAATATGAGAGAGACATTTTATAGGTAGGGATTCACTATACTGCAGATTAAAAAATAAAATTTGCCGCTCTGTTACCACTGTCTCAGAAACTGCTCCCAGAAACATTTAATTCTGGGTGGCTCTCTCCTTCCCACATTTGCAATGCAAGGAAACCTGTGAAAAAACTGCTCTGCCTTTCAGGTGGGTGACAGGCAGGAAGGACACAGAGGAACTGCAAAGGAAGGTGTCTGCTCAGCAGATCTTGCTATGGAATGGACAAACTGCACACATAATCCCTGAAATTGGTACCAGTCACAGCTTCCACACCAGTTGTATGTCCACCGCTTCACTGATGCCCATGCAGAAAATGCACCTGCAGAAACCAGCCCATCTTCTGGGCCTACTCCATCAGATGTGCATGCACCTTAAGCCTCCAGCCTTCCCACCAGGCAGCTTCAAAGCTGTTGCTGCAAAGGGAAGCAGTGCTGTCTACGGTTAGCTCCTTTCTCCTTTGCTGGTAGAGACTCACCTCCAGTCCTATAGGAAGAAAGAGACTAAGACAGAGACCAGTGGGTGACATGATTATCACTTCTTTCCATAACATTGTGAGGGTTGTGATAGTCAGTTACCATACCTAAAGAGGGCACGAGGGACAGCAAGTCTATGCACTCCTCCACCCAGACCAGCTCCCAGAACACATTTACTGGACATTTCAGAGGGAAACCTTTTGTGTTACACAGAACTATTTGGTTACAGAAACCTACCGTCTGCCCCTGTGTTGTACCAGCCAAAGTCTGCAAGCACCCTGACAGTGAGGAGGATTAATATTAATATTTTCATCTGCTCTGCAACGTGAGCTGCCCATAAGCAACAACCTGAAGGTGCCTCTGAGCTCCTAAATCCCACCTTGCCCTTAAAAAAGAATGCAACTTATGGGAAGAACAAGAGAAGCCATGACAATCTAGTTCCCTCAAAGCACAAGTCACATCCACAGCAACGTTTTAAACTTGCTCCGTTTCCCGCATGGCTAAATGCAGACAACACTAACAGGTCACGTCAAAGAGACTTCTAAGTGGTGACAATGCCAATGTAAAACCATTCACTGGGTCTGCATCAATGTAACAAACTTTAAAAAAGTATTAAACCAGACTGTTTATTACAGCATATGATGTGTTATATTAATTTACACAATGAGATATATATATATATAAATAACCATTGATGATGTACAGTAAATTGGACATCAACAGGAATATTAAAACTACTGATACTCATGCACATGACATGCATATGTGGTTTTTTTTTCTTTTTCAAAAGCAGTTTTACACAATATATTGAAGTTACTAAGCCTTGGTCAGCTGCCCCAACAGTTTACTCCAAACACCCTTGCCATCCACAGTGGGACTCCCAGGATATCAGAGCAGAGTGCACTCCAGAGAAGGCCACTTAACCTTGGAGACAGATTGAACAGGAGCCCTTTCCTGCTGGGGGAAGGCTAGGGGATGACAGGGGTGAGTTTCAAGAAGAGAATCAACAGGAAAAGAAAAAAAAAAAACAATGAAAAACCAACACGCCAGACTACCAGGAGGAAGAAGTTCAAGATGTGGCAACAGGAGCAGCAGAAAGGGACAGGCAAAAACATGAAGACCACCCACACTCCCTCCCCCTTATCCCCTAAAACCTCATGATCTTAAGCTGTCGATACTCTCTATAAGACCCAGAACTGGAAAAACTAGGCAAGATCCATTTCCAGAAACATTAGCCTTTTTTCAAAGCCTTCTGATACCATGCACTGGAGGCTGTTCACCAGTCAAATGGCAGTGTTATGTTGCTGTTTTTTTAAAAAATGAGTATATGGTCTTTTATTTCCACATAAAAGGCACTAGTATCCACCCAAGTTCTGAAGACGAGTGACATAATTTACCTCAAGCTTTAAATATTTGTATAAAAAAAAAAAACAAACCAAAACTGTGGAAATATGTACACAAAAGCACCTTCCTTCTGAAAGCAGAAGCAGATACATTTCACCAAGTCACCTCACTAGACAGTTGTCATGAGCTTCAGGGAGCCCGACCGAAAGCGGAGGATTTTCTTCTTGAGGTTATGGGAGGCTTTGATTTTGACAAAGGCCTTCGCTGCATTTTCGTGCAGCTCCGGCGCTGTAACTGTTTGGATGGGGAGCGTCTGGACAAACTGAGACCAAATAAGGCCCCCGCTCTCATCAGAGTCACTGGTGGTCGTGCTCTCCCCTACAAATTCTACCTCGCTCAGGCTCGACTCGCTGTCTCCAAAGCAGTTCGTCGTGTAGTTGCTCTGCTCGTCCTCGCTTGTGTCCACCACGGTGGAGTGGAACAAGGATTCGCACTCCGCCGAGTACTCCGAGTCACTGGCCACATAGGTATACGGGCTGACATAGGGCAGGGGGACTTGCGAGTAGACCCCCACACCTTCCCGTCGGTTCCTCCTTACCCGCCGTAGGGCCTCCTCGTAGGAAATCTCTGCCGACGACTTCCACCGGCGGTAGTCAGCCCGCTTGTGTTTAGGCTTGGCCACCACAACCTCTCGGCCATGCCCATGGGAGCGGACGGAGGATTTGTGCAGGCCAGTCTGCCGACTCTGGAGGCCTGACTCCAGCTGCAAGCCGCTGCCTCTCTTCCCCCGTGAGGAGGGTTTCTTCAGTTTCTTATTTGTATCCAACTCCTCAGGAAAGCGGCATTTCTTGCCAGCCAGCTTGGTTTTCTCCCGCAAGGTCTGCAAACTGTTTTCCAGCCCATTGGCAAGGTGGGGCCTGTGTTTCAGCACAGAGCTTTTCAAAATCTTGACGTTTCGGGTGCCTTTGTGAAGCTTCACGCTTTGCTGCTGGGCTGGTATGTACTGGGCATTCACCAGCAACCCATCATCCAGGCTCTGGGAAGAAGAGCCCTCGCTTTTGAAATCCAGCGTGGGTCTCTCCTCGACAGCAGACGACGAGGAGTGAGTTGCCTGCAAGTTGCTCTTCAGCAGGACTTTTTTGGGAGGCTGGCTGACCCTGTTCTCTGGCTGCAGTACCATGGGCTTCCCTGGGCTCTCTTTGGGAGACACAGCAAAGAGCTGGCCATTCTCCTTGGGGATGTCCCCTGCTGCGGCCACTGCATTGGGGTTGAGCTCCACAGGCGCCAGTTTGACACCCCGTGGCAGGTGCTTGCTCTGAAGTTCACCTGCCATGCCAGGCGGGAAAGCCGCTGGCAAAGGTGCCTTCCTACTCTCCAGCTGCTCGACAGCCGGCTCCCTCAGCCTCTGCTTTAATGGGGAGGGTGCTGTGTGGTCCAGAGCGGTGGTGCCACCAGAAGGCAAGCATGCTTGCTTGGAGCTCTTCAGGTTCATGATGTTACTGTGAGCCACCACCCCTGCAGGCTGCCTGATGCACATGCTTCCATGCCTCAAGATCCCTTTGGTGGCATCAGCGTTGAGACTTGTCCTGGGTTTGTTAGTCCTTACCGCATGCGTCTTTTTCTGAACCAGGCTTAAGATGTAACCGTCTATCCTCTTGCTGGTGGAAGGGCATGGCGCCAGCCAGGAGTCTTGCGGGAGAAAGGCGTTGGTGCATTTTCCCGTGTCCGTTTCAGATCCGGCGCAAACATCGCTAATATTGCAACCAAGCTGCTCCTCTTCTTGCTGGGGGTTTTCAGTCACAGGGAGAAGAAACATGGGACTCTGCACTGCTACTGCATGGAGTGGGCTGGGGTACCGGTAGATGTCATTCCCGTTTTTAGACACCAGATCACACTGGTACTTTGGATGTACATCTGCAACGACATCGAGGGAATTTGAGTGCGGTGTGGACAAATAGCGACAGACAGAGCCTGCAGTCTGGTCCTCATGCTGGCCTTCCTTATTATAGTCCATCCAGCCTATGAGATCTGAAAGGCATTTTAGAAGAGTTTAAAGAGCCTGCCAGGGACAGTTCTACTAAGTTTTTCAGGTGCCATCAAGGACTCCGGTCCCATCTACCCATATGATGCAATGCTTATGCAACAGCAGAGCTGTTTAAACAGTAGAAACCTTGCAACCAGGGATGCCGTTTAAGCAATATAAAAGCATCGCTATTCTTCCGTGGGTCTCTTTGTAACTGCATCTGTGTAGGATTTGCCCCAATATGACTACATGGTTAAAAAACATAAAAATGGCAGCCCTAATGAGAACATTTACTTTGGTTTCAAACCCATGTCTAGGTTGCTAACAGCTTCCTATTTTACTTCCAAGCCACCCAGAAGTCTGTAACGGTCTCTTCTGTTTATATGCCACACAGGCACCTCTAAAACTCACTGTGGGCCTCAGCACATATGAATTTTATATTTTACTTCACTAAATCCAATGGGAAACATAAAAAATATAGACAAGGTTGCAATGAATTCTTTTAGCTAATTGACAAATTTCACTTCCAGATTTTTTCAAGCATATCTTGGGTCAAAAAAAATCCATATTTAATTTTGTTGTTGTTGTTATTATTATTATAATTACTCCTACTATTATCATCATAATTATTGTATAATTATAGCAATGCTAATAATAACAGATGCTCCTTTTGAGCAATAAAGGGTTAAAGAATGGGAAACAGGCTCATCTTTCCACACAAGTACAAGAAGTGCAGGTCAATCCAGCTGACACCCTAGCTTTGGCTCTGCAAAGAGAGTTCTGTAAGAGAAATCCAGTGCGTTTCAGGATGCATGAGTCAGATTTAATGGTTAAGGCACTTACTTGGGAGGTAAGTGACCTTAGCAGGGCTTCAATCCAAGTACCTAAGATTACTGTTTTCTTAATCTTATGGTGCCCCTGTCCTTCTTGGGTAGGGATACAATCTAAATGATCTTCTAGATCACTGTCAGTCAGTCCTGTTTTCTACCCTTGGGCTAGAAACTTCAGCCAGGCACTCAAATTTGAATGCTCAGTGCTCATCACTTATCTAAGGCTTATTTCAAAAGAGTTCTCACAGACATTGATGAAATTAGCTGACAGAGATGATGTTCCTGTGTGAGCAGGAGAGGAAGAACAGGGAAATTAGGAGCATGAACTTCCTCTAGATCACTTGACAGTTTTCCCACTTTTCCTAAATTCTATGTCAGAGTCAGGAAATGTTGATAAAAACACTTCTTTGAAACGTGCCAGTTTGTGAAATTTCATCTCTAAAAGTGAGACACTATGAATAATGAGTTTTAGGGTTTTGTGATGTATACAGAAAAAAATAGCAATGCAATCTGCTGGAAATCCTTGTGTATGTTTTTCCTTTTATGTATGGCTGATGAAGATCACATATACCTTGCATCAGGGAGCATTAAATTACTTCAAGCTGCTCAAAGGAAAACTTAGAGGACTTCTCAGCATCTCAGAATGAATGTATCCCAGGCTGCATTTTCCCACTTTAGAGTTAAAAGAACTTGAATTATTTTGTCTTCGACTCACAAATAAAAATCACTGTAAGTTAACTGTAAAGAGCAGAATGGAAATTGGAAATGCTATGGTTAGGAGTCTCCTCCACAGCCCAGAATGAACTAAAGCTTTTGAATCAGTATGGTTGCAACCAATAATACCTGATCACAAAAGTCCTACTGAAGTGTCCTTTCTGGACAACAGACCTCCTGTTAAATTCTCCCACACATTAAGGCTTGCATCTTCAGCCTAGTGTCAAAGGAAATTCAACAGCTCTCTGCCAAAGAGACAAAATACTTTCCCCTGTTCATGATGTCTATTTGTCTATACTATATAAATGTAGTATGACACACTACAACATGGTCACCTAGGGGTTGAGGACAATCAGAACTGACAAAATGACTGCTACAAACAGACTGACGTGCACCCTGACCTCCTAAAGCCTGTAGCTAGCTCCTTGCTCTGTCACTTTAATGAGGACATGGCTGTTGAGGTATCTTTCATTATTGCTATTTAGTAAAAATGCTTTTCTAAAGGAAACCATAAGAGATCAGCTGACTAATGTGTTTGTGTGTATAGGTACCGCTGCCCTCTACTGGGTAGAGCAGCTGTCATATTTTCACATCTTATTTTCATGTGATTACAGTGACATATTCACATGAAAGGCTGGAGTAGTGGAGGGCAAACAGTCCTGTCTCGTGACCCATGCATGCGATAGGCACTGGAATCTTTTCAGAGCACAATACATCAAATGAAAGGAAGAAGGGTTAATCCAACCCAGATACTCCTGAGGCAGTATTTCCAAAGCCAAAGCCACCTCCTGGAGTATGATGTATTCGACCTGCTTTTACTATACCTGCAGATTTAGGGCGTCCATCTGAGATATTCAGTGTTGCCTCCAAAGGGCTGCAAAAGCAAGTGCTAGAATGGCAACTGGATAAACACTCACTGAAGACAGAGTTAGATGAATTGGAGAGCGATCCAGAAGCTCCATCACTCAGCTCATAAAACCCTATAAAAATAAGAGTTTGGATTTATATTAGTTACGTCTATACAAAGTTACCATTTGTGTCCCTAGAAAGGCAGTCAAGCTCATGTTTATGTTGGCTTACTCTATTGCAATTAGTTATGGGATTTCATTCAGTCACCCAAAAACCTGCACAATTTAGTAATATCCTTATTGCTATGAAGGATTACGTTTAAAAGTAAAGAAATTAAAAGTAAAAAAGTAGAACTTTATTTAGCATATGAAATTTTGAACTTTTTTTTTTAACCTTTACAGGGGTTGGGGTTTTAACCTTTATAGGTATTCTCAGATTTCAGCAAGAAGGATCCAGGCTGTGTTTGACACTCCATTCATTTAATAGTGTATTATACTTCCAAGATAAACTCTCCAGCTACTATTGAACTACAAAATTTTTACCAAGTTCCGGGCCCAATGCTATCCATTATTTTCATCAAAGTTTTGGAGATAAACAGTGGATGACATGAAAGAATAAAATGGTAAATAATGTGCAGACATGGAAAAATTTATTTCTTGGTAAACTGGGTCTACTTAAGAAAAATATGACATATCACAATCAAGGTTTAAATTTAGAAAAAAGGAATGCAGGGCATGTCTACAGAATAGGGATGCACTGTGGAAAACAATAATCCTGAAAAGGACTTAGTCAGCGTGGAAAAGCAGCTCAATCAAGCTTAATGATATGGCAAAAAAAGCTAATGAGATTGTTGGATGTACAAAGAGACTAATGAATAGCAATAGGGAAATGACTTCAGCAGTCTATACAGCACTGGCAAGAAAGACATTGGAAAGGTATACCTAGTCCTCAACTCCAGCACACTTAAAGCTAAAAAATTGGAAAGGGGCCATAAAGCTATTTAAGAGCTTGGAAAAATGCCTTAAAACAAATGACTTACTGAACTTGACCTGTTTAGCTCATCAAAAAAGTCAGGAATTATACTGTATAGCACCTCCAAGAGGAGAAAAAGCTGGGAACTAGAAAAGATCTCAGTCTAAGGACAAAAGCATATAAAAAAATCAGGGATGGAACAAGTCAAATTCAGATTAGAAATTAGCAATGGTTTTTACAATTGCAAGTTGGAGGATTCTCCACTTTTTAGTGTCTTCAGAACAAGTCTAGATGCCTCTAGGAAAGGTTCCTCATAAATACCACTTACTGGCTTCAACACAGTTAGAATGGGATGAAATTAAACATATGTGGTATTCAGTTGTTTGATTCAATGTTCCCTTCTGTCTGTAAGATCAATTTTGACATCTTCCTCCTGCTTGCTGGTGCTTCCTTTCACCATTTTTCCTGCAGCCTCCTTATATGCAAGAGAATTAGAACTTTTTGAACTAATTTGTGGGTGGAAAAAAAAATGCCCCAAACACTAAAAATCTAATTAAGCTTGAAATGCTCCTCTGAGTATGTTTTCTACAAACAGCAACCTTTCCAGTGGAAGGTACTTTGCTGGTAGACTTAATTATCAGAATGTGAACATGCTATAGAAATTTACTGTTGTAGCACTGAAAACTACAGTCAGTTTAAGTCCAGGTACCAAGGGAGGCTCCATTTTGCTGAATATTGGCTTTACCTGAACTTGGACGACTGTCTGTCTCAAGGTGTTCATCTGTCGTTTTTTCCACGTCCAGGCGGAGATCGCTTATTTGCTTATCTAGCTCTTGTAACTGATTTAGTAGGCCGGCGTCCCTCCTCCTCAAGCAGTTCTGGAAAACAAGAAGACAATCAACATCAGCTCCTTCAGTGGGGCAGACCTGAAGGGGTTCCAAAGACAATCAGCCTTCTCCATCCGAGCGTCATGGAAATATTTTGTCTAAATTCTTCTATAAAAAAAACCCTAAAACCAAAACAGAAAAAAGCCCTGAAATTCTAGATGCTCTGGATAAAAACTTAACTGAAGAATTATGCAGGCACTTACTCCGGTCTCTTCCAACCAGCTCTACATAGGGAGCACGCTCCACAATTTAGGAAGACCAACATGCTATGTTGGCAAAGCACTCCTTTGCAGGACCCCAGCTGTGACAACAAAGCTGATATGGTCAAACCAGACCTGTGCATATGAAACAGGATACTTCAGTGAAAGGACAGCTTTGCCAGTGTAATAGGGGACGTTCACCACCACAGTGACTTCACCACCACAGTGACATTAGTCAAAGATCACATCTGTTCACACAATGGGATGAAACAGCTCTGCCAACAAGTGTCTGGAGTGTGGGAACCGCCTTGTTCGCCTGCACATTATGAGCTTACAGTCTACCATATAGACAGCAAGATTCTCAGGGCTGGGATCATGGCCCTTTTATTAGTTTTGCTGTGCAGCAGGAAGGAAGAGGAATTGTTCCTCTTCTCCCATTATAATTGTATAAAATTGCTGTGAGATGAATGTTAGGGCTATTTATGAAGGTAGTTTGATGGCATTAAATAAGCAATAAGAAATTATTTTGTAAGGCACTCATTAACCTCTGGTCAATGCAATCAGTTTCCCTGCGTGTATTATAATGTTGCTTATTCATCATCTGTTCAGCTTCATACCCTGTAATTGTTCTGGCTTTGGGGAAAGTGGGGGAGGCAGGGGGAAGGTTTATCTCTTGTGGGTTTTTTTTAAGTGCATCATTTGATTGGTGCCCAGTGGTGCTCTGATACGCTCAGCACAAAGAGTTTTGATGCTCATAACTGGACTAGTTTTAAATTCATTAAATCAAGGACAACCTTTCCCCTAGGGTGGGCAAAGCAAATGCTAATAGCATTAGCGAGGCTGTTTGAAGATGTGCTGGCATTTAACACCATCCTTGGAGGACCAAAGGGACGATCCCAAGCCTTCTCCCACATTTCTGACAGCAGCCAGGAGCTGGCTGGGAGCCAGACTGGCAGAGGTGATAGGTTCAGGAGGTAACTCACTGCAAAACCCACTGCCACCAGTGTCCCCCCTCCCCCAGCAAGCATGGCATCTGGTTCCAATCTGCAATGTCAAGTGCATAATTTAAAGTGCTACTACAAATCCCCGGGTTTTTTTGAGTAATGATTCCCTGGTCCTTCACTGCGTCAGCCAGCCCCCTTCTCAGCAGTGAAATAATTTATTTTTATCTTTTCAAGAAGGATATAATCAGAAATTAACTGCACCAAAACGCTAACAAGAATAAAAAAAGGGTGGGCAGGAATGGAGGGTTTGGGGAAAAGAAGAAATCAGGCAAATAAATCACACAGTCGAACTTCTCCCTGGGTGAAAGCAAATGCTGAGCTGTGCACAAAGACGGCCAGGCACAGCTGTATGCTATTTTCATTGAAAAATGATCTGCCGCTTCATGCCGCCCTCCATCTCTTCCCACATCAGCTACAAAGTGCGTCCTTCAACAAAAGCATCCCTTATTTTAAGGGCCTGATCCTGCCCGTGCCGCAGCGCTCGTTACTCCCTCTCAGGGTTGCGGCCCAGGAGCTCGCTCCCAACTTCCATTCAAGGCAACGGCAGCGCCTTTCTCTCCTTGAATGGAAGTTGGACCGCCGACCTGGCTCGGGAAACCGCCAGGGAACGGTGCAGCCACGAGCAAAACGCCGGCAAAACCCGGCCGCCACCGATTTGCCACCGCTTCGCCACCGCTTCGCCGCAGCCCAGGGAGGCCCGTCCGTCCCCCGGCGGACGCTGCTCCCCGCCCTCCGCCTCACCTGCACGCTCGGGCGGGCGGCTGGGACGCGGTGCCGGTGTGACAGAGGCGTAGGCATGCACCCCTCGGATGACCGCGGAGGGGCCAGCCACCCACGGCTCACACCGCCCCGCAGGGACGGCGTACAGTCGCGCGTCCCCCGGGCGCCCCACGCCCGCGTCCCCGGCGACCCCCTCCCCCCCGCCGCCCCCCGCTCACCAGCTGCCTCCGCAGGAGGAGAATGTTCTCCTCCAGGAATTTCTCCTCCAGGCTGCGCGGCGGCGGACCCTCGC
>VWZL01004317.1:90703-160801 GCA_013396915.1 Stercorarius parasiticus | reverse complement strand
CTTCCCACCCGGCGGCGGCTCCACGCCCGCGGTCGCCTTCCTCCTCCTCCGCCTCCTCCTACTCCCGCCCAGCGCCTCCATCGTCCCCTCGCGTCGAGCCTGGCGGGGTGGGGGAGGGTGGGGGGACGCGGGCATGCTATCCGCTGACTGCTCCAAAAACTCCCGCGGGAGCCCACGCGCGGCGTAGTCACGGGCCATCGGCAGCACGTTGTGGTGCCGTGTTGCTCATTCGGCCCGGTGCCGAAACTGGAGCATAAATGATGCATCTGGGAAGAAAACATCCTGGCATGAAGGCATGAGGATGTAAGGACAGGGTAGGGAAAGGTGGAAAGCAGAGGAGAACATGGCAGCACCAGGGTGCTGACCGTGACGGAGGCACGAGGATCAAAGCCCCAGAGAGGTGTTGCTTCAAAGCCCCTTTGAGTCTACTAGCCAAAAAAAGCCATAATGAAGTGAGCTTCATAACAGCATGTAGACTAATTGCAGCAAGGGATCTGCAATTAGGTTTTCAATGGGGACGTAGTGGAGAGGGGGGTGGGGGGAGGGAATGCAGATGCTGAAGAAAAAAAGAAAAATGTTAGTATTGAAATCATGCAAAACCCAAGCTCCAGATGATGTTCTGGGGGGAAGGATGGAAGAGGAAGAAGAAAGCATTGAGGGAGCCCTTCACAATATGGGGTTTGTTTGGAAAGATGTGAGCCAGCCATACAGCAGCTCTCACAGACATTATGAGCACAATGAAATGCTCTTTCCTGCTCTCCCTCTGTTCCTCAGAATATTATGAGTGTTTGTGGTACTGAAAGGTCTCAGATGAAATTAGTTTCCCCACTCCACTGCTGTTTACAGTAGACAATATGTTGCAGTGTGCCGTACACCTTCTTTATCTGTTGTAGGTGTTGGTCCTGGTTCCAATAGCCTGCAGCTGACACAGATCATTATTTCACAGTCTTTTTAAACCAAAGTAAAGTGCTTTCTATAAAGGAGCTTTCTAAAAAGGAGTCCCATCCTGCAGCTTATAACCAGCCCTCGGTCCCTCCCAGATGCTGGCCCAAATGTAGGTGAGGCCACACGGATCAGCTCAGAGAATGGTCAAAGATAAAACTAGCTCCATTTCATTTTGCTTTTGATCTCTTCCCAGACCTGGTTCACCACACAGCCGTGTCAGCACAGTGCATCTATATTGATATTTTAGTTTGGATTACAAGTGCCTTTTTGAAGCTTACTGTGCTTCAGTTCCCATCACGGGGGCATTTGACAGCAAGTGAACTGAGCTGATGTGGGATAAAAGAAGCAGAAGGGAGCACACCTAAAGCACTCCAACCGCTAATGGATGTTTGTTCATTAATGGACATTCGGTCTGCGGGACAAGAATACAACTAGCCCAAAGTAACACCCTTGAAATACATACAGCATGGGTGTCAAGTCCTCAGTATAGCTTGGTAAATCCATGCCTGTTGTGCTGTCCTAGCTGCTGGTGAGGACGTAGGTGTATGTGCCAGCAAAAGGGGGGAAGTGAGGCAGCACAGGCATAAGCATCCAGAGAAGGCAGGGCCACTTCTTTGGGGAGCACGATCACTCCTGCCAGATTCAAGAGGCCATGAAATTGCAGCTACAGAGAGAACTAACAAACACAAGGGATGCCCCAGGGGCAAAGGGTTGACTGAGATTGCTAAGCAAAACTGAAAATAAAAGACAAGTCCCATACTGGACCACTGTTTCTAATTATTTTATGTGTCTGGGCCCATAAAAGGCCCAGAAGTAGGTTCAGCCGCTGCCCCACAAACTATAGGCCACCACTGCTGACCTGAAAACATGTTCCATGGCTTTCTTTCCCGTATGGATCTTGGCAGGCAGTGCCCTCTGAGCATGTTTGTGCTGAAAGCTGTGTTGCAATGCAGAGTTATTTTCCCAAGTGGTACCAGAAGCTCTCTAGATATGGAAACAGAGAGCTCCGACATTTTCCTTCACCCTTTTTAGCCAGATTTTGCATGTAGCTCTGTGCCTTGTATGCATTTGTACACAAAGCTTCTTGCAATATTTATGCAAAGCTGTTTCAGCTATTTCTGTGCTGTTGTGCACTATGCAATGTAGACGTTGCTTCAAAAATAAATTATAGTGTGAAATAAAATCTGTCTTAATGTTCAGGTTTACTTATTTTGCCACTTACCATTTGTTAGATTTTGGGCCGATTCCTCCCTCCCAAGTCACCTCTTCCACTCTGAGGAGTATAAGGTGCTGCTCACCTCCTGTACTCCCTGCTGACATTTCTGTGTTCATCCTTCGCAGTCCATTGTCTCCAGGAAGGAAAAGAAACGCAAGAACTGCCAAAACAGTCAACTGCCTACATCATGTGGACAGGAGAATGCAACTTCAGCTCAACCAGACTCACTGTGCAGCTAGGATCAGCAAAGAGGAAGGGCAGGGGAATCTGAAGAAGAGAAGCTCAGGTTTCACACCATAGATGAAGGAATAATAAGGTGCCAGAGAAGCAGTGGGAATTAGGAAGCTGGACAGCACAGAAGTAGATGTGCGAGTGAGCAGCCAGCAAGAAAAGTCAGATTATGTGAATAACAGAAGGAAAACAAGATGTGACCTAAGACATCAAGAGCAAGGGAAGGTCCACAGAAGAGTATTCAAGAACTAGGATGAAGTTCAGCAGAGCGTAGGTCATGGAGACAAGGGGAAGGAGAGGCTGTAGAGGCAGCAGAAAGACCAAAGAGAATGAGCATAAAATAGAGTCCCTTTAATTTACTCAGAAAACAACAAAATAAAGAGTCCATAAGCAGCAAGGCAAAAAGTCCGGCCGTAGGTGGTGGAATATAGATGAAATACAGAACCAGAAGAGGACAATAAGGTGAGAAGATGGGGAAAAGGGTCCCTTTGCTTGGTATCGTCCTCAAGTAAAACAGATGTTTTAAGCACAGAAGGAACAGAGGCTGTTTCCCCCCCTCTCAGTTACATTGCAGTCAATCATCCCAGTGACAAACCAGTCTGAGACGAGAGGGAGGCCCTAGATTAGCTCTGACTGGACAGCCTTTGGAGGCCTCTATCTCAGCGAACGAAACATCTCAAAACCTTTAGCATGGGCTAAGTAATAGGACTCTCACATGAAAAAAAATCCCCAAGTCCAAAACTGTCTTCCATTCCTCTCCTGGCTTGTGGCAACAGCTGAAGGACATGCTCTTACACTCCTTTGTAAAGTTGCTACTCGTTCACTGGAGTGATCATCTTAAATTCTCCAAAACCAAATAATCCCAGATTCCCCATCCTAAACTTGAACATAGAAACTGCAAGGAAGGAGTCAGTGAGTTATATGCAGGGAAGGAGAAGAGACAAAGAAGAGCTCTGTTGCTAGGATGTTAGAGGTGTAATTCTGTCTGGTAGAGAGGCAGTTATGAAACGGTTCATCTTTTATGATTTTCCTGGCTCATCTCTTATGATTATATTATTAGGTAGTAGAAATGCTGTGTTCCCTTCACATTTCACATATAGGAAATAAAGAGATGGTCTCTGCCCCACAGAGCTTACAAGACCAGAAACAGTAGGTGGCTGCCACTAGTAATATAAAAGGACCCCTGAGAAAGTACTGGTTGGCATGATGGGCAGTGAGTCCAAAACACATAGGCAAGGGGCAAGAGTTTCTGACCCCCATCTCACCATTAATTTCCTTCCCACTGAGAGTGAACCCCTACATCCCAATGCATGTATTTGTCTTTCTCTCTTCCACCCCTGCTGATCAATGAATTCAGTTTAGATTAAATGAAGCCAATTAACACTTGTTACTTTTCCTAGGTTCATTTCTGACCAGTTACACTCTAAAATGAGTGCAGGAAATTGCAGAATCTAAGAGGAACATTGCAATTCCCGGTTTGTAAAATGAAAGCAATTGCTTTCCTTGCTTATTGTAACACAGCCCTTTGGATGCAGGGTGATGCATTATCTGGAAACATCCGCTTGGGGACTATGCTTAAGACCCACAGTTGTCGCTACACCTCTGATACTTTATTCTAATCTATTCTAATGTTAATTTTCTAAGCATTTCTTAATTGCATTCGATAATATAATAGGGTATAAATCTTATCAGCAAATCAGACTGACATCAGTTTGTGTTATCATATTACCATGGTTACTTTATTATTACAAGTGAACCTTGAGCTGGTTATTACTAACCACAAACAATTCTAGCAAATAACCTAAACTGAAGCAAAATATCCTGGCAGTGTTTCCATTTTTTGTCAAACAAAATCAATTTCTCTGGGTGACAGGTAACAGCAGCATACCTATGATGCACTTTACTCTTCTCAGACTCCTTCAGCCTACATTTATTTCCTTGCATTTTTACAGCATTGAAACATTTCCATGCCATCAACAAGATGCAGAGGCCAAACTCCTTAAACATGGAATAGGACCTTTAACACAAACTCACGATATTCAGATGCCAGGCACTGACCCAGCCTGTCAAAACATTACCACATTTATATTGTTATGGCAAAAACTGCTAACAACTGCTACATTTAGGAACCATTGACAACTTGATTAGATCCCTCAAGATCCAGTTTCTCCTTACTCTAAGCTGATCTGACTGTGGTCTCCCATCAAAAGACACAGTCTCACTTTCCCTCACCCCTAGTGCCATTGCCAGTTTGTCAGGTGAAGGGACAGACATTTCCCATGGGGTCACGGCAATGATCTGACTCCCCCAGTCTGATGTACAAGAGGGAAACGTGCTGGAAACAGGGAGGACAGTGATGCTGTCCCTTTCCCTGCTATTGACTGTTAGTTTGAGCATTTCCTATATCTGGCTATTCCTCTTCTGCAGCTCATCATCCCACCAGCTGTGCAGGGACTATGGCTGGAAAACAGATCACTACCCTGATCTGAGTTTAAAAAAAATAACCTCTTCTTTCCTTTTTGTTAACCTAGATATTTCAGCAATCCATTTTTAAGTGTGAGCAATTGCACTGTTACAACTGAGAAGGCAGAGCTGTACAGGAATGAAGAGACAAGAGCAGGAAACCCTCCAGCAAAAAGCTCCGTCCAGAGGGAATGTGGAAGGAAGGATGAACTGTTTGCAAAATGAGAAGTCACCCAGGAGGCCTTGGAAGAGGATGCAGAAGACATCTGCTTGTGGGGAAGCAACATTAGAGCTTCTCCAGACATTCCTGACAGACTATAAGCCATGCAAAGACATTTGTTTCCTTTTTGCAGGCAGCAGCCCATCTGTTGAGTCACGAAAAAGACTGACTTTGAATCACCCATTGCTGTCTCAGATGGGGTGGTGCTCCCCAAGGCCATGAGAGACCCACTTCTGCTTAGCAAAGAAGTCAGAGCAGTGCAGAACTTCTGGAGAGCTGGTGAGCCCCGAGCCCAGAGAGGTACCGCAGTGCTGCTCCAGCAATGCCTTCTGCCCGTGTCAGGTGTCAGACTGGCAAAGAAGATGCAAAACTTGCTTCTAGTCCCTAGATTAAGATGTGCGAGATAATTGGATGGAAAGTGGAAAGCCAGGCAAGATCAGCTCCATTTTTGCCTCTGTTTTAAGGATAAGAGAAGGTCTGATAAGGACAATATGTGGAGGGGGAACATGGAGTTAAACCAGTGTCACTCATGATGTTCACAGCTGACAAGAAGCAAGAGCTTGAAGCTACCTCCTCATTGTTCACGATAAAGAAACTTGACTAGCATTTTAAGAAATCACCTAATACATCATGTCCTAATGCTAACTGATTGCATTCCATCCCCAGGCTCATGGACACTGTTCAAATGAAGTCACAGCTGGACTACTCCAAGTGACACTTTCTTTCTCACCTAATTTTTTTCTCTTTCTCCCTCATCACCAAGCAGATGATGTCAGTTGAGTTCTGCTGCAATTGTTTTTGATTCATCCTTACAATATCATGTCTGATGTTCTTGTACTTTGACCCCTTTTTTTTTCCTGGCCGAGGTTTCATATTTACATTTAAAAATGCCTAACCTTTGGTAACATGGACATCTGCTTAGTTTAATGCTTTCTTGCTCCCATGCTGCCAGTGTTCATCTCAGCATATCAGGCTGGGAGCAGCCCTCACCAATATGGCCTTTGCAGAAGAAGGTCTATTACACTGTGAATAATCAGCCACTGGGAGTGGAAGAACAGAAATTATGGGCTTAAGTTACAGTTTGAGATTTAGACAACCTGGGAAAAATTCCCAACAGAAGGAACCGGGACAGCCTGAGGAGGAGAAAGCTTCTCCATCATAAGATGTCTTTAAGAAAAGGTTAGATATGGATGACAGGATCGATGAAGACTCTTCAAGAGTCAGCAATATACTGAGCATGAGCTCATGCTCTTCACATGCCACGTAAACATAGGCTCCAGTGCCAGCCAATCCAGTATAGCAAGTCCATGCAAAGGCCAGACCCAGCCCTACCACTGGCTGCCTTCCCTTCTCTTCTCCATCTGCCTTCAGCACTCGATCTGCCCTAAAGAACCACACATCCTTGCTAATCAGGAAATGACCATAACTGTGCTTGGCTACACAGAGATCTCTCCCTCCTGCCATCTCCAGTACCCCAATCTAGCCTTCAGAGACCTACCCATGAGAGCTGCGCAGAGGACTGCTTGTGCTGCTGAGCCCTCCTTTGCTCCGTCACGTTTCTAAGACCCTCTGCTCCCACAGCAAAACCCATCTGTGTTCCCCTCTCAGCCTTACACGCCCAGCAGCCCTGTTCTGCTCCAGCTCTCTGCCAAGAGGAAGAAGGGCAGAGAATGGGTCTTGCCTCCAGCCTCCCTTTTCCTTGTGCTGCAGCAGAAGGACATCCACATAGAGGTAGGGAGGAGGGAGACAAAGTGCAGCAGGCCAAGAGAGGCTATGCTGGGGCCAGCTCTGCTTTAGGAACACTGCAAAACCATGGTAACATTGCTACTAGAACCGAGTATAGCAACAGCTCTCTTGTTATGCTGTAGTGTAGCACCACTTAGAATCATAGGTTGGAAGAGGCCTTTAAGATCATCAAGTCCAACTGTTAACCTAACACTGCCAAGGTACCACTCAACCAATGTCCCTCAGCACCACATCTACAGGTCTTTTAAATACCTCCAAGGATGGCAACTCAACCACTTCCCTGGGCAGCCTGTTCCAATGCTTGACAACCCTTTCAGTGAAGAAATTTTTCCTAATATCCAATCTAAACCTCTCCTCGCACAACTTGAGGCCATTTTTTTTGTCCTGTTGCCTGTTACTTGGGAGAAGACCAACCCTGACCTCGCTACAGCCTACTTTCAGGTAGTTCAGCCTGTGTGAACACCTACCCCATACAGGGCTAACCTGGCCAGCTAACGTATGGTCGGTAGTGAAGGTATAGCAACAGTGACAGCTGAGTGGCACAAATGTTTTTTCACAAACAGGCTTGTACATTTCATGCTCTCCTTGCTAGCTGAATCATTGCACCTGCCTTACTACAGCCGTAAACTTACTACTACCTTACTACCTACTATCTGTAAACAGCCACATTCAACCCAGGACCAGAGAGGTTCATGCTCGAAGTAGTAAGCCCTTTCCAGAAGAAAGGACATAATTTGCAGTACAATTTGCATTCCAACTGCCTGTGATGAAGGCAGAGCTGCTGCAATGGCACTCTTCGGACTTGGGACCCCTCAGCTGAAGCAGGCCACATGGTGGGAGCCTGGAGCTGGGCAGAAATGGGCACAGGAAGGGTTTACTATCAAGCCTACCTGCACGCCATGGGGAGCTGAGCAAGATCAAACTGTGCCTGCAACATGTTTTAGTTCATACAAATATGACAGCTTCTTTATTTTTTCTCAGAAACTCTAACCCTACAGCCTTTAGAGGAGTTCATTCAGTCTCAGCTGATGCTCACTTGGACAAAGGCCCCTTTACATCAGCTCCACTGCCAGTGAAAAAAGGCCCTTGAACATGAATCAGAAGCAACCTGCATGTATCTTGTTTGCACCAAACAGCACATTTTATGAGCTGGCTTTTAACCTTTTTTTGGACATAGGCAAGCTGAGGTAGGCTAAATAACTCAACCGAGGTCACAAGGCTTCAGTGGCAGAGGCAGAAGAGATTAGGTGTACCATCCTCTGTTATTTGGGCTCTCCCTTTAAAGCAGATGTCACGTGTAAAGGAAGAAGGCTCAAAAGATCTTTTGGTAGTATCAGTCTGCTAAGGTGGTCCTCAGTACATCACTTCACTCTCACGAGCTCACCATCACGTTCTTTGCATCTAAGAACTTAATTTTGCAATTAAGAACTTGACCTAAAATTTTAAACTTCATCTCCACCCATTGTCTCTCTCCTGGTTTTCTATACTCAGAGGGTTAACAAGAGTGAGTCTCATTTAGTGTATAACAAAAACAAGTCAAGGAACCACTGAAAAAAAACCCCAACATAAATCTGCTTGAAATAATTTCCTTTCCACTGTGCTAGGAAGAACAAACACAGACCTCTTGTTGTTGCTTAAGGCACGTGCCTGGAGGAAGAGAGGTGTCACTGGCTCCAAGCTTTGCATCAGTGAGTCACATAAAACTTGGAAGGTCAGGTGTGCAGTCATGGAGCCTGCGACACATGAACAGCAGGATCTGAATCAAAACAGATAGGGCTCCGTAGGGACTTGCTGTCAGTCTCTGAGCCTTAATTTAAAACCTGAGCTGAGAAACTGCTACACACGAAAGGCTGGCTTTGAATTCACGTGCAAACCAACCTGCAATGGTACCTGAATTGCTGCTGTTTTCATTGTTCCAAGATTTTTTGAGTAGTGAGCCTTTTACCAATCTTGGCTTAAGACGGAATATCATTTTTTAATCTTCTTTAATGAAGGCTTTGTCCTGTAAGAGCACGTTTTCTATCAGCGCAGGTATCTGCAAACCTGCAAGAGAAAAGAATAACATTTGAATTTCCAGAAATTATTGGCCCAAAACTTTAATCTGAATCTTACAGCTGAACTGTTGATTTAGGGCATGCTGCATCTTTGCACTACCATTTGCTGTATTAGCATCAGATGTGCAGACAGGAACATTTTTTAGAAAAATAGCCTGCAACAGCAAGGCAGCACTGGGAAAGTTATTTCATTTTAAAAGATGATGTCATTGCAAATCAAAACCTCTCCATCATATGGCACTGCTAGTCATGGGACAGCACTGCCAGCCCTGTCCCAGGACTGACTCAGCAGCCAGCCTGCCTGTCCCTCCAGACCTGGGAGGGGACACAGGGGAGAGAGACCTGCATCTGGTTTGTCCAGAGAAGGCCACTCCAGTCCTGCAATTTTAATTTTGTCTTTCCTTTAAAAGGAAATCTAGTTTCTGGTAACCATTTTCGTGGCTCTGCAATAGGCTGAAATTGTTGCCCAGAACCGTTCCTACTTTTCAGATTATTACCTCCAAGTGGCTCTCAGATTCCAACTGTTAGTCTCATGCATAATGTATTTCATTTCAAGCCTTTCATCTGTGCATAAGTTTTCCATCTATTTCCATCCTGGTCTCAGACACTCTTTTACCTGTAAAGCAGGAAAAGTTGCTATTTTTTTCCCACTTCTTTCTGGAGTCTCATTTCTCTCAAACGCTGCTTGCCAGTTACAGCTCTTGTGCCACCAAAACGCTATTTAATGGATCGACGTTCATATCCATCCTCTTGTTGCAGACTTTTAGGGACACCTCCTTTCCAGCAGCATCTACTTTTGCTGAAAAGTTCACTGCCTGCAGCTACTCTCTGTTCCCTGCTGTTGGTGATCGATCAGCCAGCTGTGTTCCTGTGATCACTCCCTAACCCACGTCACCCATGGGTAGTCAGCTTAGCTCATGCTCACCCACTCCTTTTAACCAAACTGACTCCAGAGGCTCTCATAACAAGGAGAAGCTGGCTACAAGGAGCAGCACAGCAGCCACCAACAGAGGATATAAGAAGACCTGCACTGTGCCTCTTCAGTTGGGCCAGCAAAACAGCATCACACTTCAACATCCCAGTATTACCATGCTTATCATTGAGATCACTGATGGAAACTGCAGGACAGCTGAACTTCTCCATGAGTTGCACTGGGGCGTGCATTAAATATCCATAACTCCCCATCCTCTCTTGCATAATCACCTGGTGGCCAGGGACAAGCCATTTAGATGATTTGGAATAGGAATGAGAGCAGATTTAGAGGAACAAGCCTTCAAAGCAGGAATGCAGAGCTCAGCAGTCAAACATCCAGCAGTGTCTGGATGCCACTTCTTTTCCAAATCCTTTCAGATGCAGTCTAAGGGGTTCGTATTTACTTTAAAAGCCAGGGGCCTTGATTCAACAAAAACAGCTAAGCACTTAATAACATTAAGCACATGCTCAAGTCTATTCCTATTTAACAAAGCACTTAAACACATAGTTCACCCCTCTTAAATGGCCCAGAACCAAAACACTGAGTTCTCAGAATTTCTTCAATCTTTATTTAATTTTGGAGTAGGGACAGGAATTTGAACCTTGATCCATGTTTTGCAAAGGGTCCCTATTTGCAACTGAGTCAGACTCCAGCTCCAGACCTACACACCCAAATGCTGGCACATTCACATTTTGGATTGGGATCTGAATTTTTCAGCTTGCACCTCACTCTGATCTATGCATATGTTCATTAAAGAGATTGAATCCAGGCAGGGAGCTGTTAAAGCAAGGTTTAAATTGATGATACTTTCCCCAACTCCACCTAACTGAGATGCAAAACTGAGGCACCATCTCAGTGTACAGTGTGCAGATGCTCAGCCTAGGAGTGTGCAGGATTTGCAGAGCTCCTCCAATTTGGCTCTTCTTCTAAAAATTTAAACCCGCCACAGCCCAGCTCTGTAGCCTAACTCCCAGACCCACGTGAAATCTTCAGACTTTGGTTATTATTAAAATGCCATATAGCATTCACTTAGTGGCTACAGAGGGAAAGTGCAAAGGGAACAAGCCCTGCGTGCTGTGAGCCCGCTGGGGGATGCAGCTGAGGAAGGGGACTGACAGCCAAGAGGTAGATCCTCAATCTGCCTCCAAGCTGTTGTTTCAGGCTTTCAGCACACTGAGGCAAACGTCACCACATCATTGCTTTGCACACTTTTCCAAATGTCACTGCTTCCTCCAACACCTTTTTTCTTTTTTTTTTTTTTATTTTGATTTGGTTTTGAGCTGAAATCCTCCAGAGTGAAGCAGCAGGCATCAGGAAAAGTAGCAAACAAATAAAGAAATCAAAACAAAAACATCTGACCCACATGGCCAAATCCAAGCCTGTTTCCTATCTCACACCAGGGCCAGTTGCGTCTCAGCGCGTGGAGCTCAACTCTTCTCTTGCTCTGGCAAGGGATCTCCAGGGCTGCTGGCAGGGCAGAATAAAGCTATGAAATAAAAGGCCAGGCTTGTTCCAGGGAGACTGAAAACAAATAGACTGCTAGTTGTCTGGGCAAGCAGGGGAAGTGGTACTCAGACATCTAAGGCAGCAGGAGGATGTGAGAGGCCTCCCATAAGCATTGCCAATTGCCTGGAGGAGGAAGAAAATGAACCTGGTTAAAAAGAAAAGGCAAAATTCGAATAGTCACATCATGGGCCTGCCAGGAAGAGCATCACTGGAGCTTATTAAATGGTTGCCAGAAGGACAAGAGGAGGAGGGAGCATCCAGCTAAGGGCTACAGAACCTATGAGGAGGCTGTCACTTTGAGCAACAGAACACCCAGGGAACCAGTGGACCCTTCCTTGCTGGTCATGGCAGTAGGAACACCAGGAAAGTCAAGAGCAGCTGGAGGGACCAGTTCACTCAGGCTTCCCGCCACCGCTGCTGGGGACCAATAGACATCCAGAGAAACAGCTCTTGTCCTTCCCAGGCAGCTAGACTCAAGGGGAGTCTGGCACAAAGACTAAACATGAGACCGGTAATGAGGAGAGACAGGCATGACAACTGCCTTGTGGGCAACACCTGCCTTAAACCTGCCCTGTTAATTAGCTTTCCGCTACACCTGCTCTGAACAAAAGCACGTGGGCTGGAGACACCAAGCATCCTTCATTTGGGTAGCAGATAAAGAGGCTGCAACAAATGCCCCGTCTTACCAAGCTGGAGGCAGAGATGAGGATATAAGTCACCTGCCCAAGCTAAGACAAGAGATGAGAGCAGAGCTGGCATGTGCACACGAATCTTACTAGTCACTGTCTGGCGCTACTGCCACAAGATCAGGCTCCTTCACACCGCTGGATGACACAGTTAAACAGGTATTCCCCCTGGGAAAGACTAAACTTGGAAAACTTGAAGGGAAAATAAAAATAAAAATCAACAACTCCATGCAGCCCAGCAGCACTTTGAGAGCCTGGCATGCTTGGCTGGTCTCAGCCACGTCACTGGGAAGTGGTGCTGTTAGCCGCTTTTCTGCATTTGCAGTTGTGACTCTGAAGTGCACTGGCTCAGCAGATGATTTCCTAGCCTTTGCAAATAGATGACATCCTGGTGCACAAGCTTTCAAAATTACTGCACTGTATTGCAAGAGACAAACACATCACCTGGCACCATTGTGATGAGGCAAGAGCTTTATCTTCTATGGACAGGTATATGATGGCACTGACCACAGCGTATTTGAGAGAGCCACAGTGATGGGAAGAACTGGATGGCAAGTGTTGGTACAATAACAAGGGTTTGGCTTCTGGGTGTCACTGATTGCCCTGGAGGACTTTCCCTGTCCTCTCCCGCCCTGCTCTGTAACCAGAAGAAAATAAAAGGTGGAGAGAGGACGGACCCAGCCCAAGAACCACATCCAGACTGCAGGATGTTGGCTGGATTGTGCTGGTTTGCTTAGACCTTCCCCACCACTCCCCAGATCACAGGTCATTCCCAAGTGGGTACACCAACCCTAAATGTGGGTACAACCCCAGGTTTACCACAGCAGGTGTTTTACCAGCACTTCCAGTTTAATGCACAAAGGGCCACGCAAAGCCCAGATGATTAATACCGGCTTATCCAAGAAGCAGGGGTAAAGCTCCAAAGGCTGTTACACTCAATCTTGTCTTTCCCAGTCACCCACAGCAGCTTATGCAGGGGACTTTTTAACTGAAGTGCCCAAAACCCATCTTCTGTTCTTGTCTCCTAGTACATACACTGGCTTATTTTCTATCCTACAATTAGAGAGACCATCAGAAACCTGCAGCCCTTGGAGAGCATGCAATGGCTGCAACAGACACCCTAGGAGATTTATGAGGACAGCAAGCTCTTGGTTTCCCTGGTCACCCTCAGAAGATTTACAGCCCCATGCATTGAGAATGAACAAAGACTTGCTGTTCCTCATCAGAGACCTTATGATTCTGTCCGTGGGGAGGAGGCTTCAAACATAGATAACCTTTGCAAAGAGAAATAGCCATTCCTGGATGTAACATGAGAGACGAGCAGAAAGAAAAGCATTCGCAGTGCTCTGGGAAACCTCAGAAAATGAAGCTGGGAGTTTGCATTATTTGCAGAGGATGAGAAGAGAGGTCAGTTGTGGGGCAGCAGGAGGAAGAAAGGAGGTTGGTAGCAGAGTGTTTTCATGCAAATTTGGCTTCTGGGCCAATTTTCCTTTTGGATGTGATACAATTAAAAGTTACTTCTGCACAGGACTCAAGTTCCAACTTCTTCTTCTATCTACAAAGCACACAGTGCCTTGAGGTCTGCATCAGTAGTCTTGGACTCCCATTTTGAGTGGGTTGTGCTCTTTGACATACAGATATGAAACACCTATGGGCAGTTTTTGGAGTACAAGTGCTGATAAACTTTCAAAGGCTTCACTGGAGCCTGTGTACTTTGCCCCTCTATCTGTGCTGGGGCTCTGATCTCCCTGTAATCAAGAAGAGCACTACCAGCAATGCTTTCTAAAAGATTTTTCCTGAAGACCTGTGACCTGTGTGATTTCCCTCTCAGCTTGTTATCCAGTCTTAAACAACTGGCATGAGACTTACACTTAAGTACCGAAATACTTAATTCTGCTAATGGATCTGACCATGAATCCCACACAGCTGTTTACTGTACCCTTTGTATTAGAGCCATCAATGAAGGAAGAAGGACAGTAAACAGTAATTACTATGCAGATTTCAAAGAGAAGTGCATCTGTGCCTTTGGTTTCTGCTTGCTTTGTTTGGTGACATCTTCACAGGACAAAGTGAATATTTTTTTCCTTAACCCTTAAACTAGCAAGGGAAGTATGAATTTGTTGTGATACTAATTGTCATATGCATTTAAAAAAAACGCAGCCAAACAGTAACACCATTCCCTGGGACTGAAGGTGCTGGATATGAGTAAGTGGCTTCCTGCCTGGAGGAATATATCCACAAAGGAGTAAATTCCCATTCTAATTAGAAGGGAATCTCTGAGACAAGCTTTTCCACTTTTGAGCTAGTAGATAGGGGCAAGAAGCAGAATGAAGCCTCTGTAATCCAAAGGGAGATGATGAGGGACCTGCTCCAACAATTGGACATACACAAGTCTATGGGGCTGGATGGGATCCACCCAAGGGTACTGAGGAAGCTGGCAGAAGTGCTCACAGAGACATCTTACATCATTTAGCAGCAGTTCTGGCAAACTGGGGAGGTCCCAGTTAACTGGCATCTAGCAAATGTGACACCCATCCACAAGAAGAGCCGGAAGGATGATCTGGGGAACTACAGACCTGTCAGTCTGACCTCAGTGCCTGGAAAGGTCATGGAACAGATCATCCTGAGTGCCATTATGTGGCACATGAAGGGCAACCAGGCAATCAGGCCCAGTCAGCATGGGTTCATGAAAGGCAGGTCCTGCTTGACAAACCTGATCTCCTTCTGTGGCAGTGACCTGCTTGGTGGATGAGGGAAAGGCTGTGGATGTTGTTTACCTGGACATTAGTAAGGCCTTTGATACAGTTTCCCACAGCATCCTCCTGGAGAAACTGACTGCCCATGGCTTGGACAGGAGTACTCTTCACTGGGTTAAAAACTGGCTGGAGGGCTGGGCCCAGAGAGTGGTGGTGAATGGAGTTAAATGCAGTTGGCGGCTGGTCATGAGTGGTGTTCCCCAGGGCTCAGTATTGGGGCCAGTTCTCTGTAATATCAATGATCTGGACGAGGGGATTGAGTGCACCCTCAGTAAGTTTGCAGATGACACCAAGTTAGGTGGGAATGTTGACCTGCTTGAGGGTAGAAAGGCTTTGCAGAGGGATACGGACAGGCTGGATCGATGGGGCAATGGTATGAGGTTCAACAAGGCCAAGTGCTGGGTCCTGCACTTGGGTCACAACAACCCTATGCAGCACTACAGGCTTGGGGAAGAGTGGCTGGAGGGCTGCCTGGCAGAAAAGGACCTGGGGGTGTTGGTCAACTGCTGGCTCAATATGAGCCACCAGTGTGCCCAGGTGGCCAAGAAGGCCAACAGCATCCTGGCCTGTATCAGAAACAGTGTGGCCAGCAGGACTAGGGAAGTGATCGTCCCCCTGTACTCGGCACTGGTGAGGCCCCATCTCAAGTACTGTGTCCAGTTTTGGGCCCCTCACCACAAAAAAGACATTGAGGTGCTGGAGCATGTCCAGAGGAGGGCAACGAAGCCGGTGAGGGGTCTGGAGAATAAGTCTTATGAGGAGTGGCTGAGGGAGCTGGGGTTGTTTAGCCTGGAGAAAAGGAGGCTGAGGGGAGACCTTATCCCTCTCTACAACTACCTGAAAGGAAGTTGTAGTGAGGTGAGGGTCAGTCTTTTCTCCCAAGTAACAGGTGATAGGACAAGAGAAAACGGCCTCAAGTTGCGCCAGGGGAGGTTTAGACTAGATATTAGGAAACATTTTTACACTGAAAGGGTTATTGAGCATCAGAACAGGCTGCCCAGGGAAGTGGTTGAGGCACCATCCCTGGAGGTATTTAAAAGATGGGTAGACATAGTGCTTAGAGATATGGTTTAGTGATGGTTTTTGTCAGAGTTAGGTTGATGGTTGGACTAGATGATCTGAAAGGTCCCTTCCAACCTAGGCAATTCTATGATTGAAACAAAAAGCAGAGCTGCCATGTCTAATGCATATATTAACAGTAAAGACATGGAAATTCATTGGATTTATTACTAGTCACAGCTGCAAAGATGGCTCATTTCTAAGTTTATTTTACATAAAGTGGTGGGAGGAGTGGGATTTAATAGTCATCTCAGTTAAGCTAATGAGCCAAAACTAATGGTCTCTTCTTGTTTAGAGAGGCCCCAGTTCAGTGGAGCACCTAAGCATGTGTGCAGCTCTCACCATGGTTTCCAAGGGATGCTTTACATCTGCTGGAGTGTTTGTTGATGAGTAGGATGCTTACAGATGCTTGTGGTCTGGGAGGGAGAGGAAGCATTTTTCTGAATGGCAGTCAAAAGCAATTGCATGATCAGTTAGGATCACCCCATGTTATCATTTCTGTCCAGAAAAGAGGAGATGACTTTCCAGAGAAAAAAAAAAAAGACAATGAGAAACTCAGTGTCATGAGGAGTTCCCTGCTGTCTTTAAGATCTTAGTGTACAAACAACAAAATCTCTCCTTGCACTTGCAGGCAATGAAGAGCAACGGAGGGGCTGGCAGGACTCACACCCTATGCACAGGGCACAGCTACTACAGAGGAGACATCACAAATACTGTGAATTAATTGCATTTAAATTATAAATCAAAATTAAGTAAATCCAGCCTGCCTCCAAAGAGGCAGTCCCAGGAAGATGACTGGATCCTGCAAGAAGGCTGGTCACTGAGAGGACTGGGGTTGGGCTTTCTGCAGTGACCAAGTTACAGAAGGAACATCATTCCTCTTTTTCCTCTCTCCCTCTCCTGACCGCAGAGTCTCATCCGCTTCCTAGCCCAGCAGAGCACAATCTTTTTCTTCCCCCCGCCCCCAGGTTAGTTTTCTGCTATTTGAACAAGCCAAACCAGCTTTCCAAGGGGTTGGATCTATTCCAAAGGAAAGCCATAGCTACCTTGTAATGGCTCCAGCGGGTACTCCACTGAGACGGGAAGCCAGGAGGCCAGCTGCAGTTCAATACTGGCACAGATGTGTCTAAATCACAGCCCCTCTCTTGTTTTCTAGGCCACATCACTTGAAAGGATGCTGAAAAGGTGCCCAAAGGAGTTTCAGAGATCCCTCCTCTCCTGTAGATGAAGAAAAACAGAATGTGTTCATGGGAAAGCTGACCATGATAGTGGCAAGATGGGTGTCATTTGCAAAGCACTTATCTCACCTCTTCATGAGAGGGTTTAGAGGATTTTGGTAGCTTCCTTCTCAAATTGGAAAGCAATTTTCTGAGGCAAAGACAGGCTGCCTTAGGCAGGGAGGTGTTAGACTGACAACAAAAGGGAAAGGTGCAAAGAGGGAACAAATGGAAACTCATTTAGCACATAATGAAGGTGCCGAGAACAAAATTAATCAAAGCAAAGAAGGAAGTGGAGACAAAGGTAGGTCCTGACTAATAAACAGGAATCACTGTTGTATAGGCAAAAATTTGGCCTAGCTGGAAAGATGGAAACACGGTGGGAAGCTGATTGGAGCATTAGGAAGGCTGAAGTAGGGACAAGAAGGAGAACTGTTAGCAATAAGATCATGGGTCATTGGACTCAGTAGTAAATGAATCTGAAAATTGATGGCTCAATCATCTAAAATGGAAAGCATAAAAGAGACCAACCAGTATCTGTAGTAGAGCACAAAATCAAACCTGCAAAACATCTGAACGTCTCCCTGAGCAGCTGCCAAAGGCAAGGAGGGGAAAAGGGCCAGATTGTCATGGGAAAGCTTCAAATGGAGTGAATTCTGCAGGAAAGCTGCTTCCAGTGCTGAAACAGCCTCCGTATTTGTAAAGATGATGGTGATTATTTCCTACCTCAAAAGAACTCACACATCCAACAGGGGAGAATTGTATATTAGACCTTATTTCTTGGCAGGTACAGAGAATTTGATCACAGGACTAAAATTGCACAGTGGCTTAGGTAGGAAGTGATTGCCACTTGAAAACATTTGTTATGTGCAGACAGGATAAAATCAAACCCAGTAAGACAGAGCCTTGCTGCTCTAACAACAGGCGGCTGTTACAAACCTGAAAATAATCATGAGCTAAATCAATTCAGAGAAAGAATTTTAGCAGAAAAAAAACAACACCAAAAAAAAAACAACTAAAAAAGCCAAGAATGATAATTGGGGAATATTGAAGAACATTTCTCTATCCTGACGAAAAGACACAATCTGACAACTGAGAGACTATTACAGTGGTTAAAAAACCAGCTCATTCTTCACAAAGAGGAGAATACAAATATCTTTTATGAAACAAACGGGGAACAGGGAAGGTGAAGGCAGTGAATACAAATCGGAAGGTAGGATCTATAAACCATCCATATGGGAAACAGAAGGGCACAAGAAGCAGGAGACAGCCAAGAGAATTAGGGCAATTGCAGCAGTTTTTTTTTAAAGTACAGGGAACCTTCTTGTTTTCCTTGTGGGGGGCAATAACCCTGCAGAAAAAGAAAGACTGTAAAAGCAACATTTTTGGTGTGTGTCCTTTGAAAACAGCCAGGTGGTAAGGTTACATCATATGAGGCTGATGACATACTTTTCACTCCAGTGCTAGCAAGGGTGATCATTTGACAGAGGCTAAGTATTTTTAAATAAACAGGTTTGTACAACTTGCAACTAGGCAGAACTCTCTATGCTGGGCTTTTACCTTGAAATTTCCTGTTGCTGTTTTGTTGACATACGAGCAAGGGAGTATTTTTTGTGGAGGCATGGCCAAAAAATTATGTTAGGTAAGAATGGGCAATGCAACACCTAAAACACTGGGAGTAGCCTTACGGTAAATCTCTGCCACATCTCCACTGGTAGATACGAGCCAGTTGTACCATTGACAAACAGATCTTTCCTGTCCTCATAAAGAGCAGTGGGATTTGCCTCCTGAATCGCGGAGATTAAATCTCATGAGGAGTCTGTGGTGTTGTTGCTGGACATTGCCCTTGGACCAGCAAGAAAGACCAGGGCGTTGGGTGGGACAGGATCTTGCTGACACTCCCATACAGTTCCTGAGCTCGGGAATCACTGTGGGATCAAGTGTTTGCTTTTCCAGCTGGACACTCCCAAACCTACGTCATCTGGGTTTGTTAACAGAGATTGTTTACTGCAAAGCTGGTGTAGAAACTCCATATAAATAATCCTCATCTTCTTCCCTGCTATTTAGCAGAGCTGCAGCCCACCAAGGAGCTCCCAAAACATCCTCAGGTTTGCCAGAAAGGCAGAGTTAGTCACTGAAACTTTTTACTGATGGAGACAGATCCAGAGGAAGGGTGAGCCCAGGGCAGCTCAATGAGCACATGGCCGGGCTCGCTTCCAGGGCAAGGCGCCTCTCTGCTCTCCATCTCCCTGACTGAATCCATGCCAACCACCTTCCCAGGCAGGTAGGCAGATCCTCTTTTCAGGATGGGGGACTGATGCTTCATGGCACTGCTTTGTGATGATGGTGGCCATCCTGCTATTGACCCACAAAGCTGTCCCCATTTCCACTGCAGCTGCATGGAAATCAGCCCATGTAAGTGTATCCCATGGGCCACTGTTGGCTCAATGGTCAATAGCTGAGATGCCCCACGCATGGTACACATGCAGAAGCATGTACCAGTTGGTATCTTCAACTCCCAGTGTCTTAAGAAAGAAGCAAATCTACAGAGAATGGCACAGATCTGTATTTGTACAGCCATGGCAAGACAAATCTCTAAACAGTGTCCATACACACCCACCTTCACTTTCCCAGAAAATGCCTGTCACACCACTACAAAAAAAAACCCCTCAGTTATTAACTATTAGTGAAAGCGTTCTCCCGAGAGGTGGGGAGGAACAGGAAAGACGATGAGCCCAACCCATCTTACCCAGAGCCAGAGATGTGGGGCATGTAGTGCCAAGCAGCAATTGATGCAACGTGAGCAGTCCCGAGCTGGTAAACAGAAGAGACCTGGCCTGGTGAAAGAGCAGTCTAAATCCCGTCAGTGTATAGCTAGGACCTGGCCGAAAACTTTAGGACAAAAAGCAAAGAGCAGAGCTACGTACCTTGTGTCCACCATGAACCCCACCATGCTCCTGGGTGCTGCTGGCTATAGTATATCAGTTCTTACTAATACAGATTGTTATTTAGCAAAGGAACAAGTCAATGGAATAATATACTGCAGATTCATTACTGTCAGCTCACTCAGAATTCTGTGTATTAATGACCAGATTACATCTGTTTATATAATACAAATTACCATAGAGTGACTGCAGGCATTGAAATGCTCCTTGTCTGTTTGACACACATAAATAACAGAGGAGCTCACGCTGCATTTGGTACACATGACTAACTTTTTATCCCTGGCACCCCGGTGCAGGCAGGAGAAATGACTCAGGTTTCAAATTCCTCACTCCAGCTGTCATTAGCCTCGCAAAGCATTAGTGAATCGGTGGCTAATTGATGTCCTTATTGGACATTATTTTATTAGTCAGGCCTGGTGAACATCAAGTGGAATTTTAATGCCCTTCTATCCTTGGATCCGCATGACCATAAGTGTTAAGGCTTGTAAATAATTAACTGCACGCTAAGAGCAATTTTAGGAAGAGGCAATTAAGTTATCCTGTGGGTTCGGGCTGCTCCAGGTGTTGCGACCAATGTATGCTCGTGGCACAGGTGACCTGAAGTCTCATGGGGTGGAAGGAACAGCCCAGACCTCAGTCCCCCAGCAATGGGGATTCATAGGGTGGTTATCAACCAGGTCTGAAGTTTACATCATCCTTGGGTGTGGATGGACTTCAGGGAAGCTGCCATGGGGAAAAGAGAGAAGCAGGAGTTTGCAAATAACTTTGAGAGAATGTTCAAATGAAGGCTCAAGAGATAAAGCTGTGCCACGCTGCTCATTGCTGCATCAACAATACGCCATTGCATCAAGCTGTCCCCAACATGTGGTGAGGAATAAAGGATTTTCACAAACTGCTGTGAGCTTCTGGCTTGTCTGAAAACCCATGTGCCAGGTCACAGAGGGGTTGGGGCTTAATGCTTGTGTCGCTTATCATCCGGGGCACCAAGTGGCAACTCCATGCTGGTCCTGAGTGCTTTGCGACAGCAAGACTGCAGCTGGGGGACTGAAGGTGAAATCAAACCCCTCTGGGAGCACAGGGAGGGAGGTTTCGATTTGGTAGTCTGCATGTAGAGCACGTTGCTTTGAAAGTACTAGCCTTTTTGCTTTAAAACTGGCTAAATAACCTGAAAATGAGCACAGATTTATAAACCAAGGACAAAAAATATTTTTGCTTATGTTGAAATTAAATTTTGGAATGTTTTCCTTTTTAAAATCTCATCAAATTTTTTTCTTTCTGTGTTCTAACAGCACTGGGAAGTTCACCATAAACCCAGACCTCCTGAGCTCACAGCCGGCAGATGTCCTCAGTACCATCTTCCCTTCCTTTCCCTCCTCTGCCTGCCTCTCTGTAACCTCTCTGGGGCAGGAATCGTCTCTTCCTACGTGAATATTCTGCCTTTGTTCTCAAGAAGAGTCTCTGACGCAATAGTGCAATGCAAAAAATAAATAATTTAAAATAAAATCTCCATCAATCACATGAGATCCTTACTCCAGCCCTGCTTACGTACTGCATGGGCTTTCCAGAAACTGAGTAAAAATGAACAGAGAACTTGAGCTCACTAGGCTACTCATGCATTAGGCAGTAATTATAATGTATATTAACTGCCTGGGTGTTGAGTCCCAGCATGAGATTGTTTCTCTAATAGGAGACAGAAGTGATAAAAGACAGTAATAGATTGCCTTTCAGATGTGGAATTAAAAGCAGCAACTCATTAGATAATTTTTTTTCACAGCCTCTAATCGCAAGTAGTTTCTTTTCAAGTCAGATTTCCATTTCCAAGGCTAAGCTCAGCAACACAAACAGAAATTAAAGGTGGGGGGGGGGGGGTCCTATTCTGATCTCTCCGGTATCACAGGAATGGGGAGCAGCTGCTTTCAGCTCAGCAGTGCTGCCCAGCCAGAGTGGGGGTCCAGGAGCCAGCCCACCTACGCTGCCTTCTGAAGAGACTATCACCAAAATATCAGGATTTGGCAGCTTTTTTTTTTTTTAAAATGCTAGCTGAAGCCACTAAATTTCCTTTTTTAAGAGATAGCCTAGAAGACAAATAGAGCACTCAATCTAAAACATGAAGTTACTTCAAAGCAGTGGTAGGGATTCTTAAAAACTGACATTTCCACTTACTGATCCAGTTTGTCTCTAGCAAGGAATGCTTTCCAGACAATTTTGGCTGCTGTTTTTAAAAGTACAGAAAGCAGGAGAAGAAAAAGCTGGATTTCAGCTGAGCTAGGAAGCACAGTAAATAACATTCTTTATGTTCTCCTGGACAGTTTTAATGACTCAGAGTTTTAAATCATTCATTCAACATCTTTATGGGCCAAAATATAGTATGGTTTCAAATTCAAATCATTTGGCAGGAGTTGCATAATCCATAAAACATTTGAAGGGGGAAGTAGAGGGGGAGAGGAGAGAAGGTATGAAATCAGGCTGGGAATGGTGTTGCTGGTCACATTGCATCTAAATCAGCTGCAGTCTGGTTTTATCTGTATTGATGGCACCTAAAAATAAAGGAGTTCAGAGCACCTCCATCTTCCCACCCGCAAGGCCAGAACGGTACAACCATGTGCACATTTGGTCTGCCAGAGACCCCAAGCATGGGTTAACCAGGTTTCACCACCCACATTTATAGTAGCTGAGCTCTTAAATACAGATGGCAATTTGGATCCAGCAGCACAAAAGCTGCATTTTTTTCCACTGTGCTGTCCACCCACCCTGGATAGGAAATAAGCTCTTCAGCAGATGAGGGTTTTCACAAGATTCATGCAGAAAGCCAGGCCTGGGGTTTAGGGCTAGTTTAAGTCTCCCAAAGTGGCACGGTCCATGTCCCTTGGGAGCAATCCCGCTGTGTCCTCCCAGGTGAGGTGCAAATGCTGCTAGACCTGGCAAGGGGGGTGGTCAGGCAGCTGGGACTTGTCTGCACCCCAATGCTGCTCCTGGGGAGCTGGGGGAATTGAAGGCAAAGCCCTGCAGCTTGGTCATAGCTCTCCTCGAGGAGCATGGGGATGCAGGGAGCACTCGGGAGCTTTTCCAGATCCCAGGTTTTGGGTGCATCCCCATGGAGTGTAGTCACAGCCATATTCCGGGAAGTCCATCCCCTGGCCCAGCTCCACTAGGTTGAGGCTGTTTATGGTGGTTTGTCCCACCCATAGTATGCTCTGATGCCAACTAAAGGGAGTTTTCAGGGCAGTTTAGTGCCTGAACAGGCAGAAACATGAAGCCCATACCCACAGCCCAGCACAGCTGTATTCCACAGGAGCCTTTCTGGCTGATGGGAGATGTGAGCTCACATGGCACAGGCCTTGCGGCAGCAGCAAGCGGTGACAGGGACTAAGTGACACCAGCTCTGCCACAAGCCAGAGCTCCCCAGACTGTGCTACTGTGGCACAGCTGACTTGTGGCAACCTCTGGACCCCAGCTGTGCCAGTGTCGGGGGGTGAAGGGTCAGCGCCCTGGGGGAGAGAAATCTGATGCAACCAGGCCGCACTGTTCTCTGAAAAGGTGTTGCTCCTGCAAACCCTATTGCACCACCTGGCAGGGGAGAGGGCGGCATCTGGCAGCTGCCTAGGATGGAGAAATTGTGGCAGACTATTATAGGCAGTGCCAGTGTTTCCCGGGGGGCTGTTTACAGGCATCTCACTGCTGGCCCTGTCCCCAGGGACACACAACCGGGCAGGGCTCCTTGGGGAAAACATCCTGTGGAGAAGATTTTAAGGAAAGTCTTCAGCATTTTGGGAACTGGAGCACATTGCAGAGGCACCAGCTCACCCTGGGGCAGGAGCCTGGAGCTGAGATAATTTTTGTCATTTTGGCATGAAAGTGCGTGGGATAAGCATGGTCAGGGCCCAGATCTCACCTGAAGTGCTGTAAATCAGGAGGGCATCCACTGCTGTCCACAGGGGCATGGGAGAAAAGCAAGGCCATGCTGTTTCTCCAGATGTGATGAGAAGCAGGGCAGATGCTTTTCTGCACATTGGTTTGATGAACATGGTGTTGTGGTTAAGGTCTAGGAGAGCCCTGTGAGGGGAAGGAAGAGAACATGCAGGATTTCCCGTTTATCAGCTATAACCACCCCTTCCATCTCTGCTGTCGGACAAGAAGAGTTTGCAGGAAGGTGCCGTGGTCTGTGCAGGAAAGGGATTTCGTCCCTATCACATCACACTGCAGCACATCAGGCCCTGCTGATGTTTTGCCCAGATCAGGCTTGCAGCCATGTGCATTTAATTGCAGTGGCATCGCAGCCATGTGGATTACCCAACATGCTCACCATCTGGATACCAAAGCTGTCATCAAAACCAAAAGCCCACAAATACAGAGTCTCTTGCCACACTCCAGCTTGGCTCTGCTCCCCAACCCAGTTCATTCCTCTGGAGAAAAAAGGCTGAAGCCCTGTGGCCGTTTACTTCACAGAAATAGGATCAGGACCTAAAAGTAGCCATTCAGAAAGTCCCCATGGATTAGTTTTTGTTGCTAAACCCTATCCCCCTGCTCCCTCTTCTTCACAGTATCCTGTTGCATGGAGAGCTCTAGCACAAAAAAAAATGTACAGCTGAAAATGAAGCATCCCCCAGACAAAACAAGGAAACCAACCCAGTAACAAGCCCTTCCCTTTACTGCCCCCTGTGCTAAATCCATTGGAGATGAACAGTGCAGACCAAGAAACCCCAGGACTTCCCACTCTCGCTCTTTTGTGATTACACATCCCCACTACATGCAGGCAATAAAATCCTCCAGCTGCATCAACAAAATTAGATCAAGCACGGCTACACATCCACATTTAAACCTGATCAAATAACTCCTTGTCCTAAGGAACCTGGGGAATAGCTCTTTATATGGAGAGCATGAAAGGAGACAGAATAGAATTAAAGATTCATTCAAATTAAAAGGTTCCATTTTAAAAGAGGCAGGGCCAAGCAAGAAGGAGCTGAGGAACACACTTCTTAATAAGCTCAGTGGCAGGAGTATCTTTAATAATAGATCTGATGGGGAAACCATGTAACCCAGCAGCACATGAGGCATTTCCCTCCGCACCACAATAAAATGAGCAGCATGTGTCCCCCACATACAGGTGGTTTTAAATGGTTTGAGCCTGAGATTAAATTTTGGTGACCAAAAGAAAAATGTGGCATTGGTCTTATGGACAATCCTAATGATGCTGAGCCACTAGCACAGGGGAGAAAGTGCCCTAAAAAAAAGGGAAGATAATGAATAGTTATGAAAGAAAATTAATAACTCTAGGCTAGGATGAGAACCCCGGTAACTCATCTGCCCCCCTACCTGGTCCTGATTTGAAAACAAACTCAGCAGGAGAAATGCTGCCTTCTTCCAAGTACGGATGAGGGTTAAAAAAAGGGAAGGTTTTTCCCCAGGCTCTGGCCTTAACTGCTGGGGAAACCTCAAGGTTACACTTACAACAAGGTCCACTTACAACATGGACAGGACTTCTGCTTATAAATAGCTCAGGATACATAAGGTGCTTGTGAAGCACCTTATGTATCCTGAGGTGCTTCACAGAGCATTAAAAACATGTGTGTATCACTTAGACACATAATTTCCCCACAATTTCATTTTCAAAATGAGATTTCTCTAGCTTTTTGTAGGTGAAGGACCAGAAAATAAAAGGTAGTTTACAGTTATTATCTTTTTAAAAAAAAAAAAACTAACCAAACAAAAATGCTTCCATCGCAAGGGAAACGCACGTTTTGAATAAAAAATCTAGTTTAAGCCCCTGGTGAGGGGGCCCTGAGCTGACAGCTTGGGCTGTGGGGTGATACATCTTCGTGCCCGTTTTGGGACCAGCTCCCAGAAGCGTGGTGGCTCTTCTGCTGCCTGCAAGCCCCCACCCTCATCAATACCCCTCCTTGTCTGGCTGCCAAGAGCAGGCAATGCTAAGTCACACAGAAAGGCAAGGCAGGGAAATAGCCCCCAGGAAAAAAAAACAAAACAAACCACTTGTTTCTAACCCATGCAGGAAGCAGGGTGCAGTTTCAAAGAGCTTTGGCGCGTTTCTCCGTGGTCCCAAGCCTACCCAGAGGATCCCATCTCTGCTGGGGCCCTTTGCCAAAGGCAGTCCCTGCTGGGGACGGGGCAGGGGGCTTGCAGATGCTCACAGCTTTATTATAGTTATTACAGACAACTTCAGCTCCATCATTGCAGCTCAGTTCTGCAGCTCTTCAGGCTTTCTTCAGTCAGTTGCATCAAAACTTACTGTCGGATACTGCATCCTGAAACAGTGAGAGCTACAGCCCAGTTGATTGCCGTCTCCCTTTCCAAGCAGGTGGGGGTGCACAGGAAGGGCCAGTGAGAAGAGACAGGTGCTCTTTGTGAGCGGGAGGTGAGATTTATGTGAACAGTTGTGGGAGAGAGGAGAGGGAGGGCTTTGGGGCTCAAGAAAATCTGCAACTGTTTTTTTTCCATGGCTGGCTCCCTCACTGGCAGCACTGCTTCACCGGCAGCCAGCTGCCAGCAGCACCATCGAACTCATCACTCTTCTGCCATGGCCACGCAGAGGTTTTGCAGGAGGTTCCTGGGCACTGGAGAAGTGAATCAGACTGCAGGAAAGCAAGTTGGCAGCAAGAATGGGCAAGAGCTTGGCCAGGCAGACAGGCAGGTGGTGAAATGGGAGAAAAACAAAGAGAAGAACAATTTGTGTCCCCACGTCTCCAGCAGGAGATCAGTCTTATTTCTCCCCCTTAATTTTCTTAGTTGACTTCAGTGTCCCTCTCTTTTCTCAGCAGTCTGGCTCATTTCCCCCACCTAGGGGGTAGATGAACTGCCCATTTCAGCAGCCGCCTGCAGACAGACTGATTGCAATATATAACACACACATATATATATGTATGTAAGCATTTATATGTGTATCTATAGATAGTTGGTGCCCTGAGACTCCCTAAGACATGGGTATCCAAGGGCATGGTCCCACACCACGCTCCACCTCAAACTTCTCCCTCCCTTGCCCTGAATTGGAAGGCATTTCAAGGTCAGGTTTAAGGTCTTGAATTGCTCTCACTGCCTTGGAAGACTTCCATGCTGGTAGCAGGGTCCTTGCTGCAGCACCACAGCCCTGGCATTTGCAGGCCCTGCTCACCCTGACATAGGATCTTGGTACAACCATTTTACAGAGAAAAATGTAGCAACCCATCTATGAATGTGCAGGGTTTGGGAAGACGCCGGACCTGGAGCACTGGGGTTTAGATGTTACTTTATGAATAGCAGCCAAATTGGAGCCCAGCATCTCTGTCCTGGGAATGGGGAAGTTCTGCCATGGATGTGGATGGCTGAATTAAGCTAAGAAAAAGCTTAGAGAGACACTGCACCATGCTAAAACCCAATATTTTAAAATGTTAAAACCTAGGATAGCATTGGAGTAAAGGGTCCAGGAATTCACAAAACCCTTCAAAACTAAGTGGCTTAGGTGCTACCATGCCCTAACCAAGTGTCCTGACCTGGGACCATATAGTCACCGGGTCCGACCAGCTGCTGGCCACAAAGACTATCCCGAGTCACTTGGTGCCATCAAAAATGTCACGGTACTTAGCACAGCTCTAAAGCATTGCCTGCCAGTCTCAGATCACATCACACTAGCTCTCATTAACAAAAGAGAGAAAATCTTTGGCTCTCATAATTGTGGGGGTGAAAAACACTGGATGCACATTAGCCCCTAGATCTGAGAAGCACAAGCAATCCTGTCTTTACATAGGGATTTTTTTATCCCAGCCTTACACAGTTTTTCAGGTGTTATTTCTGGGGTGATAACCTATTTCTTGCTTGTTTTACGATATACGAAACCTGGAAAGTCTCCAAGGAGAAAGTGTCATAATGTCTTTAGGATCTGCCAGGATGGGGACTGAATGCATAGGATGAATCCTGCACGATGGCCAGGTCTCCAAAATGCAAAAATCTGACCAGAGCATCAAGGAGCAGCTTTCCCTGCTGATGCTTCACTTTCCCAGCATGACCATCCACTGAGTCCTTGAGCTAAAGGGGATTTTTGTACTTAAGACTTTTTTTGTTCTCAGCAAAGCACTGTTCAGGGCTCCCCAGTGGGGAACAGCCACTTCCCGTGAGCTGCAATAGTGCGTTCCCATGTGCTGAAATTGCTGCACTCTAAACCAAACATTTTAAAAAGTTATCGCTGCTGTATGGCAAATGCCCTCAATCCCCGCTTGGGGTAAGTCCCTTGGAAAGCAATTTATTATGAGTTTTGGTTTTTTAATTAGAATGTGGCTGCATAAAAATTTATAAAGAGGCTGCTGTTAAACTACACTTTTTACAGCTGCGCTGTGGGGAAAAAGCCCTTGCTTTAAAGCACAGGGAGGAATCAAGTGGGTAAGAAAGACGTTAGCTTCCCTGGTGCTCTCCTGATGAACTCAGGGCAGCTAAGCCTGGGGAAAATGCCAAAACAGGCAGCTCAGCTCCACCTTTCTTGCCTTCACCCACCCCAAAACACCGCTGTGCCTCTGCCACAGCCATGCAGCCCCCACCTTCCCTCCTGCAAAAGGATCTGCTGCACATTGACTTCCACTCAATGATGGCTTCAAAAGGCTTGATTTAGCAAGAGGCACAGGTGCATGATCAATTGCGCCATCACCTCTGCATGTGCACCCAACTGTTTTTCTTTCTCTTGCCAGCCCACGTTTGTCAAGAGCAAATTGAAGAGTTATGAAGAAAAATAACAGAAATTGTTTGTCCCCATTCCACAAAGGCTCTGGGGGGGTTCAGGGATGTCCATGCAAGTATGGCTGCACTGCTACTGCCACCGGCCTGATTGAAGGTAGACTTTGCCAGAAGTTAAGCGCTGGTGAAAGCTTCAGAAGAGCAGCCGGAGTGCATTTTTCCATCACTGGTCACAGATGCATCATCAGAGGTTCTGCAAAATTTCTCCCAGCATTTTTCTTTTATTTTTTTATAGCCTCATAACTACGTAAAACCATTTATTTTGGAGGAGCAGGGGTTTCATTGTTCAAAAGCGAGGACAAGGCAAGGACAATGCTGTTCAAGTTACTCCCTACGAAGGCATAAAGTGCCTGGATCTACAGCATGATGGAGGCAAAAGTCTTTCTTTGCTGGCTGTCTTTGGGGAAATAAACACAATAAATATGAGCAGCAGCTCACCGCTCAACACAAGGCAGGCAACAGTTCAGCAGTTTTCCTGCTCCTGAAGGTGGGAAATCTGTTTAGTTACACTCACCCCCTTCCCAAGTTGGTGTATCCCAAGAAAAGCATGATATTTCCGTTTTTCATCTGAGCAGCATAATATGACAGAGAGACCTAGAAATCAAAGACCAGCACAAAAGCAATAAATAGCAAACATTCGCCAATTAGCGAAACGAGAAAACCAATTCAGCCTTGGTTTTTCACTTACAGGTAGCAATGCCTCTGCTGCAGCCTGGGAAGTTCACAGGTGTTGGCGGTTCTCTAAATTCGCCTCGTGTAAACTCAGCAGAAAAAAGAAAAATACGTTCCTGCTCCAGGCAAAGCTGCCGAGAAGCTGCAAAATGTCTGAAAGAGGAGTCTGGAGGCAGATTAATGGGGGGATCAATGAAATAGCCAGAGCAGCAAAATGAACTCAGCTGGACGTGAGAGCAGATCGATAGGGATATGTGAGCAGCCTCCAGCCCAGCCAGTTAGCGAGAGTTTTGGAAACAAATACTGCCTGGGTCAAAAGCAGCACTTAGAAAACGCGGCTGGAATCAAGGCTGATCTTATCTCCCGGCTGTGTGAGGAGGAGCTCAACACAAAAATCAAAGCACTCAAATCACTGTGGTACTTGGAAGGTGCTTGTATGGCAGACAGTGCAGTGACCACTGCAATATCCTACAAAAGACATACACAAAAGCATGAACAGTTTTTGTGCTAGTAGCTCTCACCCCAGCTGGAGGAATGTCTTCCAAGTTGAGAATTTAGTTCAGTTCTTGAGCTTCTACACAGGGAATTCAACATAGAATCATAGAATGGTTCGGGTTGGAAGGCACCATCTAGTTCCAACCCCCCTGCCATGGGCAGGGACACCTTCCACTAGACCAGGCTGCTCAAAGCCTCATCCAGCCTGGCCTTGAACGCTTCCAGGGAAGGGGCATCCACAACCTCCCTGGGCAACCTGTTCCACTGCCTCACCACCCTCACAGTAAAGAATTTCTTCCTGATATCCAATCTAAATCTACCCTCTTTCAGTTTGAAACCATTACCCCTTGTCCTATCACTCCACTCCCTGATAAAGAGTCCCTCCCCATCCTTCCTGTAGGCCCCCTTTAGGTACTGGAAGGCTGCTATAATGTCTCCCCAGAGCCTTCTCTTCTCCAGGCTGAACAACCCCAACTCTCTCAGTCTGTCCTCATAGCATAGGTGCTCCAGCCCACTGATCGTCTTCATGGCCCTCTGCTGGATCCGTTCCAACAGGTCCATGTCCTTCTTGTGGTGAGGACTACAGAGCTGGATGCAGTACTCCAGGTGGGGTCTCACCAGAGCAGAGGGGCAGAATCACCTCCCTTGACCTACTGGCCATGCTTCTTTTCATGCATATCCCAAGCAGCAGCTCTGTTTTGCTCTTATTAACTCATAAGCAAATAAAAAGTTTTAAATCAGCTTTTACATGAAGCTTCTTTATCAGTGCTTTTTGGCTGCAGGAGTCATGGGTCTTCTGAAATCCTCTTCACAAAAAGAAGCCATCAGGAACAGGCTCTGCTGCTGCCTGAAGCTGGTGGCTCCCCCACTCCAGAAGCTCATGAGAAACCTCTCCTCTCAGTGTGAACATCAAGCCAGCTAGCAAAAAATAAATTATTTTATTTCATATTTTGGCATTAAAGCCAGTCTTCATCAGTAAGAGCAGACGCAATACTGATGACTTAACCCACCTTGCTGAAGAACGGGCTTCAAAACTCCTCCTGATGCTGCTGTCTTTGTGCCTATCATCCTCAAAAAAGAGGGTATTTGGGATTTAAAGGAGGCTGTGCTGCACTAGCTAACTGCAGCCCCAGACTGCTGAGGTCAGAGCAGCCCAAACTGATCTGAGAGAATGCAAAAGCATAAAACCCTGAGCCCGCACGAAGGAAGGTTTGGGCCAATCTGAGCACCTAAACACTGGGCAAAGGGCCCAGGGAGCACCAGCACAGGAGGGCAGAGATGATGGCAAGCAGCGGTAAAATGGGCTGCACTGGTCACCTAACTACAGCCTTGTGAGAGCCAGTATCTATAACTCCACGGGTATCTGGGCCAGCAGGTAATGGTGACACAGCGCTGGCTTCAGCACTCAATAAAGCACAGTCTACAAGAGATCCCTAATTCTCCAACCATCAGGCAGGTTTTCACATCTGGGGACCTGCTTTGTTTAAAGGTCTCCTAATGGTCCCCTCCGACTGTTTTCACAGCCATGTGCCCTCTCATCTGCTGCAGGGATGAGTGGCTTCCTCGCCTTTCCACACTGGCTCTGCCAGGCTGTGAACGTCAGCAGCCACCTGCCTGTCCTTGGCCTCTCTTGGCTGAAATCAATAGATGGCTTCACTTTTCAACCCCTCCTCTTACTTTCAGAAACTCTGGGCCAAACCGCAGCCGAGAACTGGTGTCATCCCCAGATAGCCATCAGCTCCTGGGGCCGCCATCTTGACAGGATGCCGGCGACTCATCCGGGAGCTGTTCTGCTGACCTGATCCATTACGTCCCCAGTATCTTCGATCATGAACTCTGAAATTCAAAATACTATTTTTAAAAGTTGTTTTCAAATCGAGGAGGATATTCTTGTTGAGGCTTGGAGTCAGGCTGGCCACCAGCCTTGCTGTGCAGGGAAATATATGGTAGCACAGACTCACATGGTGCTGGTCCAGCAGGCAATGGGGGCGCCACTGGGTGCATTAGGCAGGAAACAGGATGGGTTGCTCCATCCTCTGAGAAAGCACAAACCCAGGGATTTTCAATTATTCCCCATTACCTCTGGTGATGCCTGAAGGATGCAGGGAAGGATGCAGGATGATGTTGGCAGGGAGACAGGAGCAGGAGGTCCTTTTGCAGCCATTTCTCAGCTCGGCTGGAGCGGACAGTGGTGGGGGTTTGGCATGTTCATCCTTCAGACATCATCCGTGAGGGGTGCACAGGGAACAGAGCACAACTCCCTCCTTGTCCCCCAGCACAGAGTGCTCCCGCCTGTCACTGCCATCTGGAGCAAATCCCTCATCTGGGACAGCAGCAGAGGACAGGTAGCGGCAGGAGAAATTATTTTATTTTATCTGCTATGTGAGCATCAGGAATCCGTGTGTAAACTGGCTTTGCAGCAGCAGCACCTCTAAAGAAGCATTTGCTGGCTGAGCGGGAAAGCTCTCTGTTAATTAATAGTCTTAATGAAAGACAGCTTAAACCCCATCTATTTCTAATTGAACAACACAAATTCCTAATTTCTGCATACTATCACTGCCCTGAGATGCAGCATGTAATACACCTATGCATACTGGCATGCAGTCTGAGAGGTGAAATACTATATCCATCTGTTTGTCTGAGGGAGGAAGAGTTATCAGATTAAAGATCAGCAAGATTTAAGAACTGTTTGTGGATTTATCACAGTGTTCTTTGCACTCATCTGCTTTACATACTCAACTGGGATTTGCTCGGAGTTGTTACTATTTGGGCTCTGAGGAGGAAGTACATGGAGTCCTTCTACGTTTTTCGTTCAGTGAGACATCTGAGCCTATGCCTAAATTTATCCAAAAGAAGGGTCTCATTGAAGCCTTTACAAGTGTTCATATGCTTAAATGTAGGCATGTGTTTTAAATATCTTGTGAAATTGAGGCTTTGGTGCAGTAATCCAAAATACTTTCACATTTCTAAGCTTGTCCCTGGCCCTGCTCCTTTCAGAGCTTCTGTCAAGTTGCTCAAAACCTTTGCACATTAATATCTTCCTTTTTGTGTAGATACTGTGTCGGTTTTACTAGCAGCAGCCCAAACAATTCAAATACACTCAGGGACAAAGTCACAGTAAAACAGCATTCAAGCAGGTACTTGGGCTGCATCAGAACTGTGTGCATTACCTTCATTCGTATTTATTCTTTGCTGCAAGAGTTCAGCCTTGCACCCTTTAAACTATCCAATTTCTGAGCATTCTTTTCTTCAGATGTTTCATTTGCCATGCAAAAGTTAAATATCACAGCTAAAAATTCCTATTACACCATACACCTCTTGAAAAAAAAACCCAACAAAACAACCTTTTCCCTAACAAAGATACCTAGCAAGATACAGAAATACCTGTAAAAATAACAGATAAAGTGTAACAGCTGTACTGCATCCATCTAGTTTTGTGTTGTGTTTCTGGTGGTGGCCACCAGCAGATGTCCACAGCACAGGAAAAATAAAATCTGTGACAACTATCTCACATTTGCTGAAAACGATCTGAATTTCCAGCTAATTACCTTGTGTGAGAACTGGCCTTCCAAAGCAGCCTACCAAATGCTCTTGCAGACAGGAACTGGGAAGGAACATTTTAACGCCAGTACAGGCTTTGCAAGACCCCTGTGCTTCCCCCACCCTGCCTAGAAACTCAGATCAGTTTTTCCTCTGCTTCTGTTTAAGAGCAGTGTTCCCAGGCTGCATTTCCAAGAGTTTTTTGGTTTTACAGCTGTCATGACAGTAATTTTCTCAGCTTTGCGAGGTTCCCTCATATCCTGTTTGAACTGGCTTATCTCTTTCTAGAAGTGGTGTTTCTCCACAGCGTTCTTCAGGAACAGATATCCCAGATGATTCCTCAGTGCAGCACTCAACGTATTTTGAAATATATCACGCCATTTTGAAACAATTAGCCTGTCACTGTTGAAAGAAACCTAATGTTTGGCTACTTGTGCACTTTTGAAACAAACAAACAAACAAACAAAAGAAATCAGAAGTAACCTATGATTTATACTTTTTCCAAGTCTGCTAAGATGCTCTAAATTTACAGTTCATTAAAATGGCAGTGTGTCCCAGTTCAGCTGCTGGTCCCAAGATTTGTTATCGGGAGAAACAAATCTCTGGGCAAAGCTGCTGGCAAAGAGCTTCCCCAGCCCCACAAGTGACCAAAGAAAATTAAAAAAATAACGAGAATCTTTATTTCCACAAATTAAAAGCTAATGAATTAGTGAGGAGTGTTTAGAGCAGTGGTATCCATAGCTTTTGGATCACAGACTGCTGTCAACACATGAAATTTATTGTGGAATACAAGGCAGTCTAATTACTAAGCCTTTAATGGAAGATGGTTTGGAGAAGATTGCAAACACCCAACTGATGGCCACGTACCCATGGTTGTGACTCCAGTTGTCTGCAGATGACAGCTTGGGAACCATCCATGCGGGGTGCTAACACAGACCCAGTAAATCACAAGATGCGGTAAATGGCTGTAGTGCCAATGGAGGTCATGCAGATTTATATCATCTAAGAATTTGATCTCATATATTTAGCAGCAATAATATCCACAAAAATAGGAACTTGCACGCCACTGTAATAAAATGATCTCCCTTTGATCTCATTGAGATTCCTCTAGCCTAGTTCCACTCAGAGAAATTGATCTCATAGTCATACAGATCCAGACCAAAAAGAGTGAGCACCCAGCACAGAGCCCATCTGCTGCCAACACACATCCCCTGCTTGTCCCTATCTGCTTTACACCTTCCTTGGTATGTATGATTTGTAACCCTGCTTCTTGTCAATTCCCTTTTTCCCTGTGTCTCCCTTTCTCTTTGGGGTACATGCGTACAGCCATGCAGGCTGTTGAGCAGAGCCCAAGCTGGCAGCCCTGTCACTGACATTTCCTCACCAGCACAGGGTGCAGTAACAAGGAATACAGCAAAAAATGAGTTTCCAGCATGAAGCAGCTGCCAGGCCACGTGTCCCTGCTGACATGCAGCCTGACAAGGACAGGTCCAGTCTGCCAGGACCAGTCTGAGCAGGAACAGCATCTCCAGGAGCTGGCTGAGAGCCCAGGAGGGAAGAGCATCTCCGGTAACATCTCAATAACAGCAGAGGGAGATAGGAGAGAAGCTGAGGGTCAGGAGAGGGTTTGCAACAGCCATGAGCTTCAATTTCCTGAAAACAGCAGAGGCTGCCTGAAATAAAGCTCATTCTCATATCAGCCAACACTCAAGGCAACTGCATTTTTCACCATCAAAGCAAAACCAAGAAGCTTTGCTCTCTGTAATTGCTCACAGACCTTAGCTGGGAAGTAATCCTGCCACTCAAAATTTTAGCGAGAGAAACGCTTTCTCAGGCTCCTGGAAGGACCACACAGCACAGACATGCCAGAGACGTTCCCAGGTAATATACATGCGTATCAGATGCAAAACTCTTTTCATAAGTACATTTTACTCTTAAGCAGACAGCCGTTAAAATAAGAGTAGCTGAACTGAAGGCTGGGAGTGGAACAGTGAAACGTTTGCAGCGACCCATCCAGGTCACTGCTAACTCCAAATACACGTTTAGCAGCCAACATTCCTCAAAGAAAGGTTAGGAGATGACATCTGCTCACTTGGAGGCTCTCAGGCCAACAGTGCTATTGGGAAATAACCCTTGGGGTGGGTTCATCTCGACCACCCCCTGATACCTGCCATCCAGGGAAGCTGAAGGGAAAGACCTGCCTTACCCGAAAGGAGGAGTCTCCAAGAGCAGAGATGACCCGCATCCTGTTCCAAAAACCCTAAGGAGGTGCAGACGGCTAGCAGAGATGTGGACATCTTTGTTGCCTAGCAAACTGAATCCCACCCTCTGCAGAGACACAGCAATAGGACCTCTGTATAGGCTTACTTTTTGCATACACAGAAATAGCTGTTTTGTAATGAAAGGCAAAGCATGGACCCAGCACTTATTCCCCCTGGAATATTCCTACAAGATTCATCAGTGCTTAAAGTGATTTTGGCTCACCACCACCCCTGCAGACTGGCCTTTCTGTCTCTGGGTTCTTGCACATACCCGGGAGTGCAGCACTCGGGGACTGAATTACCAGGGTTATAATTCTCGGCTGTGTACTTTTAACTACAGTGAGGCATTGGCAGAGCTCAGCACTCTAATTCACCTCCATGTAAACATGATTATTTTAAATGAACTCCAGACAAGGTTTAACTGTAAAAACATCTCCGGGTTTTCAAGCATTTTTAAGTGTTCAGCTCGGAGTTGTTTTTGTTACAGCAAGAACTTACCCTTTCTTCAGTTTACAAAGAATATTTNCCCCCCCCCCCCCAACTATAGCATGGTGCTTGAACTAAAGTCACAAGTCTGAAAATTAAGCTGCAGTGGGATTTTACGGTCAGGATTTTCCCTTTCTTAGCTGGCTGTTCCTTTCCTTACAAGCAGGAATGCTTTCTGGTTTCAAAGCCAAGTTGAAGAAGTGAAAACAGTAAGAGGAATTCACTTGGCTGCATTTCTTTCAATGTTTCTGGCATAGGGTTCCCATTATAGCTTGCAAGGAGAAGTGGCAGAAGAACATTGTGTATACATGGTAATGGTTGTACTTTCTCTGAACAGGCATGCTTCTAGGAGGCAGCAGATTAAAAACTGGTGTTACTTCAGACAGAGAAAAATAACATCTTGCCAGTTGTCTTTATTTGTAGGGACCCATGATTTATGCTTTCCCATTTGTAGAGGGCTTGAGAGAAATGGGTCACATGGGCTCTGTTTAGATAATCCCTGAGGAAATTCAGACTACATGAGGCAAGGAGAGATAGGGTTTGTTCTCGTAGATGAGAAGGGCTGGGAAATGGTAGGGAGATGCGAGATTTCCTCAAGATCCTGGAATGAAGTTCAAGGCTCTGATTTTCTGAAAAGATTGAGTGTGGGTTGTGAGGATGAAGCAATTAAGATAACAACAAAAATAGTTCAGGTAGGCAGGGATGAGCAGTTCTTTGCTGTTATTTATTGGCCCAGTGCAGAGAAAAAAAGTGTGCCTCCCTAAAGGATCTTTACCTGTCAAACAGTACAACAAGAAGATGCAAAACTGTTCCTACAAGCATGAAAGAGGGATATGTCACCCTCCGACCCACACTCCTGCTCTTTGTTTTCCATAAGGGTGCTTTTTTATGGTGCAGTCCCCATCTCATCCGTCTGCACCCTCCTGGTTTTAACAGGACTTGCAGAAACCAGACAGTATGGTCCCTATAAAGGTCTATAAGAACCTAAACAAAATCACTGGCATCCCCTGCCCTGAACAACACCCTTATCGAAATTAAAAGAGGCAAGAGTGCGACTGCTTTGAAAAAGAAAATACTTATTGCAAAGAAGGCTTTAGTTAATTTATCTGGGGAAACAAAACAAAATCAACTGTTCAAAGTTTGGCATTGAAAGAGGCAATGGCACAGCAACCCGAGCACGGAACGGGAAATCCTCCTCAGTCTTGAGCTGCAAAGCTTATCGGCCAGAAGAATTCCTCACTCTACAGCACCTGGCACCATACTGCCTAGGAAACTGCATTAAACAATCGGCATTAACAGACGTTAAGTACTATTTAAGCAGATGCTGGGTTTCACAGCAAGTACCAGGTTTGATCCATGGCTCAGTGCCGACTGCTTTGGCATAGGTGCTGATTAAGGAAACGCAGCAGGGAAGGAGCCACGACTCTGCAGCACGGAAAGGGAAGACGGTATTTATGTGACAGATGCAGGATGCTGAATGCCCTTCTCCAAGGGCATATCACTCAGGAAGAGCACAATTTCCAAGACTGTCAGAATAAAAAGAAGGGGGGGGCGGAAATGACAGGATGCTACTCACGCAGCAAAATCACTGGAAGAAGCATCTCCCAGAACCCATTAAAAATAATCTCTAAGTCATCATTTCAGTGGCAAGATTTTTACATGGTGATTAAACAGTTGGCTATCCAGGTGGTAACAGGCTGCAGGGTAAGTACAACTGTACATATATTATGGAACAGGCACCAACCGGGGGAGATTTTTTCAGCTGACAGTAAGAAATCGGTGTGCTGAGACAGTAGAGCAGGGAAGGACCCCACAGATATGACCACAGCGTGTCCCTGCACGGGGGGCTCTGCCTGCAGCCAGTTAAAGGCAAAATGAAATGTTAGCAAGCCAAATTTGCAGGGCTGAGCGCTCCTGCTGGGAAAAGACAGAGCCAAGAAAGGGCCTGAAGAGTCAGAGCTGCTGCTTTGCCTGCCAGGGCAGGCGGGATGAAGACCACCACTGCGGGCAGTGCCCTGCTTGATGCCTGCCATGGTCACTGCCTTCCTCCCAAACCTCCTTCCTGGTAGCTGCCTGGGCTTCCAGCTCATCGGCAAAGTAGACAACAGTAGCAGGATTGCAGCTTTCCAGTTGGTTTCAGTTTTTTGATGTTTAGTAAAGTTCTTTACTCAGCATACACTCAACTCTTCAGGTGACTGATTTTTGCATCTCTCTCCCAACTATGTTTCCGAGAACTGCCCTAGACCTGCAGTGGCAACTACATGGGCAAGAACTCCATTGGCTTTTAGTTCAAGCTATTTCAGGGTCTTCATGTGTCTTCATGTAACCCATCAAGGTACTCAATGGCTTCAGTGCAAGACCCGTCAGCCTAGAAGACCTACAGGCCTTTGGGGCGAAGTCTGCTCAGAACTATGATGCTTCTTTGCCCCAAGCAAGCTCTACAGAGGGGTGAAAAAGCACCTCTTCCCAAAATGTCCCTTTCTTGGACTGGAAATATCGGGGAATGACCTTGTCCATGAACAAAGTGCTTCACAGACTTCCGATTCCACTTCTGATTTTACTTTTCTCTTTACATTCTTGTTTCTAACCTAGGGATGAAGCAACGTACAAGGAAGAAAAATAACTCCTAAATCATGAGTCCACTTTCTGCACTCACCTCTGAAGGCAGAGGATGAGACCAAAAGGGGGTTTTACCTTCTACCCAAAATACAACAAAAGCTCTAGATGTGGATACAGGATTGTGGGTTTGTATTATTGCCATCACAGGATCAGGGCCCAGGCCATTATTATGGCCATGTCACCATAGTGAGATTTCAAATTTTTTTGAGATTTCTGACAAAAGCTTCTGTTGAGGTTCCCTCACCTGTTTCTGTAATGAGATGTCAAAAGGACAACCCTGGAGAGGCAGAGAAGAGCCCCATCTGGCTGAAGAAGCCACAAAGAAGTGTCCAGAATTCCTCCTGGCTTAGCATTATCCCAATGCACAAGCACAATAATGAATATTTTAGAGACAACTTTTAAAGACATGTATCTAAATCGTGAGTGCAGCAGAAGAAGGGGAGAAAAAAAAAAGAGCTCCATTGGAACACACCTGCCAACCAGTAAAAATAACACAATGCTTATACAACAGCTGTCAGTCCCACATAGAAAACACTGCTAGACACCTGTAGAAAGGATGTCGTATCAATTCTGTAGGATACAACCCTCTTGCCTTTCTGTCTTAAACTCTTGTGTCAAGTGTTAACAGCGAGCTATTAAATGCTGCAGGATTCCAGCTCTTAAATGGCTACATTTCAGACTGGGATCCAGCAAATTTTTGTACATGTGTAATTTTAAGCATCTGAGTCCTTAATTCACAGGGAGGAGGTTGGCACATACATCTTTAGCTGGTCAGGACAGAAGTAACATCCTGTAGTGATTTGTAAAGCACCTTGCAAGGTTAGCGTACGTTTTTAGCAGATAATTTTGGCAACTTCCATCTCTGAGCTATGAAGGTGAACAAGAATAACAGAAAACTCACTTTATCCACTTTTCCACAATTCAGGTAAGATTAAGCGTGCACATGACATTTTCTGCTTCCTATACTGAAAACCAAGATAACTCAGCTGAACAGGGGAAGGGCGACACTGGCATCAAATTACCTACCAGCTTATGGCTGGAGTCCTGTCCCAAGAGCCTGTGCTGACCTGGAAGCAAGGATCTCCACTTGTGCCAGGAATTTCATGATGTCCCCATAGATCCACCCATTCTCTTTATTGCTACCACCCTCATCATACAGCATCTCTGTTTTTTCTTCAGGGAGGGGGAGAGGACGAGAAAAAAAAAAAACTGGATTTTGAGCATCTCACTTCCAAAGTCAGAGGATGCTCTGCAAATATAAACACTTCTCACATTTCAGTTTTGCACTTTCCTATACTGCAAGTCCAATATATGAACAAATACTCTCGTTTGAGTGCTATCCTAATGTAAGACGTGAGCAAGCTTCACCAGGAATTCAGTCGAACCAAAAAATAAAGCCAGGGTTTTGGTTTCCACACAACAATCCTGAAATCCAATAACACTCTCCTAAGCCCCCCACCTCTTTGCTGCTGAGAATTACCTGAAATATAGCTGTAAAGAAGTGTTTTTTTAATACTTTTCCTGGATGGAATTCTATTTGATGCTGTTAAGCTTTGATGACATACTCCAATGACTTGCTTGGAAGAAATCCACTTAGCAAGTTTGCAAATCATGCTGTTTCAGTTCTGTGAGCGCCCATGAGAAATGTGCATTTTCAATCATAAAAGCTGTAGAAACAAAATGGAACTTGGAGACGCAGACAGACGAAAGAATGATCCCTGGAAAGATCGTTCTGGGCATCATCTCAAGGCATGTGGAGGAAAAGAAAGCTATCAGAAGTACTCAACATGGATTCACCAAGGGGAAATCATGTCTGACTAATCTGATAGCCTTCTATGATGGCATGACTGGATGGATAGATGAGAGGAGGGCAGTGGATGTTGTCTACCTTGACTTCAGCAAGGTGTTTGACACTGTCTCCCACAGCATCCTCATAGGGAAGCTTAGGAAGTGTGGGTTAAATGAATGGACAGTGGGGTGGACTGAAAACTGGTTGAAAGACAGAGCTCAGAGGGTCCTGATTAGGGGCACAAAGTCTAGTTGGAGGTCAGTAACAAGTGGTGTTCAGTCAGTACAGGGGTCAGTACTGGGTCCAGTCTTGTTCAATATATTCATCAATGACCTGGATGAAGGGATAGAGTGCACCTTCAGCAAGTTTGCTGATGACACGAAGCTGGGAGGGGTGGCTGACACAGCAGAAGGCTGTGCCACCATACAGAGAGACCTGGACAGGCTGGAGAGTTGGGCGGAGAGGAACCTTATAAAATTCAATAAGGGCGCATGTAGGGTGCTGCACCTGAGGAGGAATAACCCCATGCACCAGTACAGGTTGGGGGCTGACCTGCTGGAGAGCAGCTCTGTGGAAAGAGACCTGGGAGTCCTGGTGGACAACATGATGACCATGAGCCAGCAATGTGCCCTTGTGGCCAAGAAGGCCAATGGCATCCTGGGGTGCATCAAGAAGAGTGTGGCAAGCAGGTCGAGGGAGGTCATCCTCCCCCTCTATTCTGCCCTGGTGAGGCTGCATCTGGAGTACTGTGTCCAGTTCTGGGCTCCCCGGTTCAAGAAGGACAGGGAACTCCCGGAGAGGGTACAGCAAAGGGCTACGAAGGTGATTAGGGGATTGGAACACCTCTCTTATGAAGAAAGGCTGAGGGATTTGGGTCTCTTCAGTCTAGAAAAAAGAAGACTATGGGGGGGATCTTATCAACGCTTATAAATACTTAAAGGGTGGGTGTCAGGAGGATGGGGCCAGACTTTTTTCAGTGGTGCCCAGCAACAGGACAAGAGGTGATGGGCACAAACTTGAGCACAGGAAGTTCCATCTAAACAATAGGAGGAGAAACTTCTTTACTTTGAGGGTGGCAGAGCACGGGAACAGGCTGCCCAGAGAGGTGGTGGAGTCTCCATCTCTGGAGACATTCAAACCCCGCCTGGACGCGTTCCTGTGCAACCTGCTCTAGGTGACCCTGCTCTGGCAGGGGGGTTGGACTAGATGATCTCCAGAGGTCCCTTCCAACCCTACGATTCTGTGATTCTGTGAACTCCTTATCACGGCTTGGCTGTGTTCACAGAACACGTGCTTACCATTTCAAACTCTGGAAAACTATTTACCAGAATCTGAAACACAAGACTGAATTCAAAAATAAGAAATAGATAAATTCCTAGAAGATCCTTTTTTTTTTCAATTTCAAAGGAAAAATGGAAACTCTGATTAAAACCAAAGCCCCCCAGCCCTGCAGCCTTTACTTTTCCTAGGAATATAAATACTTTTAATAAGACCTATGCACGGGGTGCCAGATTTACAGAGGTCCCCTTTTGTTCATGTGGCAGGATACTTCATTTTGGGAAAGCTTTGGGGAAGGAAAAGCAAACAGTTTGCACTTTTTTCACATCTCCAAAATTCTTTTTGAATGGGAACAGTGGAGGTTGCAGTGGGGATGAACAATTAGCATGTCCCACTGCCACAGTGTAATCCCCACCAGTAGCAGATCTTTGTAGCACAGTGCCAGGCACCCAGAAGCTTCCAAAACGATCAGTCAGTCATGGTGAGTTGAGAAAGAATGTAACTCTAAGGGGATTTTTAAAATTCATTTAAAATGGTCTTCACTGGGGATTTTCTGACATATTTTCATAAAAACACAGCTCATTTCTTCGGAATTCAGTCAATGACAATCACAACACCTTTGACTTAGATGCATTTGTTCCCAAGAAGAGAAAAATAAGATAATCTAGAGCAAAACGTGAGATGCTCAGCACTGCAGGCAGTAAAATCTGACACAGTGATATTCCTAGTACAATGAGACAACTGCCTCTCTCACCGGCCAGGGCTGTCTCATCCTTTCCTGTGCACTCTCCTTGCCTGTGTATCCATCTGCTGTCTCCTGTCTCATCCTTAGTTTGTCAGCTCTCTGCATGTCTTCGATTTGATTACTGTACTTTGTTTAGCAAAGTGCAGTCCTCATCCAGGCCTACAGCTTTGGATGCAAAAACAGTACAGCTCATTTTCTATTTACACGGCAACAAAGGGGACCTAAATTATATATTAGCATCCTAAAAAACCTAGCAGATTGACAGAGTGTGTGGAACACAGTTTCATGAAGGTTTTCTCTTGCAGGAAAGCTGGCTTAAGAAGCTCTTGTTCTCCTCACTGCATTTCATTATCCTGGCAGTTCTTCTAGCGCAACCACTTGATGCCTTGCTGTAGCAAAGAGATGCCGGGTAAAAGAACATCTCCACCTTCCCAAAAAAGGCTACTGTCTTTTAAAGCATTGATTGTGTCAATAGTCTGATTTATAGTGCAATTCCACAGACAGCAGCATTGGCACAACCTCATAGATACTCTCCTCTGCTGGTGGCTTGTCACAGTGTAAGAACATCTAGAAGCAGCTTTACCACTGGAGATAATGCTTGTGGCATCACATGCTGAAAACCAGCTCCCAGTAATGCTGTCTCACTTGTACCTTTTCTTTTTTTAATGTGCTGTTGCATTTTGCATGAAGCCTGCCATGCTTTTAACCCTCACCCAAAACCACTATTTACATGTTTGCCAAGACAGACAAGAAGTCAACTCTACAACAGGCTAAAGAGACTCCCTTTAATGTTGAATCCTCTGGATATTACTGACCTTGAATGGCTGAAGCTCTTTCTTTTTCCGTTTACCTTTGCAGATTCTGCAGCAAACCAACTGAATCTTGTGGTCAATGAGATCAAAATAAAACCAGGAGCAACTTCTAATCTTTCTCTATTACAGAGAGATTAAATCAGTGCAGGCAGCCTCACCTCTGTGCCTGGGAATATCATGGAACAGATCCTCCTAGAAGCTATGCTAAGGCACACGGAAGACATGGAGGTGATTCGAGACAGCCAGCATGGCTTCACCAGGGGCAAGTCCTGCCTGACCAACCTAGTGGCTTTCTACAACAGGAGAGCTATGGGGAGAGCTATGGATATCATCTATCTGGACTTGTGCAAGGCCTTTGGCACGGTCCCCCACAACATCTCTAAGTTGGAGAGATACAGATTTGATGGGTGGACTGTTCGGTGGATAAGGAACTGGCTGGATGGTCACATCCAGAGGTTGGTGGTCAATGGCTCAATGTCCAGATGGAGAGGGGCGACAGGGATCCGTACTGGGACCGGTGCTGTTCAACATTTTCATCAATGATGTAGACAGTGGGATCAAGTGCACCCTCAGCAAGTTTGCCGACGACACTAAGCTGAGTGATGCAGTTGATCTGCCAGAGGGACGGGATGCNTCTGGAGCCCTCAGCACAAGAAGGACATGGACCTGTTGGAGCGGATCCAGAGGAGGGCCACGAAGATGATCAAAGGGCTGGGGCACCTCTCCTATGAAGACAGGCTGAGAGAGTTGGGGTTGTTCAGCCTGGAGAAGAGAAGGCTCCGGGGAGACCTTATAGCAGCCTTCCAGTACCTGAAGGGGGCCTATAAGGAAGCTGGGGAGGGGCTGTTTGCAAGGGCATGTAGCAATAGGACGAGGGGTAATGGTTTTAAACTAGAGCAGGGTAGGTTTAGATTAGACATTAGGAAGAAGTTCTTTACAATGAGGGTGGTGAGACACTGGAACAGGTTGCCCAGAGAGGTGGTGGAGGCCCCATCCCTGGAGACATTCAAGGCCAGGCTTGATGAGGCTCTGAGCAGCCTGATCTAGTTGAAGATGTCCCTGCTTACTGCAGGTGGGTTGGACTAGATGACCTTTAAAGGCCCCTTCCAACGCAACACATTCTATGATTCCATAAAATAAGAGTAATGGGAACTGTTCATGGTTATGAGTATCTGCAACAACAAAATGCCTCTTATCAAGTGATGCGGGGAAGTTGTGCAGATGAAGTTATATGCTCTGGTGTCAAAACAAGGTACAAGTCAACCAGAAAGGAGTACTTTTTCCTAGCTTTTGAGAGATGCCTTCATGCCCCATGTCTTTGAAAGTGCCACAGTATCTCCTCTTTTCCACAGATATCCCATGAAAAGCTCAGACTGGATGAGGAACAGAGCAAAAGATGTATTTGTCCTGTCTGGAAAAGAGCTCCTTTCCTAGTTTTCCTACTGGAACATGTCTGAATTCCTCTTTTTTTGTTCTGCTAGATGCTGCCTGGGGCAGACGATCCTGCCTTTCCCCATAGCCACTGCTGAATTGACGATTTAGACAATAAAAAGTTGAGCAGTCTCTGGGAGGGTGACTAGAGATTATCATGCTTCTGAAGGGTTGAGATTGCAGCAACCAGCTCTGTCTCATGATAAGGAGAAATTTATATTAAAAAATGTAAACAAATAACCTTACCCACACAATTGTTCATTCAGGCATGTTTGAAGATGTGAAATCTTTAGGGAAACAAACATCAAAATGCTGAAAAATTCTTGTAATTCCCCAAAAAGAATAAGAATAAGAATAGTAACAATAATAACATAATAACAATACAAATTCTAATGGTCTCTAATAGATACAATGGTCTCTTTTAAATACAATTTTGAATTACTGTCTTGCAATAGCAGTCTTCTAAGGATGAACAAGCTCTGAAGATATATAGAAACACAATTTTCTTGCAAACTTTGGTTTCAAATATATTTCCCTTTGGCTCAACATTTTCACAGTACTGACATTATATTGAGCCAAGCATTTTTTTCCATCAGTGAGACAGACTTTTGCCATGGATTTTAATACTCACAATGATTCTGAAAGAATTGCATTTTATTTGCTTAAAAATATTTGATATATTCACAAACAGAATCATTGCCTAAATTTATAATCATCACAAAATTATAAGAAAAAAAGTAGAAAATAAATAGTACTGAAAGACCGGGATTTTGATGAAACATCCAAGCTATCACAGTAGGCAGACAAATGTACCAATGACAAAATCTTCAGACAGTGACAGTCATAAAAAGCCACAAGCTTTAAAATGTATCTGTCCCCGCAGAATCTGAATTGCCATGTATGCTACTCATACTCTGCGTTTCGTTATCTATGTCCATGGAAGGCAGCTTCACTGACACCTTTGCCGCAGAAACATGAGAATTCATATATGGGGCAGCATCCTCTCCTAAAAAAAATAAACAAAGCAGAACAAAACACATTATTTGTTGTCTATGACAAACAACTAAACTGCACTGAAGTCATCTCCATATTGCATCATTCCATGGAAATACAAAGACACAGATACCCTTACTGTCCACAGTTTTGAGGCATTTCAAAGAGTGCTGTTCTAGCCGCTGGAGTTCTCTTTATCAGGTAACAAAGGGATGAACTTCTCTGCATATACGGACTGGGTTGTATTTACATATAGATACACCATACATACAAACACACATACATTTATAATCTCCAGTAGGCCCAGAATAATTTCAAATATGTATACTGGTGTTTTCTACAGAATGAAATTACATCCATGGATACTAACAGTATTTCTAAATTCCATCTATATCTGTATGTCTGTTTGCATCAAACATTTAGAAAACATTCCAATTGTTCAATACCATATATCTATATACAATCATAAAGGGCAAAGCAATCCAAGTTGACGCCATTTGCTACAAGTAGTACAGAGAAAAACATCCTATCAATGCTTCAGCTTCTGAAAACATAGGTGAGGTTTTAGCTATTCCCTAACCCCAGTCCATTTCCCTACTCCTTTGTGGTCTGTCTCCCTTCTTTCATCCTCTGACAGACTCCGGAGAAAATGTACACAGCCTCCCCTTGGAGGTGTGGCTTTCAGGACTTTACAAGTCACATTCATTTTCCAGCAAGTCTGAGATAGTACCTTGCCACTTCCCATTCTTGCTATATGGATGTCTTGGGAGAGGGACAAGCCCCCATACAGCCCAGCCACCATCCAGTAGCCCCTGAGGGCTGAGCAGCTGTGACAGATCACTGAAACACTGAAAAGTCCTCCTGTCTGGGAAACACTGGAGGGGTAGAAAACAACCTGTAGCCAGATACCAGAGATGGGAAGGGAGAAGGGCCATGGGCAAGAGTTACTATATTTAGCCAGAGGAAAGAAACAAGATTAATCCATTCACAGAGCAGGGGGAGCAAGACATGAATCAGGATACAGACAGAATAAAGGAGGACAGGAGAAATGGCACTGGATGAATGTTACAATATTCACAAAACATTTTGTGAGTTTTGAAAGAGCATTTCAGCATTTCAGTTGTCCTTGGGACATTTATTTTAAGTACAGCAGCTACAAGCAAAACAAACATATATGAGACTGTGTACAACAGCAAAGGCTCTCTTGGATTTTGTTCTTACTCCAATAAGCTGTAACAATTCTCCCTTCCTCTGTGACAGACTAGGTAATTAAAACACTATTTTCCAAATAAAACCAAGAAGTTAGGCTTTCTTTCACCCCAGTTAATTATCTACTATGTCACTGTAGTAGTAACCTGCTTTCATCTGACTTGTAGCAAAGCACACTTCAAATGGCTAATTAAAACAACAAAAACACACTGCTAAAATAAAATTTCATCCGGTGTTTTTCATGCTAGAACAGCTGCCAACAGCCTAGGAAGTCAAACGTGGATGAGGCCAAAGACAGTAAAGCCCGTATATGCAGCAACCTGTGCCAGCCAAACCTCCTGTCCCTCAGGAAGGCAGAGCTCTGGAGAGGTAGCAAGAGCATAAGTGCCTTTTTTTGTGTCCCTAGGGCATCAACATGACGCCTGCCCGCTACAGTCACTTACGCAGTTTGCAAGAAGCAATATCCATAGTTTCACTAGACTACCCTCACTAGTTGGACAGCTTTCGTCACCCCCAGCCCGAATCCCTCTACAAAGCACAGCTGTCAAGTAAGAAGACATAAGAAATCCTACATCTTCTGAACATGATTCAAAAGGACATTTATGGTAACACCACAAAGATATGCAAGCAACGTTCATGTTTTGTTTTTCCAGAAGTACTTCCACGAGCTTAGTCTGTAGCCATGTTTGCGTGATAAAAATAGGTTATTCAGAAAGGGAAATGAAGAAAAGCAAAGTGTTTATTTGGTTAGACGTGAAGCTGACACACAGTAAAGACGTGAATGTGTAATGTCCAAGGAAACCTTGTAAATCATCCTAGACCCTAAAGCAGCTCTCCAACACTATATGTAGTTTAATGCTTTCAAAGCTTGACTTTGTTAATAATTTCCACAGTAATGCCACATTCCATGATGTCATTGTTTCAACAGCTGTTTTCAGGTTTGTTAAAGAAAAAAGGAAAAAAACGTGTGGTGGTGGTGATGGGGGAAGAATATTCCCTTATCCCAAAGCTCCATAGTAACTTCCCAAGTATTTGATTCTGGGTTGCTGAAAGAAAGTATCATATTAGTCTACATTCTCCCTAGCACATACTCTAATATATTTTACAGGTATACTGTAATTCACTTTTATGATAGATATAAAATGTTAAAAGGACAGAATTATTAAAAGAATAATTCCATCTACTTGCTCAACAGAAAAGTTACCAGGTCCTGAGTTATCTAAATATACTTAAAGAAAAGTAAACATTTCCCTTTTATTAAAGGCAGAAATCTGAAGTCTTTGACTTTGTCAGATGCATGCAAAAAATACAGAACCTGGATTTTCAGCATTTTAACTGTAAAAAAAATATGGATATCCTATTTCAGCTACATGGGAGATTCTGCTCTGTGACTGTAACTTTCCAGGATAGAAAACTGCTAGTCCTGAAACTCTACATTGGTCCAAAGATACAACTATTGAGTTACTTTCGCATGTGCTTTATCATTATCACCTCTTGCTTAATCTAACCTCATGAGTGCACAGTGCATACAACACATTCGTATATACATATAGGGATGGGTATGTGAATAAATACACAAATATAAGCACACAGGTTTAAATGCTTGTGTTCCTGCTCACATGTATGCTATTTACTGATGTCTGTATTTGCCTTTTGCTGTACATCAGTGATAGCACTTGTATAGTCCCTAGCCAGCTCCTTCTTTAACAGTGTGATATTCCATTTTATTTCTTTCCCCCATCAGAGAACAGCTCATAACCAACACTACAATGATTTCCTCTTAAACATTGAGCTCTTTACTGCCACAACTATGCAAATTGCAATGGTGCTTATAATCTTTTGATATGTCATAAAAACAGAATGGAAAATTCCTCCATTTACAAAGCAGTGCAGGGCAGGAAGGCAGGTAAACTTCACAGCTTTTTTCCCCTCTTGAGAGGCTCTAGAAGTATGCAGTACAATTTTGTAATCATGTGATCAGATGTATTTATAAAATTTTTCCTTGTTAAAATCCAAGAAATGGAATATGTGACCTGAGGTGACCTCCAGTTCTCCAAATTAATTGTCACCATCTAATAGAAAACATTCATATAAACTTTGAAAACTGACACTCTTAATAAGTGTGTAAGGGTCCTTGACTGGTAGAAACTCAACAGTGACTGAAAACATCTTGGTGACCCACTGATGGAAAAGGTCAGATTTCAGATTAGAGATTTTTCCTGCTCTTGCCAATCTGTAACAAATTCATGTACAGTACTAAATTTCCAGATCTTTGTTTAACAGAAACATAAAAATGAATGGTGTGTCAACCATCCAGTGACCTGTGAAGGGAGTTTTTCTCTAAGAGGTACCATCACACAGAGAGAATATGCTATATACAAGTATATTGTGAATGTATGCCAAATGGAAAAGGAATTAAACACACTGAAGGGAGGTTTGGTTACTAATACCACATTGGCAATAGTACGAACAAAGAAAAATGTTTAAATCTTTCTTTTAAAATTTTTCTATATAGCAAAATAAAAAGACGAAACAAGGCTGACTTTTAAGCCAAATAAAAATGATGTGCTTTAATTCCTTCAAGTCAATATTCCTACAATAAATAAAACTTCTATTTTTAATCTATCTGAATGTAAAACAGACCCATATCTTATAAGTGAAAAGAGCTATCTTCAAGGGGAGGGATTTGAAGGATCAGGACCCAGGTTGTTGTTTCAGTACAAAACCAGAACCATAATTACTGTAATTATCTACATATTACTTATTAAAATTTAAAAACAACCATCACTTCACAGCAACCCTTGACACTATCCTGCACAACATCCTGGTCTCTAAATTGGAAAGACATGGATATGATGGACGTACCACTCAGTGGATAAGGAATTAGCTGGATGGCTGCACTCAAACAGTTGCAGTCAACAGCTCGATGTCCAAGTGGAAATCAGTGACGAGTGGCACTCCTCAGGGGTCAGTAACTGGGACCATCGCTGTTTAATATCTTTGTTGACGACATGGACAGTGGGATTAAATGCACCCTCAGCATGTTTGCCAACGACACCAAGCTGTGTGGAGGGAATGGATGTCACCCAGAGGGACCTGGACAGGCTTGAGACGTGGGCCCATGCGAACCTCATGAAGTTCAACCAGGCCAAGTGCAAGGTCCTACATATGGGTCACAGCAATGCCAAGCCCAAGTACAGGCTGGGAGAATAGATTGAGGGCAGCCCTGAGGAGGAGGACTTGGGGGTGTTCATTGATGAGAAGCTCAGCATGAGCCGGCAATGTGCACCTGAAGTCCAGAAAGCCAACTTTATCCTGGGCTGCATCAAAAGAAGAGTGGCCAGCAGGTTGAGGGAGGTGATTCTGCCCCTCTACTCTGCTCTCATGAGACCCCACCCCAGAGTACTGCATCCAGCTTTGGAGTCCTCAGCACAGGAAGGACATGGACCTGTTGGAATGGGTCCAGCGGAGGGCCACAAAGATGATCAGAGGGCTGGAGCACTTATGCTATGAAGACAGGCTGAGAGAGTTGGGGTTGTTCAGCCTAGAGAAGAGAAGGCTCCAGGAAGACCTTATAACGGCTTTCCAGTACCTAAAGGTGGCCTACAGGAGAGATGTGGAGGGACTCTTTATGAGGGAGTGTAGCGACAGGACGAGGGGTAACAGTTTTAAACTGAAAGAGGGTAGATTTAGATTAGATATTAGGAAGAAATTCTTTACTCTGAGGGTGGTGAGACACTGGAAGAGATTGCCCAGAGAAGTTCTGGATGCCCTTTCCTCAGAAGTGTTCAAGGCCAGGCTGGATGGGGCTTTGAGAAGCCTGGTCTAGTGGGAGGTGTCCCTGCCCAGGACAGGGGGCTTGGAACTAGATGATCTTTAAGGTCCCTTCCAGCCCAAACCATTCTATGTTTCTATGATAATAAAGTTCCAAGCATATGTAAAAACAACTCCAGTGCAGCGCTCTCCTTTAATAGCACGGGTTGATATGAATGGCTTGTTTCTTCTTCTGCCAGATTCCAGCTGCTTCTCTTTGTTTATTACTGACTTCAAAGTTTAAAACACTGTCCTGCCCCAACAAATAACTTAATCCAGATGGCATTATCTCAAGTGTTTGGAGCACTGGGGATAGCACAGCACCTGCAGATCTGTAACTCAGCATCTTAAAACCTTCAATGAAAGTGCCTTTTTTTAAAAAAATCTTTGTCGTTCCCCCATTTTGCTTTTTCCCTACAAAAAAAGATTTACGTCTGGGATACACCTACAAAGACTGTTAGCAGGGAAATAGAGTTGTCAGAAAATCTTTACGGTAATGACTGTAAAGTAGAAGAATACCTACAAGCCCAAAGGTAACAGAACCATTACCAGTAGAAACATTTTATCTGCTGCTCTTATGTGTAAGTAAAGATGTGAGGTACATATTTGTGCCAATGTGTGTCCAACCCATGGGTATCTATAGGGTACCAAAGAAAAATTCACTCCTTTTCATATGTAGTTGTAACAGGCAAATTACCAAGTATAGCAACCCAAGAAGCAGCATTTTTGTCAAAATCAAAATTATTCCAGATTTACTGGGCAAACATATAGTGGTAAGAAACTGATAAATATTTTGATGTAAGCAATTCTGAAGGCTACACTGAAAGGATAAAATACACTGCAATGTCAGTCATGTCATTAATTATAAGAACAGTATTTCTGGTTCAGACTCATGTCTAGCTATGCTTTGCATATTGACTACATAATTCAATGCTTCTGGAATTTAACGGCTTATAGAGTTGAGAGTGGGCATGGTAAGGAACTCGTCACATGTTTGCGATGGTAAAGAATACAACATTCTCAGAAATAAGCATGACCATCAACGGTGGTTCAAATAGTCCAATTGTTTGGACAAAATTATTCTCCATTCATTAGAAATGATAGCTCCTCCACTTTTCTAGCCCTGGACCACTTCCACCTTGAATCCATATGTGTATTTATGTTATTGTGGAGAAAGCGTCCTCTCAGCTCTGCTAGAAATGAAGCAAAAAATCTTTAAGCACATGTGCTTTTTAGAGCAGGGACTCTGTTCTCATTATGTAAATGCTTTGCTATGCACAGGGCCCCGGGCTGCACGTCAGACAGCTGCCTTCTACTAGGACAGGAATACAGAAAGCAAGAACAAAATGGTCTGCAAATGCATGCAGTTCTGTTCTTGTAACTCAAAAACAAGCTGCGCCTAACCAAGCTGGTTTCATGCAAACAGAAATGACTCTAGGCAACCTCAGGCCAAATTTCTAGGGCTGAGTTACATGGAAGGGATAGATTTACAATTAAAACACTTGAGTTCTTTTACAGAAATGGACAGACATCTGTAGGACTTGAGCCAAAAACGTCTGGATTTAGAAGAATGATTCTACTGCTTGGGATGAAAAAGCACAGTTTAATTCTAAAAGGCTTCAGCCAACTCATAAACCTCCATAAGTGGGCCACAGACACCAGTGGAGACAGAAAACTGTATAGTATGAGTTCAGTTCAAGTTTTGACCTAAACTTGGCAAATTCCATCTTCACATGGTGTAATGTACTTACAGAAATTCCACATACAAGCACACAGAAAATAAACATGCATACACACACTGCTTTTCTTTTTTTGTTTGTTTCTTTAAACCCTGATGTATATCCTAGCTATAAATATTTCTGAAAAGAAAATAAATTCAGATCCTGGGTCAGTAAAGGAGGGCAGGACACAGGCCAAGCAGCCAACAAATTTTTCAAAGCAGAATATTTGAAAGTGATTTTTCCTCCTCTCATGTCTGAGTTCAAGGTTCAGTGGTTTTCCAAAACATGCTGTATTCCCACCAATAACAACAGAACAAAAACTAGAAATACATAAAATAAACTAGAACCAGATTTTTCAAAATCCTAACACAGGGACCAGTAGGGAAGGACAGACAGAAAGCAGCTCCAAAACCATCTAGGAATGAGACTGCAGAGTTTACTAAAATATTTCCTTTTGGTGACTAAAATCTACTCTGCTTCTTTAGATCTGGTGTATTTTGCTCTGTAGAGTATCACATTACTTAACAAGTTCGTTCCCTGGCCACAACTCTTGCTACTGTTTCCCAGCAAATCACTTCCAAAAGATGTGTAATGATCTTTCCAAATAACTATAATAATTATTAATATTAAGAAGAAATATTAGAAGTCAATTTGATATTTCTGTACAGATGCCTGTTAATTTTTGATGTGTAATTGGCTAGAAATAAATAGTCTTTTCTTAAATTTTAAGCACTGCTGCTTCTTGACTGCAACCATTTTCTTGAGGAGAAATGAGATGCGCTGAACCTTGGAGCAGCAGCTTTCATTTCAAAGTAAAAAAAAGGAGAAAGAGTTGGTTCATTACTAGTCCAGAGTCTTTGAAAAACACCAGGAAAATGTGTATCTTGTGCAAGAGCGGGGGGAGGAGTAATCTCTAAATCCACAGCTGGTGGAATCAGGAGAATCTGACAAGTGATAATTTAAAAACTGCATATGTAATTGTGTAATTAATACTTTATTTATTCAGTAAAACTAAAAGTCACCTACATACCGATCTTTTTCTCATTTTCTGCAAAATCTAACAGGCAAGTGGATGGGAAAGTAATTTTTAAAGTACAGTTGTATATAATATATTCAGCTCTGTTATTCACACCTTCATGTTTGGGGATCCAAAAGACATTTTAATGCCAGTATCTGAAGCAAAATAAAGCCGCTCAAAAAAAAAAATTAAAAAAAATTCAAATGATCAATAGTGGGAATTCACACTAAATTCTAAGATAGTTACGCAGACTTCCTTCAGGATGCAGAATCGTTCACTGCAATCCTAGCAGTAGGACTGGCTCTACTGAGACCTCATATCTTAACAATATTAATTGCAGCAATACTGTCTCCAGCTTATCTACATCATACCACAGTGCTAGACGTAATAGTGTTCATAGCCTACATGGGGAGTGGCAAGTAAACAAAAAAACCAATCAAAGCATCTTTTTAATTCTTAAAAGTTACATGGCCTGTTTTTACTTAAAAATAATTTAAAAATAATTTACACAAGTAAAGTTGAATGAACAAATTCAATGATGTTTCATCATAAATAAGGGTTGCAGTGGGTTTGAAAATGAACATCTTTCCAGTTCATGCTTAAAACTGAGATGGGTGTCCCAGTGAGGGATCCCCTAAGCAAATTATGTTCTTTTGTAAGTTAGTGTACTGGCCAGGATATGTTCTGGGTTACTCTGGAGTCTCCTCCTGTCTTCAGATCAATTTGGCTCACGCAGCTAAATTACCAACAGTTACTCTAAGATGCTGCTCTTATGCAGTTTTTGATGCGTGGTTGTCCATATCACTTGGGATACACATATAACAATCTCTACTTATCAGACAGGTTCAGTATGTTGCAGATAAAGACTGAACATGCTATCTGCAGTGATGCTTGCCCTGAATATGCTTACTAAGCATCACACACTATCCATCCCTATTAACTCGTCAGCTACGTGGCTATTGAAAAAATTGTTAGGAATGTAAGAGGACAACTTTCAGTGAATTAGCGCCAGAAGTCACAAGCTACTTTCTATCACTTAAAAGTGTGATGGGAGACCTTGATGAGCTCTCCCTCAGACAGACAAGAGGATTTCCTGGGAAAGGAGGTTACATACCCTCCAGCCAGGGCAGCAATTAGCACCCAGACTGAATTAAGTCTAGGGGGTAGGCATCAGGAAGAAAACAGAAAACTTTCTGTACTGCACAGCTCTTCGGGCAGTACTGCAGGGCAGAATTTTCTCATTGTACATCACTCTTCACATATAATGGGGTCACTAAATGCATTCTTATAATAAAAATTTATATGATATACTAAAAATAAAAAACTGTTCGAAGAACAAGCGTTTATCTAGATGACCACAAACAAAATAGCTGTATTTCTCTATTCTGAATACTTCTTAAAATCTAAATATTCACATGACCCTATTAATTTATTTTGATGATTTTCACTTCCAAAGTCATGGGATTCTCCATATGGAAATAGACTCCTATTACTGTACTACCATTACAAAGATCTGGCATATTAAAATAGTTATACCTACAGCACAATTACTCAATTTTTGTAATTACACCTTTTGAAATGGAGATTATAAAGATTTTCCCCAGGAAAAAACAAAACAAGACAGAACAAAACCAGCCCTATACAGTTAGCATTTTCCAGCAATGTATTCTAATAAACAGTAGGACATCTCTATGCACATTTCTAGCATACATGCCGACAAAGTTTTTAAAGAGACCTCCTTTAAAGACATTTGTTAAACAGCAGAAGATGGCCATTAAAGGTCTTACCATTGGTGCATATCAATTAACTTTGAAAAATGTATTAGGAATAAGCAATTCTAGGAATTTTAGAGAGGCAAGCAATATTTGTAGTAGTTCAGAAAGAATACTGTTGCAATCTACATAAGTAAGCGTATGTTAAAATAAGGAAAACATTAAATATCTTTACTGGAAGATGTGCTGGTAGACAGCCATTATGCAAGTGTCCAGACCCTATTCTGCCAAAGACCATCTAACGTTCTCTTCAAATGAGACCCAGTGTGATGCCAGAACCAAAGACTCTGAAAGGTCTTAAAGTTTGTTAAAATCTAAAATGTTTAAACTTTGTACAATAGATATAAGCATTCCTCCTTGTAAAAAAAAAAAAAAACAAACAAAACCAAAAAACAAACAACCAAAAAAAAAAACCCCCAAAACAAAACACCAATCTAAGAACCTTGGCCTCCTAAATGGGAAAGAGTGAAAACAAAATTCCTTTTTAGTATGCGGTGAATCTGAGCTCTAAATCAGTACAGTAAATGAACTGCAGAAACATATTGCTCTACATCTATGCTACATATTCAGCACATTACACCACCTTAACTCTGTTATGTGCATCGCTTCTGATTTTAATATGACACACACCTCCATCTCTACTGACCACCATATAAAGAGAGGAAAACACTGCAGGCTGCTCCCAGCAACACTATGCTTCTTGAAGATTTCACTACTGACCCAACGGTTCCCCAGCAGTGACAGTGAAACCAACAACTGTTGTTAGCAACGCAGGAGGTGCGCTGCACAAATCTTCGAGCAGCAGTCAAGCAATGCTTTCTGAGACACTGAACATACTCATTTACATTAGGTTCTCATTTGGGCAGACGTTGTTTACCTCTGAAGCAGGGCACACACAGGCAAGTTGAAACTTTGGAGATGCTGACTGCATTAACTGATGGTGGCAACTCTTTCTGGTATCTAGTGTCAACTTATTTGAGAAAGCATTGCAGCACTTTGACATTCACTCTTCCCAGTTCAAACTATTGATGCCGCTCAATTCATCAATGGCTTTTTTCATTGCATTGGGCCACAAGCATGATTAATATAGCTTGTAAGCAGCCTGAATGAAATTCACTTATCAGTTGTCTGGGTTTAAATATTCCTGGCCACAGTACAGGGAAATCTGCACTGGAAGGGAGCATGTGCAGAAATTCAGTTGGCATGTGTGGGAGCAGCTCCCTTGCAGAGGTGCGTGCTGATGGGACTCGACTTGTGCAGATGAATGGCACAGATGCCTGGGTCTGTCTGCTGCTCTAGAGTACACACTGCAACCCCTGAATTTATATAGGGTTCATAGGAAAAGCAATTATGGAAAGCTTCTTAAGAAAGCAGCTTTTGCAAACCCTCTAAATACCTGACAATGACATAAACCCATTTAGCACAACCCTAATCTGTCACGATGACATCCAGTGTGTACCAGTATGAATAGCACAAAGGCAAAAAAATCTCATCTTGTGCATCTCATGGAATTTAAGGGCTCCCCAGTATTTTACTTGAAGAAAATGCATCCACATTATATACACACACATGCACTCCCAAGTTCAGGAACACTTACTCTGCAAGTAGTAGATAAATGAGTCTGCTTTCTAGCAGTTTCTTGCACACACACTAAGACCAGAAATTTGAAAAGCATTATCCATTATTTTCTTTCTCTTCCTCTCTTAAATATCATGAAAGAACTGAGTCCAGAATATTCTTAAAAATCAATACATATACAAGTTGGGGAATATGTTTCCCCTCATCATTACTCTGTCACTGAGAGTTACATGGATACATGGCCTACACAAGAACAGAAGAGAAAAAATGCTTAAAGGTGGTATCTTTCTTTATATAAGACAACACTTGAATGTCACTGTTATTTGATGCAATGTTGTGTTTTTTTAAATCTCGGAGGGAGAAAACGCACATGTTGCAAGGTCCCTCGGAACAGGACTGTCTCCTACCATGTAGGAAGCCAGGCAGAAAGGGACCTGGATCATTCCAGGGGCCTCTCAGTGATTCTGCAATGCAAACCGTAATATAGTTTTACTGCCCAGGTTACAGAGTTATCCAATCCTTCCCAATTCCTTCAGAGAAGAAATAAACAGGCTAATGCAGCTTCATTGTCCGTTGCTCTGTATTTTTAGATCACTGCTTAGAAAGTGAGTAACATAGCAGCCAATGTAGAGCATTATTCACACAACCTACCTTTACTACTCACAGAAAGTTTCTTGGAAATGTATTCTAAATCTGATAAGAAAAATCCTCATTAAGAATCATTTGCTTAATTTTCACTTATTGAGCTTTAATGTACCATAAAAGTAAGTAATAACAACGTCTTAAATAAGTATTGCCTGTCTTGCGCTCATTAATGTTTTAGAATACAAAACTGCCTCTAGATACAGGAAGCTGCTGGAAAATAGAAACTAACCAATCATATAAACTGAGAGCTTTAAAAAATTTTTTGTTGAACACGGAGTTCAAGAAAAATGTATTCTGTTCACTGTACACATGACACCAGTGGGAATAAGAGCCAGTTCAAGTTCTAAGTTACCATTACTTGGGTAATAGTTTCAAGCTGCAAGGCACAGCTGTATGGGCCCAGCCAGACAGGCTATCACAGCAATGCTTTGATAGCATGGGGCCCTTAAGTGTCAGGATATAGAAAAGGCAGCAGTTGTTGGCTGTGAAAACAGTCTGATACAAACCAGATGGGGACTTACTTGATGGGCAACACAAAGGAAAACAATTGGCTCATTCAACAAAGTCAGGCCACTGCCCCAGAGAACTAACAGAAGACAATAACAGTCAACCAGAGCTGATGCAAACAAGAAACAGCCATGTGGTTATGGTTTACGGAATTGTTTCTCCTTAGACTAAACATAAAGTTTTGATTTCTAATTCTTATATTCATTAATTTCAGCCTCATTTACAAGCCCCCTCTTCCTCCAAAGTCTTCCGTATAATCCATTTACGTAGCACCAGCCTTCACACACCTACTTAAACAAGAAGAAAATTATATGACAAAGGCAGCTACATTAATCTAATGTTTCCTGAAGAATGCCAAGACCACAGACAATTTTCTGAACCGTGTCAGCACAACATTACAGATCCACAGCACACAGCGTGTTATTAGACACATTTGCATGCATATGGCAGTATATTTACTGATTCTTTTTGATTTGAAATGCATAAAGCCCAGTAGGTCACATACTAGGTTACCGGAGTACAGATGTCTTCTGGTTTTGTGAAGAGTTCTTTTGGTTTCTTACTTAACTTTTTTCAAAAGAAAACTTCAGATCAATTATGTTACCACATAACAGTTTTGTTTGCCAGGCTAAAGTTAAAAATCTATTAGAATAGCCATTACCAAACTTTTTTTGAAGCAATCAAAAATTTTAAAATTGCCTGTTTCAGCCATAACTCAAAAAATCCCCAACCCATTCATTTTTAGCTTGTAGATTATGGTCCAAAATCTTAATTGCTCTTGCTGTTTTATTACAGGAAATATAAAAGTGACATGTGCTAAGGTATTTTGATTACGAATTACTTACAGAGATTGCACAATAAGTCAGACCTCTAAGGGCCTTCTGCAATTTCACTCTCAGACTCAAAACATCTGAACTTCAAAATATTCCCGCTGGCAGGCTCTGTACTGCAGTGCTCCACACGAGTGTGAATGGTTGGATGGCACACTCTGAAAGACGGACACATGCTCAGATACCCAAGCAAGTATGTCTACAAAATACAGATCTTCTGGATGCCTTATGAAATCACATTGTCCCGGGACCCATCAGCTTTAGCACACCACCACACATCCCTTGAGCTTCACTGCTTGATGGCTAGTTCGCAGATTTTTGAGCTAGCAGTGTTGCATGATGTAAACATCTCCTAAATACATGATTCAGACCTACGATGGGTACACATGAAGTATACTCTTCTTTATATGCGCTTCACTTTCCATGCAGACTTGCAAAAAGCACCTGGAATTAAAGAACTGAATGTATGGCTCTCATTTAACAGCCCACACTGGACAGACAGAACACGGGAGTTTGTCCTTAAAGAAAAAGACCTGCTGAATTAATGAAGTATACAGTCAGGTCCTAATTGTCACCTGTGGTTCTAGCTTTTAGCTGCTTGGGTGCTCAAGCCAAAAAAAAAAAAAGACATTTAAAAAAAAAGACATTTAAAAAAAAAAAGACTAAAAAAAAAAAAGATTCAAAACAACCACCACATATTGTAGGTAGAAAAGTATGGTTTTTACTGCAGTTTCCTGCCATAAGCACAGAGCCAACACTCCAACAAAGCCGTTGTGTGCAGTGCTTTTTCTAAGCTAAAACATCTCTCCAGCTTATTTCCAAACGTGCAGCCAAATTCTTGAAACCTCTGATGAAGGGGTGGGCTGTTACATTGTAGCAGAGAAGATTTTGTCTGCAGTGCTGCTATTATTAATTTTTCACGTCATATATATGAAGGTCAGAACACATTTTTTACATACAGCTGAAATTTTCTATTCTCTTCATTAGGCCATGTCTAGAAGATTACAAGTCTCAGGAACAGAACTTATCAAGTTCTGCTTATCAAGCCTTAACCTCAGAGATACTGGCTGTTGTAGCCTTGCCTTTAAAAGCAAATGAGAGAGGAGCAAAAATTTCTTTAAATCCCAGGTCTGTCTGTAGAGGAAAGCCCCAAATGCTCTTGTAAAGACATTTAAAAAAAACGTTCAGCTTGGACATCGTTCAGCAGAGAATGCCTCCACAAAGGATGGCATGTAAACGCCAGCTGGAGCAGGGGGAGGCACGACTGCCCAGCCTCCCTTAAAGTAAAGACTCCAACAGGAAACTGCTTCCCCTTTCTTTTCTCTTTTTTTTTTTTTATCAGGAAGGAAGCTTCATCTTCAGAAACAAGCATTGCCTGTGTAATCTCCCTGCTTGCCCGTCTCTAGGAGTAGGTCCAATTACTGAAATAAGCTACATGCACTTTTAAGAACATAATCATGTATTTATATTATAACTCAAACTGGTAAATATTTCCCATTTATAATTTTGATTTATGTAACAGGGCACAATAGCAACTGTTAAGTATATAAAACAATTGTCTCAAGATCTGTAATTATGGTTTTAGGATTATAAAAACAAACTAAAAAAACCAAAAAACAGAAATTAAGCAACTGCCAGCAAATTCCATGCTTTCTACTTCTACTGGTCTGACAAGGACAGAAACTACATCTGTTATACTGTCTTTAAACAAACATAGCTCTGCCCAAGTCTTGCAATATGTACAGTGCATAAAACAAGGCCACAATAGGCAACCCTGAGATTATTACTTTATTGTAACAACCCGAGTTTGGATGGAGGTGTACAGGTTGACCCATATTAATTCTAACCTGCTTTGATTGCATAGTTTGGAGCCAAAACATAAATGTAATTCTACCAGACCCAGAAAATGTGAGATACACATTTTCATTGTTCACATATGGTTGATGCATTATTATTTTGTACTAAAACTACATGCCTATCTGACATTTAAAAAAAAAAAAGAGTTAATGAACGTCAAAGTTGTATCATGCACAGAAAGAGTTAACTCCCTGCAGACAAAGCACTGGGGAGGGGGCAGGGAAATGCATTTTACAGAACTGCTACATATTTTGTGTCACATGCAACAACTTTCACTCAGGTTGTTTAGAACTGTGCTTAAAAACAGTTCCTCCTGCTTTAAAAGCAAAATACAAGGTTTAGACTAGAGATGAATGATAACAGAGATACAAAGGTTCTAAATCTAAAATAAGTTTTTCTAGGTGTAGGGGTTTTTTTCCTGAATGACAGCATTCATGATAAAAAACAGAACACAGTAGTCCACAGTCAAAATTTAACCCATCTCCATCATTTACTACTGTTGCTTGCAAATGCAGTCAACAAAAGCACATTTGCAACTGGTATTTCAAAGATGAGGATTTGTTGTATTTTACTTTCAAAATTAGTTTTATGGAAGATGAAAAGTGTTTTAACCAAGTTTTGCATTTGCACATCTTATTCAACACTATTACAAAACACATTCCCATATGCAACCTCCGCAGTGAGCAACAGGTCACACATGACAACTTTAATCTTCATTCACCAGTCCTTACCCTATTTTTAAGAAGAAAGCTACTTTGGCAGACTGCATTTCTCAAAATCAGCATGTTATCAGAGAGGAGCATTACCACTATTTATATAGTATTCTTCATTTGGAAGACATCCTAGATAACATTTACTCCACGCTGTTGCCTTATTTGAAAGTTTACTGAGCTCCTAGTCTTAAGAAATTAATCACACGGGCACGGGAAACATATATTTATATTTAATTATAGGCAGTCTTTGTAACACTGTATTGAGAAGCTGGTGCTGGAAAAACCTGCCATCTCTTCAGTGCATAAAGTAGAAGGTCTCTTTACTCCTAAAGTATCTAGAAAAATAAGCAAATAAAATACTTGGGTAACTACACTGTTCACTGCTGGTAAGTCAAGCCCTCTCACAATATAATTAGCAGTAAAATTTAAAAAATAACATTACAGTTTGACTGTAGACACCAATCATCTAAGTATCTGTCTTCATTGGCTACTTAGATTTTATTAATAACTTTACAGCTATGCCTCACCTCTGCTAGCAGTGCAAAAATTTACAAAGCGTTAAAAACATTTAATAGCTGAGAATAACAGCTTTTGTAAATCACCCATCCCCTTTACAAAAGAGGTTTTGGGGGCTGACAGTCAAAGCCTATGGATTATTCATCACTCGCATTAAGCTACCTCCACTCAGCATATATACTCCTGTCCCTAGTAATTTCTCTTCTACTCAGCCACTCTCCACACAAACAGCTGTCTCCTTCCAGTTTTTATGTAGTGCTTTAAAAACCTGAATTGAGCTCTTAACAACAAGTAAAGCTGAAGGGAGTCCTGTTGCCTCTGCCCAAGGATAAGCAAAACCAACACAGTGGGGAAAGCAGAAGCTGTTTGCGTTGCTTTCACACATGCACAAGCCACTGAATTATACAGGCAACAGTTGCCTTCCCTGCCAACCAGAAAAATACAACAAACGCAGCACTCACTGAAGACAGAAAGCCTACATTTCTCCTATCACAGTGCTATATATGTTTCTCCAAGTTGAAATATGTTTGTAATACTCCTTGTCTTCACCTGTCACCATACAGTATCCATGCACTATGTTGCCAGCACCCAAATGCGTCAAGACCTCCTGATCTGATACTGATGCCTTTTATAAAGAACCACAACTTTTACACCAAAAAAGAAACGTTAGATAAGAGGCCTACTTAAATGACTGTTAATCCAAGAAAGGATGATCATCCTAAAAGATCCTATAGTGCATCTGCCAACTGAACTAACACAGAGTCCGTAGCAGGTCAACCTAAGACAGCTGGATCAGCTCCTGATTCCAGCTTAGCTGGCATTGATATACCAGGCTGAAAACGATAGTGATTGAGAAATGGAAATATATTGTATTCAGGAAATTGTCTTTGCAAGCTGTAATCTCTGCAGAGGCTGTAGCATACTCCTGGAGGCAGTAACTTCAACTAAATGGTTGAAGTAACTTCAACTAAAAATAAGAAAAAGATAAAGCTATTTCTTACAACACATCTTTTTATAATGACATACTGACATACAACGTTTAGAACAACTAGGAATCTCAATTTAAATACATTTGCCATCACTACTAATGAACAGGCATACAAATTAAAGTAGTGCAAGACCATAAAAATCTAATGCCTCTTTACAACATTATGACAGAAGATGATGTGTACAGGGACTTCAGACTCAATTATATGTATATAAATGAGTAGCAAGTTCAGGAGAGACTGTTCTGATCATTTTCCATGACCTACCACAACACACAGGCCACAGAACAGCTAAGCACACTTACTTTCTAGATGCACATCAGTTCTTTCTTATTAAACCATGGGCTCAGAGTTGTGGAACCACTAATTTCAGAGTAACATCTCCCTCCAGAGAAGAGCTAACTGGAAACAGCCCTGGGGCTGATGTAAGCATTAAGTACATGGGGAGTCTCTGTCCTTAGGTGGCTTGCCCAAGCCTATTAATTTTTTTGTGTGTGTCCCCCATTTATATAAGCAGTATTTGCATGAAAGGGTAAAGCAGGTCAGCCTAGTCAGCTTGCCACCATCTGCTTTTATTCAGAGTTACTCAAGATCAGTGCCAGTGGGATCAGTGCCCATTTAGGGGGTTTATTGTGTGTGTTTATTTTTTGCTCTTTACAATGAAGGCAACAGCAATTACTTTAAGTTTGTAAAAATGCATACAAATCATAATACACAATACAAAGCTGCTTCAGTCAGATCCTAGCACGTTTACAAATCCTACAGAGGCTGTGAGAAAGACTGCTTTGGCACAACAATTTTGATAGACTGGTGAACAGTGTGTTAGAATCCAGGAGATATGAGACTGTATTCGATACTTGCTATCAAGATCATTCCCTACTTGCAATGCACAACGACTCCAGCTGATTCACCACCACATGAGAATCTTACACAAAAGAAAAAGCATCACATTCTAGCTTGGTCCCCAGACAGGCTGACAATAGGTGGATTTATACAACTGGAAACTGGAACTGGTGAAAGATCAAAGGTAGACTGCCAAAGTGGAAACAGTAATTTGGGGCTCTCAGCTAGTATTTATAACTCTTAAGAGCGGATATGTAGCAGCAAGAGTTACTCTCCTCTTAATGAAAATTCCACTTAGAATATGCCTGGACACTAGAGACACAAGCTACTAAAAACCCCACAATCCCCAAAGCAACCAAACCCTCCCCCCCACCCCCCACCCCAAAACTGCAAAAAGGAAAAAATGGAAAAACATGGAGAAATATGGAGAGTAGACAGGCTCTACAGAGGGATCTGGATCAATGGGCCAAGGCCAATTGCAGGAGGTTCAACAAGGCCAAGTGCCCATCACTTGGGTCACAACAAACCCATGACAAGCTTGCCCCTACAGGCTTTGGGCACAGTGGCTGGAAAGCTGCCTGGTGAAAAAGGACCTGGGGGTGTGGGCCAACAGCCAATGAATATGAGTCAGAAGTATGCCCAGGTGGCCAAGAAGGCCAACAGCATCCTGGCCTGTATCAGAAACAGTGTGGCCAGCAGGACTAGGGAAGTGATCATCCCCCTGTACTCGGCACTGGTGAGGCCGCACCTCCAAGTACTGTGTCCAGTTTTGGGTCCCTTACAACAAAAAAGACATTGAGGTGCTGGTGTGAGTACAAAGAAGGGCAATGAAGCTGGCGAAGGGTCTCAGTAACAAGTCTTCAAGGAGCAGCTGAGGGAGCTGGGGTTGTTTAACCTAGAGAAAAGAAGGCTGAGGGGAGACCTTATTGCTCCTGACTACCCGAAAGGAGGTTGTAGTGAGGTGGGGGTCAGTCTCTTCTCCTAAGTAACAGGCGACAGGACAAAAGGAAACGACCTCAAATTGCGCCAGGGGAGGTTTAGACTGGATATTAGGAAAAATTTCTTCACCAAAAGGGTTGTCAAACATTGGAACAGGCTGCCCAGGGATGTGGTTGAGGCACCATCCCTGGAGGTATCTAAGAGATGTGTAGACATGGTGCTTAGAATCACAGAATGGGGACATGGTTTACTGGTGGAGTTGGCAGTGCTAGGTTTATGGTTGGACTCAGTGATCTTAAGGGTCTTTTCCAACCTAAATTATTCTAAGATTCTATGAAATCTGCATTGCAGGGATGAAGCAGTGGTGCCACATGCAGCTTAGCAGAACTGCCTGGCAGTCTGGACTGCTTCGGTTCCGGCAGGTAGTAACAACTGTTTGAAAAGCAAATGCAATTATGAATCTAAATTTTTAAAATAAATTCTAATAAACTTAGAAGTAAACCTCTTCACATTATTAAGATATACTTAAGAACAGAAGTTCCTCGGAAGCCTCTGGTATCTGTGTGATAGGTCTGTATAGGCACCGAGAGAAGACTAAACCGGGAAGTTTTCTGCCTTTGCACATACCTCCCACAGCAAAGGCCTTAGCACAAGGTCAGAGAAATGTCTTGACAATACTACAGCAGTGACAGAGCACTGTATCTCTCTGTGCCATTTAAGGAGACATGCAGTAAAAGGAGAACTAACTCTCAACCTCTTAGAAGTTGAACAAAATTGCCAATTGAAAAAAACCTAATGCACATTGACCTGTAAAAAAAGGGCCAGGTGATAACATGTTGTGGAACTGGACTCCAGAGGAGAAAGACTTCTACCCAAGCATGTCAGTTAGTAGGAAATCCTCAGACTGCAAGGCAATACGAGCTGACTTGATACAGTTTTCTTTAAGTATAAACTGGGGGGTTTTTTTGGTTTTTCATTTCTTCATCTGATTACTTGGATTTCAATTAATTTAGATGCCTCAAAAATGAAACTTCATTCTAGTAGTCTAAAAAACATACCAGGGAGATTTCTGCTTCACCTGCTAGAAGTTCCTGTTGTTAATGCCTTTTGCACAAATAACTGGGGAGAAGAAATGACAGGTCTAGGAGACCAGAGGATGATTTCTCAGAAAGAGATCTCTTGGGAATGGGTGCAAAGATGTGCAGAGTCACATGAAACCCACAATGCTGGGTGCTTGGTTTCCCAGGACCCTAACTTGAAGCAGAACACCACACTCACCGCAGAAGGACATCATTGTCTACAATAAGAGTTCTACACAAGACTTTGCCTTAAGCTGTTAAAAATCAAACTTCTGTTTTAACATTTTGTCTGAAAAATAACTCAAGTAACTCAGTGGGAAAAGAAGCAAGCACAGATATAAACGGCGCTTCTCAACAGATAAATAACATCTACAAAAGCCAAGAAATTCAAAACTCCTGTTCCAAATGTATGGTAACACAGCTAAATATTGACTTATAGTAATTCAAACTAGGCACTCTCAAGTGTGGCTACTGCAGATTTTATGCAGGGATAATATGCAAAATGCCTTATTACACAGATGCATGATTTCTAATACATGGGCTGTCATGTACCTGCTGTAGTCACACGTGCAGAAAAAGGAAACGAAAAATCTTTGAGAACTGGTTTTATAAACAACTTGCAGTACCTAAAAGCTAATGACTACTTACAGAAAAGACAGAGTTTCTGTGGAAAATGCAGCTTTGGATTTCCTGACTTGCCCGAATGTAAAATATATTAACTGAATTATGTCAATGAGCCATCTGATAGCACAGGGAGGTATCTGTATAGGAAAACCAGACTCAAAATAGACCAGAAATAAGAGTTCTGAAGAAAAACTGAAAAACTTATATAAACCTCTAACAGGACATTTACTTGAAAATGCTATAATTATAGCTAATTGATATCATTACTAAAATTTCCAAGCTCTTTTCTTAGAAATTAGTCAAATTCAAGAACCTGTGTAGGCTATGCAAACTATTCCTACCTCTCAGGCTGTATTGTCTACAGTGTGAAAGACTAGCTCTGTTTCGCTTCACTAGCTGCTATTTTCAGGGTGGTATGGACAGTCATTAGCAAAAGCCTTTAGTAAAATTCAGTCCAAAAAAAGAAACAGCAGGATATTAAGAAGAAAGTAAACTTTCAGTAGGATAGTTGTTAGGAGTTTGACCAAACCAGTTCCAAGAAAGAAATAAAGACCTTTAGCCTGCCTCATGCCACAATAGTTTTAAGAAAAAAATAAACCAAAATCTCACTGAGAGCAATGGCTGGCTGAAGAAGAGAGGCAAAAAAGTATTCAGTTATATCCATATTTTCAATATTACAGTTTTTAATACAGCATAATGTCAATGTTAACACAGAACGAGCTCATTTTCAATACCAAGCAGGGACTCTGGAAGCTTTATTTTTTATACAGATTGTTTTAAGGGCGTCTTGCCTTCTTATTCATCTATTGCACAGATCATCTCCTCCCACAAGCAGTTGTGCAATCTCTCTGCGGCAACAAAGTCAATCGCCTAGTGTCCCAATATTACTTTGTCATGTACTTACGGATGCCTGAATATAATTCACTAGCTGGAGATAAAAAGGAATTACTATCATGAAGTTGCGTTCTTTAGGTCATATTTTGTGAGTCTGTGCTGTAGAAAAATAATTAAGAAAAATAATAATACATCTACCTCTTGGTTCTGAGCTGCTTATATTAAAGTTTAAAAACGCTCTGCAGTCAAGCATTGCCACCTATTCTTTCATTTTAATTCAAAAATTCTGAATCATGTTAGTGTAAGCCTGAAAATGCTTGTATTCTGGAAATGTGTGCATTCACCAACCACAACAATTATTATCATATTAAATTTATGAAGATATATGAAAGAATGGTACAAAGATTAAAGGGTATTATAAAGCCAAAAATATATATGCATGTGTATTATATACTACAAATATATGTTTTCAAACCACTGTCTCCACTATGTCTAGAGAAGGCACACTTTTCAATTAATAATATATTCAGGCTTTATTTTCAGTTGTAAGTTTCAGAAGACATTACCCTTTCAGGCATGATATTGTAACAGTCCTACTGAACTTCAACTTTCATTAGAAGACATCAATCAACTTTCTTTCAGTAAAAACACATGTTCACTGTACACCACAAAATTTTTTTCAACAACAAAAGAAAGCTCTATCATATATATATATATGACCATAGACAAAAGATGAATGAAATCTTGTCATGTATTTATCAATTCAATAAAAAAGGCTTTTTTTACATCCACCTCTAAGTCCAAAACAATTTCCCTTTTCTACCAACATCCTGAATTCACACTTCATTTTAGGGCTCCAGATGTTCTAAGTTCTAATAGCAATACAACTACTTATCCTTTAAACTCAGAAAAAAATACTTAAATGGTCCTGCCTCTGAAATGCTTCTCCATTTTCAGGACTCATTGTCCCTTGCTATCTCAGTATAGGCAATCGTTTGACAAAGTTTTTATGAACAGGGTGCTTTGAACTTACAGTTACAGATGTGCTTAATTTTAAAATGTTATATTTACTTAAACACATGTATACTTATGTTGCAAGTTTTCATTTTTCTTTCAAATGATTCTGGATTACCCTCAACTTTTTGACTGATTAAGTTTGCTGTGGTGAAGCTTACAGAGACAAGACTTTCTGGTTAAAACTGACAAAGAGTTGTTTCCATTTGCAAATCCTCTAGATTTTTATTGGCTTATTAAATATGTATACTTTGAATGAGATGTAAATTATTCTGGTATATAAATTATAATTTTTTTTTTCCCCGCTCTCAAAGAAAATTGACTACTGCCATCTCGTGGTCAAACATTTTCATCTGACACGCAGACACGCTTGGACTGTGCCCAAACCTTGTATTACAGTATGGGTAATTTTCTTTTTTTTTTTTAAAGATAAATATTCCAGAAAACATGAGATTTGATAAAAAAACATTTTACTCCATTTCCAGCCCTCTCTAACACCTCGCTCAATCACAGAGGCTGGAAGTGCTGTCTTGTTAACGCTTTGAGAAAAAGTTGTGGTGTAAAAGCATGAAGTACAGTGTTAAGAGTATCCCCCCTCTCGGCCTTCTCTTTGATGCTTAGTATGAAATGTTGGGGAAGATGAAGAAGAAAAGAAAGATTCCTACAACCACTATTAAGGAAAACAGCTTTTAAACTTGGGAATGAGTTGATCCTGCAAGGCACATAATTTCCTTATTGGCAATTTAGAAGTCATACCCAACTTATTGGAAATTCACTTTCCTTAGGCAATTCGGATTTTCTGAACACCAGAGGAAAAAATACTGTTCTTCCTATGAGAAAAAAATCATTCCAGTATTTTCCACCAATGTTAAATAAACAGTTAACCCCCATTTTTTAATAAATTAAGTCTTTATTTACCCACCTTAAAAACACATGTTGATAAATGTCCCTACAATAAAGCACATACATGCACTACGGTGTGCCACTTCCGTTCTGTAAGCTTTTCCACTAATTGTCCATAAAAGCTAAGTTTTACATTATTCAAAACTTTCTTCATATGTGAACCACAGTTCTGAAATTCGGTTCCAAGTCCCACGACCAATAACATTGGCCCAGAGCTTTTCTTACTGCTATAAATAGTTGAAGCAAAATAATCCCATCAGAATTATAATTTGATTAGATGTTTTAAAAAAAAAATTAAATGGAAGAAGTTCAAAAATTATTTTAAAAATGGCTTGAAGGAAAAATTTGTCCATACTAGGGTAGAGCAATTATAATTGCATATGTTGTAGGCATGCAGGTATTTAGATTCCTTTTCTTAGTATGTAAGATTAAAACTGCTCCGTATCTCACTCTACCACCTCCACAAACTAATTTTCTGCTAAAAAAAATTAAAGATGGCAATAACGTACTCAGTTTATGATATTCCAATGCTGACTTGAATGACAACAAACAAAAAATGTTCTCTCCCTTTCATACAATATCCTTAACACTTTTAACAAACACTGTTAAGTAATCTCCAAAAATAACATGGTTATGCATAAATAATATATAGTGTCCTTCACAAAAGAAAAACACTACCTGTCACACACTAGCTTGAAGGCCATCACAAACCAGGCCATTTTAAGATTTAAAAGCTCTATTTTTCTTTTTTCACATTTGCATGATCTTAACTTATCTTAACTTAGAACAATATCTTTATCAATGATCTGGATGAGGGGATCGAGTGCACCCTCAGTAAGTTTGCAGA
>VWZL01004317.1:26148-80006 GCA_013396915.1 Stercorarius parasiticus | reverse complement strand
GTCCACCACCCTCCCCTCATCTACCCAGCCAGTCATGCCATCATAGAAGGCTATCAGGTTGGTCAAGCATGATTTCACCTTGGTGAATCCATGTTGATCACTCCTGATAACCTTCTTTCCCTCTACATGCTTAGAGATGACATCTAGGATGAGGTGTTCCATCACCTTTCCATGGATGGAGGTGAGGCTGACTGGCCTGTAGTTCCCTGGGTCCTCCTTCTTGCCTTTTTTAAAGACTAGAGTCACACTGGCTTTTCTCCAGTCCTCTCCTGTTCTCCGTGACCTCTCAAAGACGATTGAGAGTGGCTTAGCAATAACATCTGCCAGCTCCCTCAGTACTCATGGGTGCATCCCATCAGGGCCCATGGATTTGTGGGTGTCGAGTTTGCTTAAATGACCTCTAACCCGATTGTCCTCAACCAAAGGAAAGTCTTCCTTTCTCCAGATTCTCTCACTTACCTCCAGGGTCTGGGATTCCTGAGAGCCAGCCTTAGCAGTAAAGACTGAAGCAAAGAAGGCATTCAGTAACTCTGCCTTCTCTGCATCCTCCGTCACCAGGGCACCCACCTCATTCAGCAGCAGGCCCACATTTTCCCTAGGTCTCCCTTTTGCTCCTGATGTACTTGAAGAAGCCCTTCTTGTTGTCCTTGACAACCTTTGCCAGATTTAATTCCAAGTGGGCCTTAGTATTCCTCATTGCATCCCTGCATACTCTGACGTTCCTCTGTTCTTCTGAAGTGGCCAGTCCCTTTTTCCACATTCCATAAACTTCTTTCTTCCATTTGAGTTTTTTCAGAACCTCCTTGCTCATCCACACCGGTCTCCTGCCTCCTTTGCTTGATTTCTTACTCATAGGGATGCATCAATCTTGAGCTTGGAGCAAGTGATGCTTGAATATTAACCAGCTCTCTTGGGCCCACCTATCTTCTAGAGCCTTAACCCATGGGATTCTTCCAAGCAGGTCTTTGAAAAGGGCAAAGTCAGCTATCCTGAAGTCCAGGGCTGCAATTCTACTTTTTGCCCTGCTTCTTCTACACAGGATGCTGAACTCTACCATCTCATGGTCACTGCAGCCAAGGCTAACCCCAACCTTCACACCCCCAACTAGTCCTTTATTTGTTAGCATAAGGTCCAGCAGCACACCTGTCCTCATTGGCTCCTCCACCATCTTTGTCAAGAAGTTATCATCAATGCTTTGCAGAAACCTTCTGGGCTGTATGTGCCTGGCTGTGTTGCCTTTCCAGCAAATATCAGCGTGGCTGAAGTCCCCCATAAGAACCAGGGGCTGTGCTTGTGAGGCTATTTCCAGCTGTCTGTAGAAGGCCTCATCAGCTTCCTGTTCCTGATCCCATGGTCTGTAGTAAACACCCACAACAGTGTCATCCATATTGGCCTGCCCCTTAATTCTTAACCATAAGGTCTCAACACGTTCTTCATCCACCCCTAGGCAGAGCCTGATACATTCCAGCTGCTCTCTCCACCACCTTGCCCTGCTGGCCTGTCTTTCCTAAAAAGTACATAGCTGTCCATGGCAGCATTCCAGTCATGCAAGCTATCCCACCATGTCTCTGTAATTGCAATGAGATCATGGCCCTGCGACCGCACACCTCCAGCTATGGCAGTTAGAGTAGACACCCAGTCCCGACTACAGGACAGATGTGCTACACTGGAGCAGTCATGTACACACCTTGAAAACTAGGTACATGTGATACTATGGACAGCTAACTTATTTATAACGCTTAACCTTCAGTGTTTTTTAAAAAGTTTTACATGAGAACATAGCTAACAGAAGTGTGATCACTTCCAGCAGGGAATGAAGTGTATGAAACTGCTCTCTAGCCAACAGCAAGGATAAGTTTGAAATATTTTATTTACTTTTGAGTTAGAAATTATCACTTCAGAAGTACTGTATTGGAAGGAAAAGGACTGTAAGTTACCTCCAAATGGTACATTCCTTCTTTTGCAGCAACAGGTGCTTGATTTAATTTGGCTAAAAGAGTCAGGACAGGATCCCTGTGATAGCCTTTACCCATCCTTCTCACTACTTGCCCTTCACTGGGAGGATCATAATCCTAAAATAAAGAAACAAAATCCACATAATACATGATATAAAAACTGTTTTTTGTAGGAACTTGAATCTTCTTACTTTATTTCACAATTAAGCTTTTTTCTTTTATAAAAGAAGTTGTTACAGTTTCCATATTGAGAACTTGTGCCATAAAAATCTAGGCATTTAAAAATAAGCAAACTGATGCACTGTTTTCTCCTTTTACCCACAGACATGCACAGTCTCCATCTGATACACAAGACTGCAATACTTAGAGAAGAACAAGGTCATTTAGGCCTTCAAAGTTCAAGGAAACTGTTAAATCCTCAAACATACTGGTTGCTAGCAACTATCTGGCCGCAGAGTTGCTCTCACCAGCAAGGATTTAGCCTCCTCAGCTAGAGAGCTAGAGAGCCTAGTTTGAGGATGGAGGACTATTGGAAGGAGTTATGATCCAGCTGACAAAGATAGGGAAGAACATCTTATCAAGCATCTTCATCTAACCTGATGAAGAGCACTTTAATTTAGGTTCACCTAATAAAAGAATTTAAAAGAGGAAGCACAGCAGACAGAGGAGGTATCCAAAGGGAAGCCCACAAAGGGAACTTTTACAATCTTGATCAAGAGGGAGCGTATTTTCCTCAAGTGCCTATACACTCAGATGGCAAAGTCTGGACAACAGACAGAAAGATAAGCAAGTTCAGGGCACAGTCTCAGAACTATGACATGAATTAAATCATGGATTTTTGATGGGAAAGTATGCACAAGTAGGATATGGCCATGTACGAGTAGGATTGTTTAGGAAGGATAGGCAGGGAGAAGAAAAGAGGACTGCTACTCTAGGACATTTAAAATTTGCGTTATTGAAGTTGGGAAGGACCTCTGGAGACTGTCTAGTCCAACCCAACTGCACAAGGCAGCACCAAAAACTGTGGTGTTTGGCCACCCCCACGGTAAAAACATTTCTTACATTTAAACAGAATGTCCTGAATTTCAAGCTGTGTCCACTGCTTCCTGTCTTTTCACTGGGCACCACTCAGAAGAGTCTGACTCTGTCTTCCTTACTCCTTCACACCAAGTATTTATACACATTAATAAGATTCCCCCCGCAAGCCTTCTCTTCTCCAGGCTAAATAATCCCAGGTCTCTCAGTCCCTCCTCATATGACAGATGCACCAATCCCTTAATCATTTTTGCAGCCCTTTGCTGTACTTACTCCAGTAAATCCGTATCATTTTTGTACTGGAGAGCCCAGAACTGGACACAATACTCCAAATACTATCTCACCGGTACTGATTAAAGGGGAAGGACCACCTCCCTTGACCTGCTGGCAATGCTCTTCCAAATGCAGCAAAGGATGACAGCGGCTGCCTTTGCCACAAGTGCATATTGCTGGTCCACATTCAACTTGTCCACTGGGATCTCCAGGTTATTTTCTACAATGCTGCTTTCCAGATGGTCAGCAACCAGCATGTACCGGTGCGTGGAGCTGCTCCTCCTCAGGTGAAGGACATGGCATTTCTCCTTGTTGAACTTAGTGAGACTCCTGTCAGCTCATTTCTACAGGCCAGTGAGGTCCCTCTGAATGGTCGCACAGCCCTCTGTTGTATCAATCATTTTATATCATCTGCAAACTTGCTGATGACGAGGTCTGCCCCATTATCTAGGTCATTACTGAATACGTTAAACAGCCCTAGCGCTAGTATTGACCCCTGGGCATACACCACTAGTGACTGGTCTTCAGCCCGGTAATTCACCCAGTTTTCAATCCCAGGTGAAATAATTCCTTGAATTCACAGACCTCCATGAGCCTATTGATGGTCTGAGTCAGGATGAGAGGGCAAAGGAACACTGGGAATGTTGTGGTCAGGGTCTGCTACAGAGCACCTGACCAACAGAAAGAGGAGGCTTTCTACAAAACATTAATAGGGGTGTGATGATTGCAGGTCTTCATCCTCATGGCAGATTTCAACTATCTGGACATCTTTCAGAAGAGCCATACAGCACTGTGGAGGCAGTCCAGGAAGTTTTTAGAAATCTCTCTGGAGGTCCCTTCCAATCAATACTATTACAATTTCACTATCTTTTTTTTTTTTATTCTTTCATAAAGAAAACAGTTTGGTTTAAGCATAGTATCACTTTACCTGATACTATTATTTATATGACAGTTATGTTCTACCAAGAGGCATTACACAAAGTCAGAGAGGGAAAATCCAGGCATTTGAGGAAAAGTGTTAAAAAAGAAAGGGAATGGAGAATACCTTCATTTGGGAGGCTTCCAGGACCATGGAGTAAAGTAAATGTCAGATAAAAAACTATACTGAAGTTTTAAGCAGCTTTATCTAACTCCAGCCTCAGCTAACCTACTTTAATGATTTAAGCAGACAAGCAATTAAAAGATGGCTCAAAGCGGAAACAGCTCAGAGCATAACAATGTTTAAGATGTCTTAAAATTAAACACAATAAAGAGATGAAAAAGCTTACTAGCTATGTCTCACCTACAGAAGTATATAAATAATTCAACTTTTTTTTTTAATATCAATTAGGTTGTATAATGTGGGTTTTTTCTTTGGAGCTCTGAAATTCTAACATTCTTTATAAGTGTACAGTTTAAAAGAGTAAATTTAAAAAGTTCATAAATCAAATGCTTAAAGCACATCCAATTTATCAAGATGCTCAAGGCAGAATACCACACTAACTCAATTTCCTCGTGAAATATTTCCTTACCATTTCATTGGCATCTTGTAAAGTACTCTTTAAGCTCTCAGAAAGGTTTGAAAGAGACAGTCCTCCTTCTGCTGATGCTGAAAAATATTTTAAGTTACAAATACTAAAAACCATGCAAGATATAGGAAAGAAAGCCAAGGCCACATTCTTTAATAATTGCAGCACCGTGCTTTAGTAAAGTTGGAAATTCCTACTACCGGATATGTATTACAAAGACGTACTTCCAGCTTCCAAGAAAATCGCTCTTATACTTTGCTTTCAATATAAACTTAGTACCACATGGTACTTGTGCAAGACAGTTCCAATTACTTCTTATGACAAAAGAGCAGATTTAATCTTTTTCATTAGCAAGCAGAAGCATTTTGTTCACAGACAAGGAAAAGAGCAATGAGGTCTCTAAAATCCAAAACCATGAACCAAAAAGTGAAGGACCAGGTTAATGTTTGCAGATTTATCAGCAAATGTATGAGATCTAACTTTAGTAGACCGGAAGAGAAGTTTATAAAAAAAAAAATTAATCCAAATTTTAATTTCCACAAATTTGTCTAGTTAGTTACCTCTTGCAGCCAGGACCTGTCCATAGCTGAAAAGTACCTCCCCTTCTGAGATGGGTCTATCTGCAGTTTCTGTTTCTGTGAGGATAAGGCTGCTTTCCTGTGTGGACTGCCCAGAACTAACTGTAGGTACAGGTGGTGGAACCTGTGGATTGCAAGGAAGCAATTCGAAGGGCCTCGCTGACAACTGCTGAGATGGGAAGATCAAGGCCTCTGGTTCTTCATCATTAGCCACTGACATCTCACTATAATGTAAGAATATGCATTATGAACACACCAAAATGCATTGAACAATATAGACTGAAGTTTTAAATCAATACTGAAATCAATTTGCGAGTATTTTTCAAATGAAAGAGGACAGCGTTTTACAGAATGATCCAAGAATCAACATGGTTAAATAACATTTTATTAATTACTTTCTAGTTATAACTAAAAATTGTAACGTATTCCCACTAAGGTAATAGAAAATATAAAATGCTAATAATACAATATTTCATTGTCACTACATTTATTTCTGGCAGGTGGAACAATGTGAGTTTACCAACTACAATGTTCAACAGGACAATGAATGCGGACCAATACATTCTGAGAAAGGTCCTGATTTCACATTCTTCCCCAAATATAAGTAATGAAAAAAAAGAATCCTGGCTTATCTCAATGCCTCCTGATATACACATTAATCATTTATTTACTGACTTTTTGAGGATATATCTAGAAATAATATATTTGGTTTTTTAAGAAATAAGAAAACCACACAGCCTGTTCAACTCACAGAGCCTTGGGACAGAATGGTTCTTCAGTTAAAGGACTGGGTTTCTCTTCTTCCAGAGGAAGTTCTGCGTCTTCCCATGGGTTTGGAGGCTTTGTACTTTCCACTTTTGCAGCTTTGAAGACCCATTCTGAGGCAAGAGGGCTTGGTGTGCTTGTGCTAGGAGGCGTATTGACAGGCGTAACCACAGGTGTGCCAACTCGGCTAGTGACAGCTGGAATCTCAGCTCCTGCATATGTGAAGCCAAATTTCAGATCAGTGAGGAAAGCAGGAAGTAAATCTCAGAGAGTTAGTCAGTTCCACTAAGCACTTGTAATGTTTGTGGTATCTTCTGATAGCTATGGAGAAAAGACTAGACTAAGATTAGTTTCTTTTAAGTACACTGTTGGCATCTGAAGGAGCTAGAATAAAACTGCAATTGCTTACTTCTTTTAATTAGGGAGACTGCTCTGCATTTTAAAAACTAAGTTGCTTTATTTGGAGAGTGTAAATTTGGCTTAATTATTAAGAACACAGGAAGGAGCAAAAGACAGCTATGTTTCTGATGTGAAAAAGTGTGGAGGGGTAGAAATCAGACACCATAGAAATGTGCATTAAGTCTGAAAATAGAACTGTTACCAAATAGAAGATGTTTGCTTTTTATATGAATTAGCCCACAATTTTTGTATTATGTGGGTTTCCACTTGACTTACAGCCTCAAGAATATTTATCCTGAGAGATAGTGTCTTTGAAGAAGAAAATTAGAGGCAGTAGATTAAAGCATATTTGCTACTTCTAAACTTCAATTGTTATTTTCACTACCTGTTTCTTTAATTTTTTCATGTTCGTGAACATCCCCACTCATTTCTGTAAGAGACAGAGAAGACTCTGGAGTTTTGACTGGAGGCAATTCTTTTTCTGAAGGTGGTGTTTGTGGTGGTGTGGCCTGGGGTGTTGGCAATGGAGTAGGCACAAGAGACTCCTGAGGGAAAAAAATTGTAATCACACTTATTTATTATCTCAATGTAAAATTCCTATCTTCCAAGTATCCCCAGAGATAGCTGAGGAAGAAAGAGAAAGGCAGATTATCACACAACAGGAACAGCTGTTGCTTAGATACATGCTTCATGGATCTAACTCCTCCATCTAAATGGAGGAGTTAGATCCAATACGCCTGGACAAAATAAATCAAAACCCAATAAATTATGCACTAGAATTATTACATTTGGAAATCATTAGGAATAGAATAGAATAGAATAGAATAGAATAGAATAGAACAGAACAGAACAGAACAGAACACTTCAGTTGGAAGGGACCTACAATGATCATCCAGTCCAATTGCCTGACCAGTTCAGGGCCGATCAAAAGTTAAAGCATATTGCTAAAGGCACTGTCCAAATGCCTCAAACACTGACAGGCTTGGGGCATCGACCACCTCTCTATGAAGCCTGTTCCAGTGTTTGATGACCCTCTTGGTAAAGAAATGCTTCCTAATGTCCAGTCTAAATATGAATTATATGATTATAAGAATTTTAATAAAGCATTTGATGCAATCTTAAGCAAGAAAATATTCTGTGACATGGATAAAATTGCGTAAGTATGACAATCTCATGGGAAGAGACTCAATTAAAAAGAGGATTACAAACAAAGCAATAGCCAAGACAGTAAAGCAAAAGCCAATTCATAAACATGAATAAAATAAGCTCATAAAATAAGCTCAAACACAGTTGTGACATTCTTTAAAAACTGACAATGATGGAGATAAATCTGACAAGCAAATATGATGGAGTTTAGCTGGCTACAGAGGAATATTACCAAACTTTTCATGTTTTTTCCAGCCCTGTTCTCTGACATTTCACAAAGAAAACAAGATAATGTGGCTAAAGGAAAGCTTCCAGGCTAAAAACTCTTATGGGAAGTGGAACATGCTAACACATTTGGCAGCTCACACACAACTGTGAGACACCATGAACATCAAAGAACTTGGTAACTGGGCAGCTGAAGTTCTAGACAGGAAACTTCACATTAAGAAGAGGTAGATTAAGAATGCATAGACTACATATTCAAGAACTTCTGCTATAAGCTGAGCGGAAATGGAAAAAGAAGAAAAAACCTAATGAATGTACAAATTACCCAAAGGGTAACTATTAGCCACAAACGTGGAAAGACTTAAAAAAAAATATAATTAGCTACCTGAGATTCCAATAAAGGCAGGAGAATATCATTACTATAGCACAAGGCACTGAGGAAACCCCATCTTGCATACTACAATGTATATCAACATATTAGTGTTACCCATGGTCAAGACCAATCTAAATGGGAAAACGTGCTGTCCATCAGCAAAAGTCAAAAAATGGTATACATACAATTGCTTTATTCAGCCTAATCAAACAAAGCCAAAAAGGACAAAACTAATCTCTTCAAGTGCACAAATGAATATATGTAGTAAGGAGAAAACAACCACTTCAGCCTAAGGATATTTCAGTTTAAGCTGGTACAGAAACAAGAAGCCTTAAGTGGGCTATTACTAAATGTAGAATGGTTATTAGAAGAGGTTTCTAAGTATCAAAAGAACAACCTCCAGAGAACAGTTCTCTTTAACATCATACCCTCCTTAACCTGTAATGGAGTGGTGAAGAGTTCTTTAGATGCAGGATGGCTGTATTTAAGCCTGCAGCAGTGAAATGATTACTTTTGACTGCAGAATAGTCTGTTGGTCACTCACAGCAGGCACTAGGTGGTATTTCAGTATATATGAACTGTAGCAGAATAGAATAATTGATCTCACTTTCAACAAAGCTTTGAATAATTAGATTTCTAAGCGTAGCAATTTCCACATTCATCCCAAAGACATTATACAACGCCAGACTGTAGCACAGCCATGTTGTTACCAAAGTAAGAGCCAGCTGTCATGTGACTATCAAAGGGAACAGGGAAAATTATCCTGTATTACAGGAAGCTCTACTAGTCATTTAAGCATTTACTGAAAACTACTGTTTTCAGCATGAATTAATATTCATTTTTATAGATATTAAAGAATGGCTGCAAGCCCGTAACGCTAAAAATAGTATTGCTCTCAGCTTCTATTTCTTCTTGTACAAAAAAATTAGTTTCTTCATATTTCATTTCTTTGCAAGAAAGGAGCACAGCTATTTTTGTTGAAAATAACAATCTTTTGACAACATGAAATTAAGTACCAAGTCTTTCCTTCAGATATCAGTTTTGTGCTCAGCCTTAAGGTACATAAATAAATATAGCAAGTTGCATGTAGCACAAAGGAATGAATTCTTTTTTCTTTTCAATTTTTTTTTTTTAAAGTGAAATAGGTTTAATCTTATTGCTTGCTGGGATATAGTAAGAAATAGTAAAAAAATGCAAATCGTACAAGTTCAATTCATCAGTTTTTTCCTGTCATCTTTGTCTTGCACATAGTTGAAGAATCATGCCACAAAGAAATTATCCCTTAGAACTTCAGTAGGAAAATTTAAATAAAATGGACTCTTACCATCAGAACTGTTGCGCTTGGAAGAACATTTGTAGCAGGAACGGCTTTCTGAGGCTGCCTGTTACCCAGCATGGTTGCAATTGTCTCACTGAGCACTTCATTTACAAAATGACTTATCATTTCTGACTCCACAGGCACACCAGCATTGATAAAGAGTTGAAATCCTCCACCACCTGCAACTTCAACTGAAAACAAAGAAACACAAAACACATATCCAGGTCTCACTACTTAAAATGCATGTACTGTACTGCAGTATCATGAACTTTTAAAGATTCCTTTGCAAAAAATGATTTTTTAAATTTTACAGATAAACAACAGTAGAGAAGCAATTCAGGATCATAAAAGAAGGCAGCAGCAAAGGGCAGCGACATCACAGGAGAAATACATTTGTCTCCCATTCTCACACATTTATAAGGGACGGAATTTTTGATGTATCTAATAACAAAAGAAAGGCAAACAAACATTACAGGCTTAGCAAAATGCCAAATCTGATTTAGAAGGCCAATAACAGAAAATGATTTATACAGTTGTGTCTTTCATGTGTTCTTTTTCTTTTTTTACATAATTTATTTCAATGGCCTCATAATTCTTGCTCTGTCTCAACAAAAATTAAAGCATGCACTTTTGCATTTTACAGTTTCACTGGTTCAGTCTTACCCATTCTTAGGGTCAGGCAACAGCTACCTACACAGCTTTTTAGAATTAGCCAAAAATTGAGATAACCTATCTGCTGAAAACAGTAACTCCTACTTACCAATGTCAGAGGTTGCAGTCTCACTGTCTTCAGTCTCTGAGGTGCTAACATTGGGCACTGTTTCTTTCTGAACTGTGTACATCCCACTGATAATTTTTGACATTATTTCTTGTTCCACCCTAGCAGAATAAAACCTGTTTAACTATCAGCAAACACCAAGACACCTAAAAGTATACATAAGCATAAAACAAAAGAGCATTCTTGACATAAAATGTAAGGCAGCTCAAAGGAAAGAGGAGAAGGGAAAGAGAAGAAAGGAAAGGTATTCTTATGGAGTCATTCCTTCTTCCATATATATGCTCTCACCACTTCGTTGTATTGTAACTCACCAATTTATCAACCTGTTTTCTATAGTTTCTCTCCTTTGAATCAGTTCATCCAAAACATCAGAAGACTGCTGAGGAGCAGAAGCCACTGGAGGAAACAAAGGACCACTGTATTTTGGCAAGGCAACTTTAAACTGTCCATTAAGCTCTAGAAGAGGCTCAAAGAATTCTGGAATTTCATCCCCCTTCTCTTCCTGATCCTAATAAATAAGAAGTAAATTAAGTTACGGTGAGTTTCTGGAAGGTAATGTCATTGAGGTAACCAACAATTTTTTTTCTTTGAGAAACATTTGTAGATGTGTCACGGCGCACAAACCACATTCTCCTTTCTTAGTATGTTGAAGTTAATTGATACAATTCTAAACTTGGCAAATCATAAATCTGTGGAGGCATAAGGCTATAGGAACTGCTAAGCAAAACATGATTTGGCTCATATTTCCTGCCTGTGCTGCACAGGACAGGGAGTCAATAGTAACACTAATACTTGAGAAATTTACTTGTGACATGTCAGTTTTTTTTAATACGTACTCCAGAAATGTTCCTCCTTTTGAAAAAAAAATAGGTTAGGAAACTTTCTACAGTTACTTGTTGGGTTAGGTTGTTTTGTTTGGTTTTTGTTTGTTGGGGTTTTTTTTAGAAATTAAACTTCTACTTTAAAGTCTTCTGTCTGAAAAGATATATTCTCAAAAGTTAATGAGCATGCATCCAGTCAAAATTCTAATAAAGTTGCCAGCACTATACATTAAGTTTACACGTTACATGTATGTTTACACTTTCATTAACTTCAGCTGCTGAGAGTTAAAAGGTATTTCTGGGTAACCAATTCACAAGATCCTTGCAGACACTTTGAATTTAACCTTAATGTGCTATTACTAAAAAGTTACGGAAGCTAGTTCGTGTGCGTTACCATGTCTGACTGTTTCCAAAGATGCCACCCTCCTTTTCCCCCCTGAGCACATACACAGCATTAAGTCTCAAAAAGCAGTCACCATCCCATATCATAATGTAACATTTTAGAAATGTCTCCTGATGGATGAGAACCTGCATCTTTCACTCGTAATATTAAAAACAAATGTCTCAAATAGTAATATGATTCTCTAAGAAGAAAATTTCGCATGCCAGAAAGACATGAAGAGCTGAGCCCTAAATTACCAGTGAGAAGGATGCAATGATGCATAAAAGAGCTCACTGTAAATCTACATATACTAAGATTAATCTCCAACACTGTGAAAGGAGAAAAAAGTCTTCTTTTCCCTTACATAAATTAAATTTCTTTTTAATCCATAAAATAAAAAATTATATATATTTTCTATGAATAAAATAACAAATCACTAAAAACAGGAAGAACAGAGAAGGGGGAAAAAAAAAGAAAGAAAGAAAAAAAAGACAGTAACATTTTCCTGTCCCCTTCCCCAGCCCAGCATTAATACTTCTCTCCTACCTAATATACTTCAAAATTGAAAAGCCAGATAGGTCCATAATGGGTGGCGAGCGGGATCCTTCTGGATCTTTAAACAGAAAGCTTTTCTTCAAAGAAAAGCTGTAACTTACAAAGCAGGCAAAAGAGAATATGTATATTTGGCTGACAAGCAAAGATCTCTAAACCATTCTAGGCACAGAAATAAGACAGTAATGTTAAATCTTTATAAGCTGATAAGCAGTTCATTCTGTTAGGATATATGTATTCATAACCATAATTCATTCTGACAGCAAAAGTAAAGATGTCTTTGTCTAGTGTTTCATTATGCATTTTATTCTGACTGCGTTACTCCATAAATTTTCTTTGATGTTGCCTATTTAATATATTTTCTGAAAGTATGCAAAATACAAACATCTGGATTAAATAAACCAAGTACATACAATAAACCTTACATATATTTAGTAACTTCTGACAAACTTCTGCAGTTCTCCTGCATTTCTAAATTATGTGCAAAAATATTTTATATTTAATAGTGCACAAATCCAAAAGAAAATTATTTTCATTTTGGGGTGATATATTATCTCTGCTGAAATAAAAAAATAACATAATAGTCAGTATTTAATTATACAGATTGAACTTGCACATATATCACTTTGTAGACCAATCTTGAATAATCTGCACTCAGTTCTGCACTTTACCTCCCTGGAGACTGCTGAAAATATCGATCATGGCTCCCAAACAAAATATGTCATAAATTAGAAAGTCTTTCAGATATGACTGGAATATGAATCATTGTACTTTTTATAAAGTATCAAGCTGAAATTCTATTTCCCAAATTACATTCAGATAATTAAAAGAATGTTTGAAATTATTAGGTGGTATAGATTAATTTTGTTCCATTACCAAACATGTATATGCATAGTCTTTTATTAAAGCCATCTAAAACTTAGTCATTGATTTCTTCCTGACAGATTTCTAAAGCAATTTTCATGGGCAAGGTCAGGCTGCATTGCAGGTGCCACCTGTGATCCTTTGTCTGAAGAGCTATACATGTAAAAAAAAAAAAAATCACTGCCCCAAAGACCATTTATGGGAAACCAGGGCCGAGGAAAACATGTTTACTCTGATCTCTGCAGGTTATATATTTTGTGGTGGTATTCAAAATGGAAGCAAAAATTTTAAGAAACAAGTCCCCACCTTGCAATTAGGGCATATTCAGAGAGAGCAAAAAGTGTTTCTAATCTTAAATCCTAGTAAACTTGTTGAAGGTATTGCAGGATATAGTTGCTCATAAGAGTTGGAGAGTAGACTCATTAAATCTGAGAGTCCGTTCTGGGCTCACGTTAGCTGTGCAAGTTTCTCACTCTGGAATAAAGCAGGGTCCATGCAAGTGCTGCCCTTACAAAACCTCTTCTGAACCTACTTTGTTGTAGGTGGAACAATTGATCAAAAATAAAGAAGTGTGTAAATCAAAGCTGTAACAGCCTTTTCTGCTTTATTCCAGATGTGAATTTTCTTATTGTGAAAAGAACTTCTTCTTAGGAAGAAGTTCTTTACGAGGGTGGTGAGACACTGGAACAGGTTGCCCAGAGAAGTGGTGAAGGACCCATCCCTGGAGACATTCAAGGCCAGGCTTGATGAGGCTCTGAGCAATCTGATCTAGTTGAAGATGTCCCTGCTTACTGCAGGGGGGTTGGATTAGATGACCTTTACACGTCCCTTCCAACCCAAACCATTCTGTGATTCTATGATTGTAAGAGCACCTAATTCAACTATTTTGCAAGATGGAACTCTGGGTCTTTAAACATTAGACAGCAAGGTTGCAGTGGGAGAACAAGGCACATCACCTCTTCCTATGGCAGAGCTTGTGTTGTGTTTTACAGGTTGGGACATGCTGCATTAGTCCACAAAACTGTTAAAACAAATTACTGTTAGGTTAAGTGATAAAAGGCTTGTCTCCACTCATACAAAGGAGCACAGAGGAGCAATGATAGGTGGTAGAACCCAGACAACCTAATATGACAATCAACCACCCCAACCCAGCTACTCCTAGGGCTACCACAGGAGAGGGCTCAGCCCCAGTATCCAGGAGTGAAACCCAGCAAGATGAGCCCATGGAAAGATTCTCTGTAGCACCTTTCTTAAGGTTGGGCAGGTTCATTTGGATGAGGTGACGACATGATGACTTATGACAGGATGCAGGAAAGAGTATTTTGGGATGGTACACTGTTTATGTGCAACCCAAACCGAGGAATCAGAGGTGTGGGAAAATAGAGAGATAAGGGGACAAAAGGGGCTGGCTGCACATGAACAAGTGGCTGGTCAGCATGCTTGCCTGGCCTTGCCCTATGCCTGATTGGTGCAGTCAGTCATGACTCTTCACTGAACTTCACTTCCAAATATTTTCCTGAGTAAGGTGCTTTCAGGGGATTGTGTATTCAGGTGCCAGAGTAGGGGAAGGCAAGGACCCAGGGCCAGATGGTGGGTAGAACATCTAACAGCAGATACCAGAGGGATCTGCACTGTATGTGTGTATGTCTGTACACACACACACATATAGACGTACATACACACAAGCACTCCTATATCTCAGACCTCCATCCTGAATTGCCAGCGAGGGGAACAGGATCAGCACATTGGTGCTGTTTGAGTACCGATCTGTGCAGCTACTCATGTACGTGTATATAGCCAGTAGTGGCTATACATGCTCTGTCTCACTGGTGGCTGGACCTGGCAGCAGGCAGCTTGACAGCCTTGCCTCTGTTGGGCTACCAATGCTAACAACTAGCATTTCAACTCCTAAATATATCTTAAATATGTATCTTCTAGTAGAAAAGGTAAAGCAAACCCAAGAAAAAGGAAGTGCCTGGGACAGGATCCTGAAGCCTTTTTGTAATATAAACCAGGGAAGAAACAAAAGAAGACAAGCAATAAAAAAAAAAGAAAAAAGAAAAAAAGGATATTTCACACAAGTACTTATCCCCTTCATTTTTTACTTATCCTCTTCATTTTCATAATAAAAGGAGTGAAGGGGAAAGACAACAATAAGATATTTTCCTATACAGCATTCTATGCACATTTTTTTGTTAATCTGAAGCGCCTTTTATAACAATAACTTTGCTTTCTTTTGATATCTTAAATACCCCTGCCACTCCAGAGGTTGATTTTATGCCTCCGCATTGTGTTTGTCTTGCACATTTTTAAGAACATTGTGTGGTCATAGGCCAAACATATGTTTCACTTGAAACATTTTTGGTATTGTGGTTAAAATATATCCCATTGCCAAAAAGGAAAGATAAATGCAATCCAGTAGAAAAAATAAAAAAGATTAATAACTATTTTTTGCATATAAAAAAATTCAACATTGCAGCATTTTTTTAGTTTATAAACTGATTTCTTAAATAGATTTCTTATTTATTTTTATAATAATAAAGATTTTTTGTGCAAATAGAAGAAAGTTGTCCAAATAGATTTAACTCCTCCGCTCCAATAACATAAGGTAAATTTGCAACTAAAAATGCACTTCCCTACTTTTGATAGGTAAACCACCTCTTAAGGACTGTTTTAAGTAACTGATAATGTTAAATGATGAATTAATTTTAAAAATAAATCCACTATACTGATCTGTAGGCTATACAGTTAATATTTAATGTACACTCTAATCTGGGGACCAGGAGGACACAGAACAGGTAAAAAGCATACATTTTTGGATAGATTTTTATATGCACACGACAAGTCTACCTCACTGGAAAGAAGCTTGTGGAAAAAGCACTTCAAGAGAAATACTAGCCATCAACAGCAATTGCAAGCTCCTGGTATTTATTGAGTCGTAAATGCAGCAGGAGGTGGAAGCTGCCATCTTTCACAGAAGCAAGATACTACACAACAGCTGGGTGGCAGCATCTTGCTTTCTTCAGAGACAGCTTTTCCCAGCTAACATTGAGTTTCTGCTTGTGCACTTAATCTGGAGAAGTGAAACACAGTCTGGATCACCAACCTTGAGAATTTGTCAGCCCCAACTCTGACTGACAAGAGGTTAGCAAAGGACTTGCTACCTGAAAAAACAGAACTGTAAAAGAGTATGTCCAATAAACCCATGTTATCACAATCCAGTAATAAAAAATGTTAAACGTGCACAGATACGCGTTAGCTAGGCACCAAGCAAAAAAAAAAAATAGTCTTGTCAGGTCTTAATGGGATCCATGGAACGAGTAGCACATGTTATACACATATATTTGCATATACTGCTTGCCAGATTTTTTTCCTTCTAGTTGTATAATTTTTGACTGAAATTAAACATTTTGCTAAAGCGTTTTAGTATCTCAAAAACATATACAAATTGCTCTACGCTAAAATTTTCTACAAGGGAACACTCAGAAAATACTCTCACATTTTAAAATATAGGTCCCCTAATTTAAAATCTGTAATATTATATATGCTTTTTATTACATCATATTACAACATTTTACATCTTACACATGCATTACAATTAGATGTTGAAAGTGTGATATCTAAGTGCTATAATCACCACTGATTTTAGAGAACTACTTTCATTTCTAGTGGATTCTAACACATCCAAATAAAAGCTAATTTTTTTTAAATTGTAATTTGTCAAAGGTTCTTTACTTATTAACACACAGTAATTTCTAATATTGTTTACAGCACTGTAAACAGTTCACTATTGCTCACAATATGTATTTTTAAAGTTGCTAGTAAAGCAAAATTATTTTCTACATTGTGTTTTCAGTTATGACATAATATTATTAAACAAACGTAAAAATATTTAAAAGGAAAGGATACCTTTGCAATATAATTACCTGCATGACATCAGTAGCATCCATGAAATTAGTTCCCGGAAACTTTCTGCCTTCCTCCTCACAGTGTACATCGTCTGGAGTCTATTTATAGAGACAGATTGAAATTGTTAGGTATTTCATATGGCGGGGAAAAATGCATTAGCAGAAAAACTTCATGACAAAAATGCAATTAAATCATGCCTCATTGTCAATAGCCTGAATCCAGAAAAAACGCTTTATCTACCTTAAAAGTTAGGAGGAATTTCTTTGTGTAGCATAAAAAGAGATTAGAACTCTTTCTTTTATGCTGAAAACTAAAACCTGCTGTTTCCAAATCTAATAGAATACTTCACCATCAAAAGTTCTAGGGCAACACCTGTAACTCTTATTAAAAAATCAGTATGACAAAATATTGTAAAACATAGCACACAAGAGTCTAGAAGTGTCATAAGCAATTTACTTACGTGCAATTTCTACAGTGTTATTTAATAATGTAATTTTTAAATAATAATTGCTATTTTAGTCCATGGTCTCTGTCTTAGTGAATACCTTTACCACAGGACTCTGGAGGACCTAACTCCTCAAGTCAGAATAGCAGCTAAAACACACAGGGAAAGCAGAAGGTACAATAGCTATAGAAAAATAATCACTGCATTAACATGCCTGTCCAGCCTGTGCAATGCACAAGACAGAAGTCCACTAGAAGAAACAATATGCTATCCTGTAAACATATGCCCTAGTTTACAACCTTACCATTCAGCACACAGCAGTTAACATTTTAGTTGCATAAAAACTTTCATTACTGCTTAGATTATATTAGATTAAGAACACTTCTGAAAAGTTATATGGAAAGAGAATAGAGTAGACCAGCTGGCTCCACATGCACCAAGCTACCAGTGAACAAGCTAAACATACATGCCACTAACCACTCAAGTACAGCCAAGGAGCAGACAGACAAATGGAGAACATCCTCCGTCTTTATGCCAGAACACTGAAGCCAATATAAATAAGACAGACACGGGTCAATAAGGGATTACAACTCTTTAACAGGACAGAGAAACGCTCTTTTTCTTAGGGTTTTGGTATGGTGATTATTTAATCTTGGAAGAACAGTGTCTTGCTGCAATTTTTTATTTTCTTAAGCAAATACCTCATATTATTCAAAATAATTACTCAGTTTTTCCTGGAACTGTCTAATTTCTCTAACTAAAACAAGATAATGAGATAACTTTGTAGTAATTTAACAAATTTTCTTTTTTAACAATTCACAGACGTTTAGACCAATCAATACCTGTATTACAGCTTTGACAGGAGGAAGTACAGGTTCAGAGCCTGGAAGAACATGGTTTACACTCACACTGTCACTTGAAATACTGTCAATATCTACATTTGGTAACACCTAGAACAGAAAAAAGCACCAACTTGAAAATTTATGTATTAGCTTGGCTACTATCATTAACTTTGTAGATTTTTTTCTTCCACTTGCTACTGATCCACTAAATTTCAGTGACCTCCTTTTCTCATACCTGTATCTGATAATAACTTGGTTCCAAAAAACAAAATGCTGTAACATACAAAAGGTAATCCCAGAAACGTTCACCTCTTTTCTTGCAGTACCCGATTTTTCCTGCTCTGTAATTCCCTAATACTGTCTTGCATGTGACAAAATGTGAATATATCCTTAACTATTTACACCGCAGATGTGTGTTTGACTTGGCAATTCATTTACACTAATTTGGCCTACAAGCCACTGTGCAGGCTGGTTTGTGGTTTCATGTTGTCATACATTTGGTTGTATTACAATATAATTTGTAATAAAGGCATGTCCATTACAGCATCAAAACATTTTTGGTTTGGGGTTTTTTTAAGAATAAAGATTTAAATGCTTGCTTAATTCTTTGGGGGGAAAAAATAATAAAAAAATCACCTTAAACGTTTAAGAACTGTGAGAAATAACCGCAAAATGCATGTGGGTGGAAAACTGTGATACAGCAAGCGAACAAGCCACATACTCTACCTCTAATTAACTTTGAGTTCCATGAATCATTTGTACCTTAAAGGTGTGTGTAGGCATGTGTATATTCTCAACAATTTGAATCCAAAACAATGAACATGTAAGAAGCATTAACCTCCTTGACAACAGACTCGTGTAAAAAATTTTTAAAAATACCAGTCAACCCACTAGGTATGGACTGCAATGGTTGACTAATCAGGAGTAAAATTCTTGGGTTGACTGGCATGCTTGAAACAAAAATCTTAAAGGCTAAAGCATTCATCCAAGAAAACTGACATTTATTTTCATACTTCTTTTAATTCAGAGTTTGTTCTGTCTCAAAAATCTCATTAAAAAAAAGAAAACGTAACATAAAATTATTTTATAAACACCCTGCACAGGTGACTTACAGAAGAAATAATTTTCTATTTTGGTTGAATAATAAAGATAATTGTTAAAATATGAATAAAAATACTAGCGTAGCATGACAACTTTTTGGTCACTCCAGTCTATATGTTTCTAATGCCTACTGAAAACCATCCACTGATGTCAAAGTAAGTTAGTGATGCACGAGACTGTCTTTAGTTAGCCTTTATTAAAATAAACAAACAAATAATCATCACTCTTGACATGTACCTGCACAGACAGTTGAGGTGGATTCTTCTTCTCTGATCTCATCTCTACTACAGCTATGTTTGGTTTTTTTATCTCAACCGGTAGTTTTGGTGGCACTTGAGGAAGAGAGGTTGTAACTGTAACAGGGTGCGGTTTACCTATAAGTACTCCAGCAGGCTGCAGTGAGATGTCGCTAATTTGGGTTTGACCTAAGGACAGTTTAAAAATAATTAAAGATATACACAAATTTTCCAAAGTCAGTAAATGAATAAATTAATTAAAATTAAATTCTGGATGTCTGTGTTTCACATGAGACAAACTGTGCAATTACAGACCAGCTAAAAAGTCCCCTATTAACACTAGGTAAAGTATAGTGCTTCACCAGTTAGTTTTAAGGCTTTCCCAGCAGAAAATGTAAAGTCAACACTGTCATCTTTTGAAATTATTCACTTTCCTTGTCTATGGTGACACCTACTGCTGAAAACGAAAATAACTGCATTGTGTTTGCCATTCAAAAATTACATGCTTCCTCCATCTCACATTTTCTTAACCATATTCAAAATACCATTACACTTAGTATAGCATCCCACAAATTTTTGTTTGAGACGCCTTTTCTTTTTAATAATTATCTTCTTTAAATGCTAATATAATATTAACCCTTCCGAAACAAGGCCTGTATAAAAGTTCTGTTGAAGGTCCAAAAACACAGTGGCCATGGCAATCAATTTATTGTGTTTGGCACAACCCTACTGAAATCGTCGGACTGAAGTCATCATAAATGTTGAACCAAGGGCCAATGATTCTGCTCCTGCTTACATGGATACCAAACTTAAAGCCAGAACAAGAACGGTAGAAATGTGAAGTGTACCAAAGAAGGTATGGACAGCTATGCAAATAATTGCTCTGTCAGGGTATCTCCAGACATCCAGCATGAAGAATAAGGAGAAGCAGAACATTTTAAACTGTTCCCCCACGTAGATTTCCCACGAGAAGGGCAGCTGCAAATTTTATGGGCCGGGGCAAATCACTGACTTAAGAAGATGTAAGCTGTATTTCTATGAAGTAGCAGGTGTTAACCTTCACGCATCCTTCTATAGGTTATTTGCTCTTACCTAGCGGAATAGCCATAGGAATTAGGTGACCTTCAAGTGGACCGCAAACAGCAGGCACATCTCTACTTGGACTACAGAGATACTGATTTTCTTGGGCAAGTGCATATAAAGGATGCTGCTTCCTAGGGCTGGTTACAACCTTCTGTGTGCGAGAACAAGTCTGTGTTCTTGCTGACTTTACCTTTGTACCTGAAACAAGAGAAGATAAACTGCATGTCATCAACACATGTACAAACCCAGTAACATAACACACTATACTAATTTAAGCCCTTCTACTGAAACAATTATAAATTTTTGCTGTGGGACGGAGGGAACAAAGGAGAGAGACAGGAAGGGCAGAATCTAGAAGTGCTAAGTTAGATGTCTCAGTATTGACAGCAATGAAGGAGTCAAAATTATAAATTTTGAGCATCTGAATCTAGCAAAGGCACAGAAATGTGAAGAAAAGGACACAAGGATGGTAGTAGGTTTGAATGAAATGTGTGATTTATCAACTAAGAAGAAAACCATGATTAAGGTTTGAAATACAGCATTAGAAGAGCATGCAAGCCTGGCATAAAAAGTAGACAGGATATAAAATATTGCCAAACTAATCTCTTGTTCATCTGATTAACTGTCTCAGTTTTATAAACATGCATTTTGTCTCCAGCCAGAAGACTGACAAGGTACTGAAAGGAACAGGTATAATCTACAAATTCCTGGTTTAGCAACTCACTGCTACCGGAAAATAAAGCCATAACTAATACCCGTTAAGTCTTGACTTGAAACGTCAAGGAAGCACTGATTTTTTGGTCCAGTTTTGAAAATGTATTATTAAATAGCTAACCATAAGTAATTTGTATGCAACAAAGTCTAAGCATATAGCAGAGGAGATCATTTATCACAATGTTGCATTTCTCACTAAATGCAAGGTCTTATTCACCCTATATTCTTTGCAAACAATGGATATTATTAGGGAAATTATTGAATTCAATCTAAATGGATAAAAACATCCACAAAAAAGACAATTCAGAATTGAATTCTGAATCAAATTCAGAATTCAGAATCAACAATTCAGAATCAAATAGAAGTGCTTCTACTGCTATTTTTTAGGTGTTAGGAAAACAAACCTGGAAAGAATCACATTGGTAACCTACTCCATATTTTCACTACGGCTAAAAATGTTATCTTACTCCTCTGTTGTTTCTAATCGTCACCCTTCTTGTATTAATGGCCAGTTATCACATGGCAATAGCACTTTTTAGCTCTGTTCACATTTAATAGCTTCCTAATTGAAGAATAAAAAAGGTAAGGATTGTAAAATTTAGGGATAATTAAGATTGATAATTTGACTTCTAACAAATGCAGACAAGCAAATAAGGCAATCCACTCAAGAAGTAGTATTTTTGTACACACATATTACGGGTTATAAGCATAGAAACAAGAACAGCAAGTCATAACTCTTCAATGAGAAAATACAGGACAGAACGAAGTGTCTCTAAAAAAGGTCTTGAGGTCAGGCTGGATGAGCAATGCAATAAGAAATCACAATACAATGCTGTGGACAACGGGATAAATGTAGCCCTCAGATGTCTCAACAGGATGTCAGTGAGGTGGAACAGGAGAAGACTTCCATATATGGTAATACTGCATTCACTACTAATTCTGTATCTCTGCAAATATTGAAACAGATTAGACATTAAAAGGCCTTTTTCATTTTTTAAGGAAAATCACCTGGGAACTGAAGTAGCTGTAAACTGAAGCCAAAAATTCACTATAAATCAGATACTAAATTTGGAAGTGTCCTGTTTACTTTTGAACCATAAGATATCCAGACATGGGAAGAAGTAATTAAGAGCAGAATTTCTGATGTCTTTAAATGATGAGTACATGCCTTTCTGCAAAGCATAGGTTAGCCAGAAAAATTTTCTTTAGTCAAAGACAAATTACTGGACTCAGTAACATAAACAGATAGAGTTCAGTGGCTTGTCATTTAGAAGAGGTCATACCACATGATCTAACAGTCCCCCCGGCCTTGAACTTTTGAGTAAAAGCAGAAATTGGCAACATTGGCAACATATCTGTAATACTGCCAACTTGTAAAAAGAAGGTTCTCACACTAAGAATAATTAAGTACTGTATACATACAGCACCTCATTTTAATTGCTTTCAACTTTTCATTTACCCCTGAAAAGTTTATTTGCACTGGGGAAGAAACTAGACATTTAATTAAACTTAGCTTTAAAAAAAACCTCACGTTTTACATATATTTATCAGTTCAAATTATGCAAGAAAACAACTACAACTTTTTTTTTTTTTAAGAAATGCTCTCTTACTCACAAAAATGTTAGTTGGATTTTTTTCTAACTTCCCAGAAGAAACCAAGCATTAGTCACTACAGTTTATTTGCAAAGAAAATGGTTGAGAAAGTTATAAAATGACTGAAAAGTAACTCTCTAGATGGCCATTTCAGTCTCAAACAAACATCCTTATTCTAACACTAACTTAAGTTCAGTGGACTGCTCTAACAAAATAAGAGTCACTTAGTAAGTCTGGATTTTTCCATCCAGCCAATCAAACCCAAGGACAACGACTTCCAATAATTTTTAAGCTTTTATCATCTTCACACCCATAAATTTAAATTTTCATATTTCAATTCATGTATTAGAAGTGGGAAATGGAATATCTGGCTTCCTTAATTTTTCAAATGTCAGTGGATTTCTTAACTCTGAATGAATCAATCATTTAAGTGACATGACTGGATAAACCTGACATGAAGAATACATCTCTCAGTACCCTTTATCAAAAGTTGAGTTAGTTTTTGAACACACTCAGCTTTCAGTTGTTTATGTCATTACTTCTAGCAATTCAGCTGTTTAAGATCTGGGCAACAATAAGTATATATTAATAAGTTCATTAAATTTAGAAATAAGCATTAATTTTACAATCTAAAATAAGTGCAACTAAGCAAATCTGAAAACCTACTCGTATTTTTTAGTTTTNCTGCCTGACCACTTCAGGGATGACTAAAAGTTAAAGCATGGTAGTAAGGGCATTTTTCAAATTCCTCTTAAACATCAGCAAGCACAGGGCATCGACCACCTCTCTAGGAAGCCTGCTGCAGTTGCTTAAGCTTTAAATTGAAGCTACAACGAAGTTGAACTACGATTAAATAGTTTCATCTATACAAGGAATTCCCAATAGAAAATCTGGGAAGGAACACCTTGTTCACATCAAAGAACTACTTACCTCTAACACACTCTATCACCTTGGGTCTTTGAAGTTTAGATTTGGGAGAGGGAGAGTTGAATCTCAGATATGGTGCTTTTTTAAGTGTGCTACGATGGCCCTGGTAAATTGGTTTCCCATAAACTTGATACGGATAGTCTTCATTTTGTACCATTGCACTTCCATTCACAGGTCCCTGACACACACCAAGAAAAAAAAATAATAGCCTACAATTCTTCATGTATGAAAAGTTGAACACATGAATAGTGTTGCAAGTCTAGAGAAAAAAAATAAGAAGTTCTGCAAGAAACAGTATAAATTAGAAGCACAAATGAAAGTTTATGAATACAGAGTAATACATACAAGAAGCTTACCAACAGCTGAATGAAATAGCAGGTGCTGGGTAAGACAAATTGATAACATGACAATGAATTCTACATTGTTATACACACTCAGCTTAGGCTTTTACAGCACATGAAAACAAGGACAATTCTGACAGTAGAAATGCACAGGACAGGGCTCTCATTTTCATTCAAAATTATTACAGTTACACATACAAACATTTTTTCACATAAATACTGCAATCTAAAGCATGGGGAACTCACAGCTGCCCTTTTTTCTTTCCTCTGCAAACTTTCAGAAGAAAAGTAAGTTCTAAACCTCTGTTTGCTCATGTTATCTTCTCCTTGCCTCTGCAATGGCTTAGCTGCAGATAAAGGATTCTTTGTCGAGCATCCTTGGATTTTTTGAGTTTTTGCTTTAATTTCTTTATTGATTTTCATAGCCTTGATGTTCTGGGCTCTGTCAATGCATGGGACCTTTTGATGATATTTCCCTTGTTTCGAATCATTTCTTGTCATTTCAGCCTGAAGATAAAACATAAACATAATAAAAGCAAATTTTATCTTCAAGGCTATCAGAAGAGTCTGTGGATAACTTTGAAGTTCTGAGAAATGGCCTGTTTTTCATGTTAGCCAGCAACTGTGACCAGTGATCTTCATTAAGCAATGGAAGTTTAAACATAGAGGTAAATATTTTATTATAACACAGTACATGTTAGTAATAATAAGCAGTTTTCTTATGTTTTCAAGTTGTGAGTGAATCATGTTTAACTATTGACATAAAAGAACAATATAAGGTGGAAAAATATAATGCAAAATCCTGAACTCATTTTTTCCAGGCATACCTGGATTTCTATACTGATTGCCTTAATCCACTTATCCACAGTCCTTCTGATACGAATCTCTTCCAATACATCTCTGAAATAGAAGAAAGAAGTATTTTAGGCCAGTGCTTCTTAAATTGCACAGATTTGATCCTGGGAAAGTAGTGACCTATAAACACTACAAAAAGAGAAACCCAGAACACAGAGACAGTAAGATTATATACCCCTACAGCCTCCAAAAGGCACTAAGCATACCCTATCCGAGTTTCCCAAATCTAAATCTGTTCTTACATAATGCCACCTGCAAACCCCATCCCACACTTGTATATTCTATCATTATTACATACATCTATGAATAAATGGCAGCCCTGTGTCAGTTCCCATTTTGATCAAAACCTGAAAAAACAATGCAAAAAAAACATTCAAACTCAAATGACAAAAAGCAGATGACAAAAATTACTACTTCCTCTAAAAGATAATGATAGCAGCTTTCATGCATGAAAAAATATTTACATGAAGAGAATAGTTACCTTCCTTGAAAAACACAAGATTGAGGAACATTTTAATAGGTAAACTTTAATTATGATTCAAGCAGGAGTATTTAACTGTGATGGTTTCAGTTGGGATAGAGTTAACGTTTTTATTAGCAGCTGGTACAGTGTTATATTTTGGATTTGGGATGAGAAATACTTTTGATAGTGCACTGGTGTTTTTACTTGTTGCTAAGCTCTCAAGGCCTTTTCTGCTCCTCTCACCACCCTGACAGCAAGCAGGTTGGGAGTGCACAAGAAGCTGGGAGGAGACACAGACAGGACAGCTGACCCCAACTGGCCAAAGGGACGTTCCATACCATATGACATAATACTCAGCATATAAAGCTAGTGGAAGAAGGAGGAAGCAGGGGGACGTTTGGAGTTATAGCATTTATCTTACGTAACCATTATGCGTGATGGAGCCCTGTTTTCCTGGAGATGGCTAAACACTGACCTGCCAATGGGAAGCAGTGAATGGGCTTCTTGTTTTGCTTTGCTTGTGTGTGCAGCCTTTGCTCTACCTATTAAACTGTCTTCTTCTCAACCCATGAGGTTTTTTTCCTCACTTGTACTCTTCCAGTTCTCTCCCCCGTTTAAACTGGGGGGAGTGAGCAAACGGCTGCCAGTTGGGATTAAACCATGACATTAACACAACTAACTAAGCAAAAGTTCAAAAGCCAGTGATCTGCTGTAGGATATCTAATTCTGTAGCATTTACAGGTTAATGAAGCCCCTTCTGTTTAGAATTATGAAATTACTGCTTAATTTTCCTATTAATGCAAGTTTGTCTATAAAAAGCTAAATGCCCTCTTGTCATAACAGCAGAGCAGTTTGTCTAGATAATAGAGTCTCAGAATTCAGATTTAAGTTCTGGAGCATAGATCATACCAAGAAGTAACAGGTATCAGTCAAAAAATTCAATTCACATCAGAAGGCAAAAAACATTTGACGTTCAAAAGAATCATCTCATGATTGCAAAGAACAATCAATAAATACTTTATCCAGGGAACTGCAATAGTTCTTCAATGCACAGAATTAAAAAAATTGAATGAGAGTTGATAAAAGGTAAGCACATACAGTGAGTAGCCACACACAGCACTGAATAATAGGGTCTAACCTGTTTGTAGTCAAGACGTTAATAAAAGTATACATGGCATCCCCATCTTTTGCGTGAATAACAGCTTCCAAATTGTCTTCAAGAACTTTTTTATTGTTTTGAACTCCTCTCAAAATCCTTTCAGCATCCCTCAGAATAGATTTTGGCACTTTAACATTTTGAAGAATGAATGGTTTATTGAGCTGATGATGTTCAGGAAGATTAGAGGCAACAGTAGGTTTTTTTGACTAAAATTAAAAAACAGAACCACTAGCTTTTAATCACAGATTGTAATTTCAATTTTCTACACACTGATCAGAATTCCTATTAATCTATTATCAAATTAATACCCATCATTGAAATACCATCCATGTGTATTATCAGCAGCTTCAACTACTCAATATTCAGTATGATGCAAATGTATTTAGAAATTAAGAAAATGGAAAGACATCCAAAAGCTCTCAAATGCTAAATGATGTCACGTATGAGAAGCAATACTAACGATGAAAATATGCATGTGAAAAAAATGGCAATTAGATACAATAAGTAGGTAATACATGCAAATCTCTCCATGTAACAGTATTTAAGTATAATTAAAAGCATAATAAAAGCCAAAGTCCTCTAAATATATGCACTCATCCAAGCAACCTGATCTAGTTGAAGATGGCTCTGCTCATTGCAGGGGAGGTTGGACTAGATGACCTTTAAAGGTCCCTTCCAATCCACACCATTCTATGATTTGGCATCAATCTACCCCAAGAAACACCAGGTAATATATGTAAGTTTTAACAACAACACAAAATAAACCCCCTCAACAATACCCTGATCCTCTCCTCCTTTCCCTGATTTTTACTTTTTATAAGAAACAATGAAGTAACTATTAGCCTTTAACTTTGCATAACCCTTTTACAGAGATAAAAACCAAACACATATTAGCTGCTAAATACAAACAGAAGGGACACAAATACATAGGAAACAAGGTGCCATACAGCTATAGTTCTCACATTCATTCTCACACTCCTGATGAAATCCAGAGGGCCCCAAATAGAGTGCTTTGTTTTCCAGAAAGGAAGAAAAAAATTAAAAAGTGATAAAAGAAAAGAAAGAAAAAAGTAAAGAAAAAGAAATCCCCAAACAAAAAAAAACAAAATCCCCAAACTTGAGTAGACTCCAAAAGCATTAACTGAATGAACAGAAAAAAACCTCACAGAACAAAAATCAATTTTGGCTTTAAGGCTACACTTTTTTGCAAATCAGAACTAAACAAAATTTTATGTTCTAACAGGTGTATTGCCAAAGCAAAATGGACATAAAATAGAAATCAACACACTGATCCCATGATTTTGGTTCTGCCTGGTGAGAAAAGGACAATACACCAAATTATTTACCAATTTTATACAGGTTTTCATTTTAAAATGAAACTTTTTGACAAATATCTCAGTACAACTGAAATTTGTGAGAAAACGTAAGCAATACAGATACATGTTCAACCGGAACATGATGCAGACTTGCCAATTAAACTCAGATCATGAAATGGTAATTGTATTAGCAGTCCATACCATGCCCATCTTGAGGAGGCAGCTTTCTGCCAGACATTTGTATTATTCCCTCAAGACAGCTCACTAACATTGAGTAAGACAAGTCAAAGAACATGTTAAATCTTACTTTAAGAAATGTAGTCTGTACATAAGAGCAACTTTTTTTAAAAAAAAATACAGATATGCAATACTTATTGTACTATTATCTTATTGCAAGTATATTAAAAACTGTTTCAGTATTACAATATTTAAAAAAAAGCATAAAAATTCAAGGTATACCTTAATAAGACCATTCATGTCTGATTTCCATGAATTTGCTTCCTAAAAAGACAGAAGAGCTGTTGAAACTTATTTAAAGATAAGATAAAATCTAGAGTAGATATTTGATCAATTTAAATGAGCACAATGAATTCCTTGTGAACTACTAAATCTCACTGTAAGCTTCTTTTGGATTAGAGCACCACCTTCTGTTCCATCTCAACCTATCTCAGTTAATTCAGGCCTTTCATTTGCTTGTATGACAAAGCTAGCAGTCATTTATCCCAAGCATTTGTTTTCTCACTCGATCTATCTCTTAATAAGAGAAGTCAATAGCTAAGTATCTAATTGACTCAATTCCACATTTGCCGAAGTCATCACCTCTGTCTTCCTATTGACCTTTTTCATAAGAAAGAAGATATTCGAATCCATTTATGTCAACTATGTCTTTCTCACCTGCCAATCCTTCTCCCATCTTCTCCTGTTCTGTGCTACCTATACTAAGGTATGTTATTCAATGTAAGATTTTAGCAATAGTGATAAGCAAATACTTGCAAAATAAATGGGGCACATGACATTGGTTCTCTTACTAGTAAGAACAGTTAAATGTGCAATCCACTATTATCTCACAAAATCTATGAAACAATGCATCAGCTATACTATAACAGATGAAGCTATGTTTTCTAAAGATACAGTAACAAATAACTGGCACATAATACACAGTATTTTTAGGGAAATATACAAGCTGAAACCTTCAACCACAGAAGCAAACCAACAGAATCCAATCTATTATGTTCCATGGCAATTCACAAATCTGCAGACATTCAAGTCTTTCTTCTTTCCCACAGCTTAGGTTTACGCAGAGAGGACCACAGGAAACAGGCTAAATGATCAGGTATACCCTGCTTCCACATGGAACCAGGTTAACAAACAGATAAAAGCCTCAGTTTTCAGAAGCCAGACACGTTACATGTTGACACACAGAACCATTCTAGCACCAAAGATACAAAATCATTAGCATGAGAAACAATACACTGATATACGCCAAGCAATTCTTTAGAAACTGCACTCTCTACAAAGAGAAATGGCAAAATGATAAAGGAAGTAGCTTAAGTCATCCCTAAAGTTGGCTGCAGATAAATAGAACGTTGTTCTTTCCCAAATGGGAATGCTACATCAGCTCTGTAGCTGTAGTACCACAGGAAGAGAGCAAGCAGAAAACAGACACTGAAAATATCTGAAACCTTAAAACAAACAAATAAAACTTTTTTTTTTTAACCCATTTTATGTTTGGTAGAATGGCAGTAAAAGTCTCTACAGTCTAGTCCATTGCATATTCACTGAGGCATTACTCAGGCTCAAAGCCCTTCTACATACAAAGATTGCAACATCTCAAGTAATTGTAAACAAACATCAGTCTTTTTACGGAGGTAGAAGCAAGGGCAACACTTCTATTGATACCAGACCTCTAAGTTTTTCTCCACATTTTCTATTGCCCTTATTCAAACTCTTGGCCATTCTGATGATGTGGACTTTACCTGTAGCACATCATGCACTTCTCTTCTCAACTGGCCAAGATCTTGAAGTAAATCACCTGCTTTCTTCACCGTTTTCTCAACTGAATTGCAGTTTTGGAAGGAGCTTTCAGAAGTGCGGAGTGAGTCTGTATGCAAAGCAGCATGCCTGATGGGAGAAAGACTCCTAATAAGTCTCACGGCTCCTCACGTAGCCCAAGAAAGTAGCTAACTTTGAAACTAGGCATGAATTTAAAACGCAAGAATACACAACCTTTATATGAAATGGAATTGGCTTTTTCACCTGAGGTTAAAGACAGGTTATTGGGTTTTCTCTGTTTAACACTTAACACCTTGAGCTGTATCCTTGTATTTTGAACAGTGAAACTACATCTAAAATTCAGATCTAGTAGAGCAAAATTTAAACTTTGGATACCTTTCCATTTGAAGCAATTAATATTTTTGCCTATACTATCATAAGTAAGACAGTATCAATGTAGTTGTCTCTCATTATATTAGTGAAATTATGACACCAAACTATTGCCTGGGGAAAATATGTTTCAGACTGGATGGCTAAAAAAATTTCCTAACTCACTCTAAACCTTAGAACCTGTTAGGCTGATGCTGCTCCATAAGCAGGCAGCTTGGAGTCACACTGACAAGGGCAATTCCACTTTAACACAATGCCTGGCTCCCTGACACTACTCCACAAGCTGCTGTAATAAAATAAATACACTCACAAGAGACAGAAGCACTCCACGTGACACCCACTGACCTCTGAGAAAGGTGTTATAAATTATCCTTAGCGATGAGCTTTCATCTACCTTCAGTACGACAGAAACGCAAAAGTAGCATAGAAATACCATTGCTCCGGGGTTTTACTTCAAGCACAGCTTTGTCAGACTCAAGAACCACACCAGTGACTCCATTACACCATCAATATCTAATACACCTTTCTCAATTTTACTAAAATTAACAAAAAAAAAAATCTTCCTCAATTTTGGATTGTTACATTTATTTACCTGTCTCTCTCAGAGTGCCAGCTCATTTTATTACTGTTTAATGTTGTCCCCTCGGAAAACTCTGTTTGCCTCAGTGGCATTTCTTGAGAATTCAGAATATGCTCAAGAAACCTCCCTTCACCTAAGGCAGAAAAAAAGAAAGTTACATTTACTGTTAAGTTTGTTCAATATATTTAATACTTTCTTCTCCTTTCCAGGTGTTTCACCATTATATAACAATCACCAAGGATAGTAAAAATAATTTTTTACATTTTAAAATACATATTTACTTCAGATAAAGTACCCCATCTGGAGTATTGTGTCCAGATCTGGAGCCCTCAGCACAAGAAGGACATGGACCTGTTGGAGCAGATCCAGAGGAGGGCCACGAAGATGATCAAAGGGCTGGGGCACCTCTCCTATGAAGACAGGCTGAGAGAGTTGGGGTTGTTCAGCCTGGAGAAGAGAAGGCCCCCTGGGGAGACCTTATAGCAGCCTTCCAGTACCTGAAGGGGGCCTATAAGGAAGCTGGGGAGGGGCTGTTTGCAAGGGCATGTAGCAATAGGACGAGGGGTAATGGCTTTAAACTAGAGCAGGGTAGGTTTAGATTAGACATTAGGAAGAAGTTCTTTACAATGAGGGTGGTGAGACACTGGAATAGGTTGCCCAGAGAGGTGGTGGAGGTCCCAATCCTGGAGACATTCAAGACAAGTCTTGGTGAGTTACTGAGCAACCTGAAGATGTCCCTGCTTACTGCAGGTGGGTTGGACTAGATGACCTTTAAAGGTCCCTTCCAAACCAACACGTCCTATGATTCTATAAGACAAGTCACGTAAAACCACTCACACTAATCTATCTTACTATGATTGCTTTACATTAGCAAAGTCAGAAAACAGATAAATGAAACTGTGACAGCACTTCACTGAGTCACAGAGAAACATTCCATCCATAATGTCACAGATTTGTTCTTTTTCCTTTGTTTCGTCTCATTTATTCCTGGACTCATGGAACAACAGGAATACGTGCCAGCTTTGTGGAAAAAAAAAAAAGAGATAGAAGCAGCAGTCTGAGAAGGATCTGATGAAGACAAACATGCGTTTTGTCTGGGACAGAGTACAATGGCTGGATCTTTTAAATGTTCTTCCTCAATCTTATATCCTCAAGCACTTCTAAACACAACCAGCTAAAAACAGATGCTTTATTTTTTGATGAAATCTTCAAAACTGAGTTTCCTGACACTAAAATGATCAAAAGCAGTAGAACAAAATTACTTCCTTTGCTTTACAAATGCTATTTTCATTATGATGGCATAAAGACCCTATGTATGCATGTTTTCATGAAAAAAAATAAATAATCAATTCAAACAATTATAATGACTAAGTTATTGAGTACATCCCAAGATTTTCATTATTCTATATAATCTTCCTTAATCCTGGCAATAAACAGTTATTACATTTTTCATCTGAGAAAACATTTCAGTCAACAATCATGTTAAGACACTATAGGTTAGATCAGTACTGTCATTAAGTCTTTAGTTCAAAGACTTATCCACAAAATTAACCCTTCCCAGAAATACTTTCAAATACTCTGAATATATGTATTTAAGTGGCAGCAACCCAGCAGCTCAGATTAGGTGAAGACCACACAAAGTAAACCTCAGGCCATACTATTCATGCCAGTGGAGGACAGGAGTGTCTTACAGTACCTTCGCACTTGGATTTGGGAATATTTTCTTTTTCTGTTACAGAGTTTTCTTTCTTTGAGATTTTCACATTTTTTGATACAGGTTCTGGAGCATATCTCCGAGGAACAGGTGTCGTTAGAGGAGATTTCTGTGTATGAATGCCATGACTTTGAAATTGGCTTGAATACACTTCAGGGGAAAAAAAAATTGAAGTTATTTAAATGTTAACAATTTTCTTCATAGGAAAAAAAAAAACTAGAAAAAAAAACATGCCGAGATTATGACTTTTTCACAAAAATGCAAAACATTACAGAACTAGTCAAAAAGTAAAAAGGAAGAAAGTTTCAAATTTACAAGTGCTATTATAAAGAGATCAAAAAAAAAAAAAAGAACCCCAACCATAGTATGATCTAGTTCATTAAAAGCTTCCACATAGGTTATTTCTCAGTAAGATTATTTTAGGTTAAGTCTAGGCCTCTCTTGGTGCATACTAAACAGTTAGTAAATACCAAACTTTCACTTTAATTTAAACTGGAACATTTTCAGAAAAAGTGGTATACGTTATACAGTATTTTAGGTAATAAATCAATTATACAGAAGAAATGTTTACTACTTATTACTGATGTGATGCACAATCCAATATTAATGGAAACAAAATTAATGCAAAACTAATACTGGAAGTAAGATATTAAAAATTTGTGTTCACCTTGGGCAGGTGGACCACTGGTAGGAAATAAACTCCCCTGACATGAAGACATTTCGCTAGTAAGAAATCGCTGTGCTGGTTTCCCAGACTGTTTTGTCATGAGACTGGAAGAAGGTAGGTGAATTTGCTGTAAGCCACCCATGTTGACTGCAGAGCTAATGAGATGAGACTAAGAGACAAAATTACAAATTATGCATTAGTTTCCCCAAGTAAATATCTAAGCATGAATACTTGCCACGTAATCATATTAAACAGATTTTGACATGCTATTTGAGAGAAGTCATTTACAACAACCTTGGAACGCAGATGTGCTTGGATATTATTCTGCCTTTCAAAAAAGGATGGAGGACTCTACAAAGAAACTATAATGGTCCTTAAATGTTTAGTCTGAGTGGCTACTTATTAGATGAAAGTTTCTTCAATAACAAACCTCTAAATTTTAGTGGGAACGAGAACATTTCACAATTTTTGCATTTACTTTCCACAGACACAAAAAATATGGGGAGAAGGGGAGCAGATATCTGGGACAAAGCCAGAAACAAAACTTTTCCCAAAAAGCTCTAAGCTCACGTGCTGGCGACTGGATCTTTCTTTCTAATACTAAGATACAATACAAATTATTATAACATTAACACTGAGATACAAAAGAAATTATTAAGCTAAAGCTTCTGCATTGATACTTAGATACCTGAATATTCATTTGTTGCTCCTGTAACTTTTCCAAATGTTGAATCCGTTGTACCATGAAAACATTCATTTGTTTTGCAAGCTCACTGACTCCTTCATGACAGTGGGGCTTCTCATATCGAGTCTTTGTATTTGTTTGCTGTTCAGCAACACGCTGCAATCGTCTGTCTGTCTCCTGTAGTTTATGAAGTAATTCTGAAACTGAGTTAACTTTAGCTTCCAATTCATTTTGAACCTAGGAGAAAAAAAAAAAAAGAAAAAAGGAAAAAACTCCTTACTGCAAAATGGGTGCAAGCATGCAGCCTTTCAGTACTTAAAGTGGTCTTATAACAAAGATGGGAACAAATTTTTTAGCAGGGCCTGTTGCAACAGGACAAGGGCTAATGGATTTAAAATAAAAAAGGGTAGATTTAGACTAGACAGAAGGAAGAATTTTTTTACATTGAGGGTGTTGAAACAACGGAACAGGTTGCCCAGAGGTAGATGTCCCATCTCTGAAAACATTCAAGGTCAAGCTGGACAGGGCTCTGAGCAACCTGATCCAGTCAAAGATGTCCCTGCTCATCGCAGGGGTGTTTGAGTAGATGACCTTTAAAGGTCCCTTCCAACCCAAACCATTCTGTGATTCTGTGAGGAGAACAAAACATCCTTCCCACCACCATGGAACTATTTGCTTCCCAAAAGAAACAAAATCCTAGTTACCCCTAATGTCTGGTGGTTTAGCAATATTATGAAATTACTCTAAAAGCTAAATCAAATGGTCTCTGTCCATTTGCCCATTTAGCCAAATCCAAATTAGTTCTCTCTGATACATTGCTCAGTAAGTCTGAGATGATCAACACACAGAAATCAGTAAGCAGACACTTTCAGTCTACTGAATGTAGTGGCTCTACTGCAAACAATTTCAAGTGTGCTTAAAACACCTACTATTTTAAGTGGACAAAGAATTAGTATTACCACAAGCTACTTACTTTAAGAAGTGGAGCTGTAGTAGCAATTGCAGCAGCAGTTGCTGCTGCGATGGTTGTTGCAGAATCAACTTCCCTGTATGCTGACCCGCTCTCATGACCAAAACTTTCCTTTTTTTCTGTGGAGGCATTTCCTAAGAGTTGTACCTTCACCTTCTTAAGTACAGGAGCATTTTGAGCTCTACAAAAATAAGCAAGTGCCTGTAAATAGCATTGTTTCATCCCCTCCAAGCAAATGATTTCCCACATGCAGCACTGATATCACCAGTTGTATAACCATTCCTCCTTGAATCTCTTGACACCCAAGAAATTATTTTATTCTCATCTTTTAGCATGACACAAGAAATTTCTCAGGATTGTGTTACAGATTCTAATATAAAAGGCATTTCCCTATGATGACTATGACTATGATGACTACAGCCACAACAAAGAATATGTTTACAGGTTGTATTTTGCAAATTTCAATGTACCACTAGCAAAGTCCAACTAAATTTCTGAGTTTCAAGATTTCCAGCCTATGGGTAAACAGCATGTGTCCTTATCTGTTTTTTAAAAATGTTATATGGTTTTGGCACAAAATGAACTATCTATCAGAGTACATCTTGCCTGACTCTTGTATCATTAAATCATTAATTCAAGTAGCCTAAACGCATTACCAAAAATATGCAAAATAAACAAGATACTCCAGTGAGCTCTGAATGACAAAATACACTGAAAACACCTTCATAGACAGAAAGAGAATACTAACAGAGAAAAATAAAGAATACCTTTTCCTTACCAGCTATGCATTTTGGCAGAAACTGGAAAAGTATTATAGTAGTATATCTGTACAGAAACAGAACAGCTGAGACACAAACAACAACACATACTTACTTTTGCTTTAATACTGCTTTCAAAGCCTCTTTCTGGCTGGTAGCATATTGAGAAATAAAAACATCATCTGTGGGGAAGGACACAAAATATACTTTCTCAAGTTAACTAACACAAAATGTCTGTTTTAGAGGTATTTTAGAGCATTATTTCAACTACATGCACAATTTTGATGCAAACAATCTGTTGCCTGAACAAACCACATTATCTATTGCAATAACAAATTGTTTCCCTTCACTAAGTAGCAGACTTAAATCATAATGAAAGTAAGAGTAGGCTTCATTTAACACAATTTTATATGGTATTGAATGCTGGTATCAATAAAATCTATTTTGGTATTGAAGTAGGGTTTGATATATTAAAGCTGTAAACTAATTGAAGTAGGAGCTTAATTTAGGAGACTGGGTGCTTTAAGGCTGTACAAAGAGCAGATGCAACAGTTGTAGTACTAAATGTCAGATCTCCTATTTTTTAGGAAAGAATGCTTTAGGACAATATAACCTTGTAGTAAAAGCTTATCTCTAAAAGCAAGGAGCCCAGGATCACTGAGGAATGCAGTGACTAGTCAAAGCTAACACTTTTGATGCGCCAGCAAGAATAAAGAAGTAGAGGCCTACAGTTGACCCAGAAGTCGCAACGATGAAGAGAAGTGGAGGAAGTAAACGACCACCAGATGTCTCTGAAGACCACCGAGAGACTCTAGTGTGTATGCGGGAGTGGGCAGTAACCTGTAATAATGAGTTAATGAATAAGTAATCATTTCTTGGAAAACTAGTGAATATGAATACATAGTATGTATTTAAATTGTACATCTAAATCTGTCGGTGCGCACATTAGGTGGACCAATCCCCTGTGCGCCCGGCGCTGCAATGAAGAATACCTGCTTAATAGTCACCAAGGCTAATGAGTCTTAACTTCGGCATTTCACTGCATCAGTTTGCTGTGAAAACCACAATAACTTACTTCCATAAAATTTGGGCAAAAGTGTCATATAAATGGTAACTTGAGCTCAGACAACCCATTCAATAAAACCCTGTAAATTCTAACTTGAAAAAAATTTAATTAAAAAAAAAATAGAACTACTATATGAATATTTCCCCACAGTCATCATAAATTACAACAAATTTTTGTAATAGCTTTAAATTATGCTAAAAGGATTGTAGGCTTTCCTTCATCTACTGTTTGCTGGGCAGATGTGGCAGGTTCAGCGTTTCTCTACTGGTAATTACACACAGCTAGTACACACGTACTGATAAGCCAGATAGCTGCTGCCTCTGCGAGCATCAAAGAGAAAACTAAAGTATTGCTTTTTGGCCTTATATGGGCGTACAGATTTGTGTTTCTTTCCTCTACACAGCCACAGATATCCAAGAAACCTGCAGAAGTGTATTTTCTTTACAAAGCCTTCATTTCCCCAAACCTGACTGAAACTTACTGGGAGATTCAGAAGGAAAAGGCATTGACAATGTGATTTCTTAGATTTTTAAGGATTAAAAATATACTGTTCATGGTGTAGGTTGCTTGCAGAAAAATATACATTTGCAGTACAACACAAAAATGAATCCAAACAAGGTGTGTGGCCCCCAAATTCTTTGTTCAGAGACATGAATAGGTCAATTAGGAAAAGGAATCTCAACATTCTTGCGCAGTGGTAGAAGTCCCTCTCAGTTAATCACAAGAGTTACATAAGCTAGTGTAATGCCATCAAGACTGAAATAAAATTTGCAAAACTTAAGAATACAAATGACAATTATTATCTTTTTATCAAAGAAATCTTTAAATATTTTCACTCAAAAGTTTCTATATTGAAGAAAAATACCGAAGATAAAATTAAAGCTCCCTTTTCCTCTAATTAATAAGTTTTCTTACAAATAAAGGGGCTGTAGCAGTGTGTAAATGAGTCTCACCTTTAAGTCTTCTGCTGTCTTCCAGTAGCAGTGAAGGATCTTCTTGTACTGTAGCTTCTCTAGGATCCTTCAGAACAAGAAGAGCAGAAAAGCATACATCGAAGCTTCTGGTATGAGTAGCCAAAATTTTAGAAGCAGATGGGATTGCTGAATACACAAATCTAAGCATCTCCACACACTAACACAAGGTCTTGGAATAAAACATGTTAAGACCTCTAAAACAAAATCACCTGGACTTTGTAGTCAAGAACTCGCATGACATTTTAGGGATAAAAGAACTAGAAACACAATTCAAATTAATAGTAAGTATTGCAAGCGCTGATTAAGTGTATTCTCCTCATTTACGGCCAAAGAAGTAGTAGCGAAATTACACGCTTAAATTTATACAAGTTGCTAATCTCAAACAACGCAGGATTACCCATGCACACAGAATTAAGCACATATAACATTGTAGAACCGAAGGGACAGAGCTGAATTTTCTTTAAGTGCAACCCATGAATAATCAAAGTCTGTGAGGCATCATAGAGGCAAGTTAGGAACGTAAAAATCTCTCACTTAATCTTATTTGATGGTGGAGCACTCCACCATCATTTTGAGACTTTTGCTCAGCTCACTAGTTCTACTTCAAGCCACGCAGAGACTTTGCTGCAATCCTTTCACAGCATGGGTTAATTTTATCCTCATGCATACTCATCACAGTATGGATGTCTTAGAGACAAGTCTCCACTGCATGTAAGATACAATAAACAAATCACAAGGAAATAAACCATTTAACTGTAAGTATTAAAGAGTTCCATATAAACTAATGTCTATTTCATCATCTGTAACATGAAGAGGAAAAAAATCTACAAAAAGTTTTAGGGTTTTTAACAAATACTGTGCCATGTGTAACTGCTTTTTCAAAGGAAGAATTACACTAAAATTTAGAAACAAATCTTGGTATTAATTATCTAGCAGTACAGTAAACAAAGCCCCTCTAAACACGCCAGCATCAATATCACATTAGCAGCAACTCAAAGAGGAAAGCAGCTGCACAGTTATTGTGCAGAAACTGAGCCAAATATTTGCTAGGCTTTTACAGGAGCTACAACGTTTTCAGAAAAACGCTGTTCTCTTAGTTCAGGATTGCAGGAAGTGGCAATAACTTTTCTTACCATCTGTGATAAAAACACGGGCTCTGTAGACTTTCCTACTGAAAGCAGACATTCTGGATGTCCTTTAGTACTCAGGACTCCTAAAATAAAAGCAGTTTTACTGTGGTCATAATGATTTGTTATGCATTTTCAGTATACCTTGACTAACCCAAATCTAAATTTTTCCTCTGCTTGTATCTTTGAATATGTAAACATAATGACTTTCATAACACAAATGACTACAGCCATCAAGCTGAAGCTTACAAACGTTAATGAATTCTGTGAGCCTGGATTATAGGCTTGTTTTACAATATATGAAAAAGTCTCTGAAAAATAGAGCATTAAAAAAATCAACAATGTCTAACTCAAATTCAAGTCTAAAGATCACAGGAATATAGAAAGCTACTTGTCTAGGGAGACAATTATAATTATATGACAACATATCTTACAGAAGGAGGACACTGAAGACAGTATACATTTTAGTTATGTCAGAGACTAATATATCTTCCTAACATTATAAAAATAACATCTTTTGAAGCTGTTTGAACTTTAACCCCAAAAACTCCACAAACTCCAAAGATAATTGATATGTATTTTAAAGAAACAAAATAAATATTCTATTGGACTAGATAAGTAGCACAGATTGTGTCAGTTTTTAATTTGGAGAGTACATGGTACATCACTACAGTCTCATTCTATTAAAAAGACTTAAAATTATTTACTTAATACTACTACAAATAAGTGGCGTTTTCTTAAAGTTACAGAAAAGTATGCAATTGTGGGGTTTTTTTCATTTTGTTTCCTTATCTATGTGAGCTTCATTGGTACAGGCAGTTGACCAATACACGTTGTTTGTGTCAAGCAGGTGAAGTTTAGAAGGGGTAGGGTTTGTTTACTTTCCAAGACTACAAAGGAAGAAAAAGAGTTTTAACAAGTAAAACTTAAAGTTATGGTAGTTAGCAGGGAAACTTGGTTTTTCCTAAGAGTTTTTTTGAATAGTTGTTTAACTGACCAGCTTTGAAACTCGATTTTGTTCTATAAAACCTACAAAAACTCTACAAATAAAAAAGATTAGAGATTAATAACTTTCTCAGAATGCCTACTTCAAGCATTTAAATTGTATCATGTTTCAAATGCCTAATAAATTCTTCCTTAAAAAGGCAAGCTTGTATAGCTATAGCTTGAACATCTACTAGCTCAAGCTCTCCAGAAAAAGTCACCTATAAAGAAGCAGAGAAAGAGAAGTGTTTAAAACACTTTGATCTCTCTTCCAGCATAAAACCACAAATTAATTCACAAGATTCCATGAAAACACGAAGAAGACCCAAATATTGGGACTACTCAGAGCTGTCTATTGGCAGGAGCAATATTCTGTTAGGCACAGATTTGCCTGCTGACTATACTTAGCATATAAAATTGAAGAAAAACATATCTTGTCTAAAAAGATGAGCTACAAACTGCATTAAAAACTGTGACAGACTGGAAAGGCATCGATCTTCTTAACATTCTTCTTTAGGGCCCTGCACACATACACTGTTGGGTTTTTTTTATCCTCTGATGCTGCCTAAAATCTTCCTGCCTAGTATATTTGAAATGTCTGATGACATTCACAATTTTTCTGATAAAGATGATTGTCTAATTTAATTAGACTAGCAATCTGGAGTCAAGACTGTAGTTCTGACTGACCACCTCACCCTGCACAAGTCACTTTTCATGTGCAAAAACACAGTTTGGGTAAACAAACACACACAACTTTTGAAAGAGTGGTGGTATTTGCAGTACCAGAACACAAAAACTCCTTAATTATAGAGCTGCTACATGATTGAAAACACTACACAGTGATTTTACCTCAAACCGAAGCTGAACACCCACGGTAAATCACGCACCTGGTGCCGCGCTGACAGGGGTGCCGGAGGTACCGGTGGTTACGCCCCCGCACGGAGCCTTGTTGACTGTCAAGACTGAAGGAACGCAGCGTGTTCCGCCTCCAGCCAAAACCGCATCAGCTCCCTGGCAGGGAAAAGCCGCTTCACAAAGCTTCTTGACAGCAACCGTCACTTTTTTCATACAGTCACCACCTCCCGCCGCAGCATCGATGGGTTTCTCGCTGTGGACACTAGTAGAGTGAATGAGCACGTCCTCCGCCGTGAAACTGGACAGGGAATCCTGGCTGAGACTAAAATTGCTTTCCGCTTCCATGGGGATCTCATCACACACCTCTAGAAGGGAGTCCAACAGCAGCGCCCCGACAAAGAGGCCGACTCTGCGGGCCAAGCGCTACGGCGGTAGCCGCCCCTATTGCCCCACCGCCTGCCCCCACACAGGGAAAGCAATCTGAAGGCTCGGGGGAACAGCACCCCACGCGTACCGGAAACACCTACCCTCCACTGCGGCCTGACTCAACTCCTCGCCACCCTCACCGAAAGCGCCCGCCACTATAGCAACAGCGCCTGCGCGCGGTCCGCGCCTTAATAGCGTCCGCAGGGAAACCTGCTCCCGAGCCTCGCCCGCTTCCGGTAGGGCGGGGCTGGGGGCGGATAAGAGTGCTAAGCTCCGAGGAGAGTCAGGCCAGTGGTAACTGGGCACTGGGTAATTTGTTGTGTGGTGAGTCGGTGAGGCCTGTAGTGCGTTGGTCTCCTCTTCCCCCTTCCGCGCGGTTCTGGCTTCTGGGGGTGTGGGTGAGTGCCCGCGCGGGTGGCTCTGAGGGGGTCTCCTGAGGGGGCGGCTGCAGGAGGGCGGGAGCGGCCGCCCCGGGCAACCTGGCGTGGCTTCATCGCAGGCCCTGCGGTGGTGTGAAGTACAGCGATGCGTGGCGTGTGGGTTGCAAGGGTGTCACGCCGGCGTCAGCCGCCAAGTGTGGCCGATACTGGGAGAGGCGCGGCGGGACGGGCAGGAAGGACGGAAAAGGTCCCCCGGATGAAGAAAAACCTGTTCTTTTGGGGGCGCTTTCCAGTGGTGGGGCCGTCTTATGTTTTCCTTGGTGTGGGTGGAGAGGAGGTGGTGCAGTTGTTTACGTGTACCTACACTGGCCTAGTGGGCTCTGAGCCTGCCGGGCAGGGGCTTGGCTTGGTTAGTATCTCCCTGAGTAAAGAAACTCAAGGTGCCCTTGAAAGCAAGAATTGAAGGATGTAGTAAGAAAAAAAAAAATCAAGGTGAAATTGTTTTATCTCCAGCTTTGGTTTTGATCTTATTGGGTCACAAGTAGCTTGGGCACCTAAATAGTAGACCAGTTATGGAAAAAACATATGTTTTCTCCTAGGGCAGATCCCCTTGCATGTGTTCAGTCTGTTCAAAGGTGCTCTTGGGGTGTCTGGTTTCAGACTCGCAGTGTTAACTCATTAGCAGACCTTTTCTATCATTGACCTTTTTTTCTTCAGAGCAGGGTCTAGCCCACAGCCAGGAGATCATGACTTAAAACAACCTGTGCACCATGTATATCTTATGATCCAGCAACCTTCTGACCAGTCCCTTCCTTATTTCCCCAGCAGCCCCTGAAGGCAGAGCACTGTGTACAGAGCAAGAAGACCTTTGTGTAAACGCATTCATAGCACCAGTCTGAAGGAGGGCGGCAGAACCGCCCCGTGAGTGGGGAGAGCCGGGGTCTGTCGTCTTGGGAGGGGAAGCGGGTACAGTAGGGTTGGCACTGCTGCCTCGTTGGGCTGGTGCAGGACGGAGGGTTGGTTGCCTAGGCACACAGCACCCAGAGTTTAGTGTTAAATTGCCTCTTGTCCTGATTTTTACATGATTAGTTTAGCAGCCTGCTGGTTTCATAGGTATTTGTAGTTCAATTAGCTTCAGTAAAAGAGCTTTTTAAATCAATGAGGTTTTTCTTATCTGATGTCAGTGAGGTTCTAGACTAGTAATTCCCAATTATAAAAAAAAAACACTCTCTCTACAAGCTGTGGGTGCTTTATCTTGACACATCTCTTCAATTGGTATTTCTATTCTTATTTATCACTTCTATGCACATGCAGAAACACTTGCATGGTGTTCTGTGTGTACAATTAGAAATGAAGGTTTAAAAAAATTGCAGCCTTGTACATATGGAGTAGGTTGTACCTGCACCTAATTCAGATTGTTGATCAGGGCAACAAGTGTGATGGATGTATAGTGTCTCTCCAGGGACACCCCCTTCCCCAGTAAAATGTATCTCCTTGCAAAAATATTGGGGAAAAAAACAAACCCAAACAAAAAAAACAACCTCAAAACACAGGTTTTGTTTAGTTTCTGTGGGAAAGGTTGCTGTTGATTCAAGATTAGGTAATAAACACTAATGTTGATTACATCAGTGGAAAAAAACCTTCTTCACTGTAGTCCATGGTGCATGTTTTTCCTGTAAGAACTCAAAGCTGTTAAATAGAGGCAGGCTTTTCAGCCACCCAGCAGTACAGTAATAATAATCAAAAGCTCTGTTCCAGTTATTAGCACTTAGGAGTTACATTCATGAGCCTTCTACTTCTGAAGGTCTGGAGGTACAGCTGAGGAAGCTGTATTCCCACACATAAGAAGTTTTAGAAGACTTCTGACTTTTGTAGTTCTGGCTTTTCCTCCTACAGAAACAGATAGATGATTAACTCAGGTTAGCATGGAATCCTTAACATAATCACTGTTTTTAATAAGCAAGCTTTAGCTTTTTAAAAAAAATGTCAATCTCTAGTGAGTCCATGTTACCATGGCATTGGGAATGGCATCTGCAGCAGAAGCAACTATTAGAAGCATTTTCCAGATTCTAAACCAGGGAGCTGGGGTGGATCTTGCACAGAGAATAGGTTTGAATAGGCTAAAGCCTTTACTATCATGGGAAAGAGGATGGAAAACCCATTATGCCTAACTGAAAAATCAAAGCCTCAAGTTATCCTCAACTGCTAATTTTGCTCAGAGAGGCTTATCTTAAAAGAATGTCTCTTTAGAACAACAAAACATATGTGAAAAAGCTCCAGGGCCCTTCAAGAAGGGAGACTTCCCAGCTGTTGCTACTTTCCTTGCTGAGCTAGCACATCCAGACCATGCGGCCCTTGTTGCAGAGTTTTATTCAGATATCCGCTTCCTTCAGTGTGACATGTTTAAAAGTGCAATACCAAATTTTCAAATAACATTTAGCACAGAGGAGAGTAATCCAGGCAGCGTAGGCTTAAATCTGAAGTGTGCTGGAGTTATTTGAGCAGCTATGTAAGAGGCTCTGTGGTGTGAAGGTGCCAAGCCCCATAATGGGCTCTTTCACCACTTTTTTTTTTCTTGTTTCACGGGCTGAAGGAAAAGGGGGCAAACAACAGAAAAACTTGAAATGATACATTTAACAGACATTTAAGAATAAACCAGATATGCGCATCTCCGGGAATGTTCAGGTAGCACATTTTTAGATATTAAGGGAACTGCCTGTAACTTATAGCTACTGAAGAGGTGCAGTAGAACCATATAATTCCACTGCCTGCTGTGTAGAAAGTATAAAATACCTGTAGAGGGACAAGTGCTTCAGACGCTTAAAAACAGATATTGCCATTGTGCTGATGTAAATCAGAGCTATTTTTCAAGCTTTGTGGAACTGCAGTTCAGTAAATGTGTAATTTTAAGCTTGCCAAACTAGTTACAGAAGAACAAAAGATCAGGCTTGTTATAAACAAGTGTCACAAAGCAATACTGAGTGTGGAAAAATGGCATGGACAGTTGAAGTTTTAGCTTTCTGTGCTTGGGAGAGGACAAAAGTCTTTTCTGTTCTCTTTAATAATCTACGTAGACTGACTTCATAGAATTGTCACTGTTTTTTCTTGAAACAGGTTGAGAAATAAGAGAGTGGAGTTGCTATCCATTTTCACTAGTTGTTGTCCCAGATAATAGTCATGTCCACCTCTCGTTTTAAAACAAGTTAGAGGTTTACATTAACCTGAGTGATGCCTTGTTTCTTCATAGCAACCATATTCTGTAGGCTCTCCTTGAATGTAACCTGTGTGACTTATCTGCCCAAGAGAAATTCTTGGTTGTGGGGGTATGTGTCTTAAATCCAAGAATCTCTTTACCTCCAATCCTTGAATTGGCTTCCTGTGTAGTGATAAAGTGTAATTTTAAGAGGCAGATGTTATAATTACTCTGCTACTGGGAGGGGATGTAGGGAGAAGGCATGCTTATGAGAGCTCCACAGTGCTATTTTTAGTTGCTTAGTTTTCTTTCTGTTGTAGAAATTATTAATGCCTTTTTGTTCTTATTCAGAAGGCTTGCTTATGCTCTCCCTTCCCCCTGCTGAGAGACTGGAATTGTTAAAGCTTTCTAAAACAAGCATGTCTTGCTCAAAACTTGGCAAAGCATAATACAAGATTAATTATAAGTAGCCCTTGCTAAAGGGCTGAATGAACTTATTTCACAAAGTGATTACACTTCAGTACTAAATTCTCTTCCACAAGTGGATGTGTATTAAACTGAAGGATCTTGTTCTTGTCAATGTGTAATGTTAGCTTGTGTTAATATGTAAATTAAGAGAAAAGGAAGACTAGCTTTCAGTATTCTTTTAGGAAACCTGCAGGGATGCTTTCAAGCCTTAACTTGTTTACTGTGTTGGATTAGGAAAGTGAGTCTTCCTTGAGGATGTTTGCTTAAATTCTTGGATCTGCGGTGGTTCATTATTCTCTTTTTTTTTTCACTTCCTTTAAGGCCATTCTCATTCTTCTATATTTTCTTGCATTTAATTCACTATATTAAATGACCAGAACATTTGCTCTAGTTTTAAGTGTTTGGTGAGAATGCAGCTACGTAGAAGCCAGGTGTCTGCTTCTCTGATGCAAGCTGGCTAATGCTGTGTCTATTCAGAGTGGCTACCATTTCCTGCTTGCCTTTTTCCTTACTATTTTTACGGATGACATCTGAAGTCACTATAACTATAAGGCTAGAAAATGTTACTGCTTGCTTCTCCCCCCAATTCTGCCCTAATTGAAAGCATTTATAAAATATCTTTTTTTTTTAAGTCACTTTAACTGTTTGAAGTGCTTAAAAAGTGTTTAAAGAACACCAGTTAACAGATGGGTCTGGGAAGGTTTCATACCTGTAATTATCTTGGATGTTCTTTTAACTGAATACATTTCAAATAGATAACTTTTCTTCAAGCGGATGTCTTTAAATGCAACTTTGCTAGCAAACTTTCAACACACCTCTAGGACATACGTAATTCCATTTTGTTGTAAAATGTGGCAGTTCATATACATACTTTTTGTGTGAAACTCGACTTTTATCTTCAGAATAGGTGAGTGAATCACAGGCGGTAGAATATGGCTGGACAAATATCGGAATCTGATCAGATCAAGCAGGTAAGATGCTGTATTCATGAGTGGTGACTTTGAAGATCTTATATTACTATGTCACATAGAGTAAAAGGTTTAGGGCATGGAGAAGGACAAAAAGTTTAAGTTGTCATCTGAGGTAAGACTAGTTCTATAAGCAGCCAAAATTTAAACGTTTCGCTGTTGACAGACACAGCATAGTATCTGAGTATTATCAGCATTTGGTGCTGAAATCTTCTGACTGATAGTAAATTTTTCTAGTGACTTGTCCTTTAAATATTAGTGTCACCAGATGGCCCGTGCAGCTGTCTTCTTTCTGTTAAGAAACTAATGTAGAATCTTTTTAATACTCATCTCTTCAATTTTTATTTATAGTTCAAGGAATTTCTTGGAACATACAATAAACTTACAGAAAACTGCTTCCTGGATTGCATAAAGGATTTCACTAGCAGAGAGGTTAAACCAGAAGAGGTAGGTAAATGCTTTTAATGAGCCTTTAGTAGAATTGCTGTGTGTCATTCAAATTTCAGAAGCAACTTAAGAAGTTTTGATCTTTCAACTATGTAAAAACCTAGATAGCAGTCTTTAGTGGAGTATAGGTGTCTGGAAGGAATGTTTTAATGGAAGAAATAGCTTGTTTGTAGTTATGCTTCTTCAGGTATGTCCAAAGCTGATGACAAATACTTCTTTGCACCCTAACAGTCTGTTTACAAAAAGAAACCAACCAACCAAAGCCAAGTGCTTTTGATGTGTTAGATCATCAGCTACAGACAAACTATGGGCTAGGACCTCTTGAGGTTTTGTCATTGTCTTCTTTTCAGTATTTCATATTTCAGTATGTACTCATAGAGGGAATCTTCCTGATCTCACTGTGAGTATTGGCTGCTTATTGCAATTCTGTGTATTTCATACTCTGAGCTATCGGTGGAGGTTCTGGTGCCTCAACTACTGATGGGTGGTATCTTTATGGACATGGAAGTTGCCCACCTACAGCCTGCATCTCATTCTTTGAAGGTAGAGTCCTACTGAAATACTTGTTTACCTACCCACATTCCCCGCATTGTAGCGAGTCATAGAAACATAGGCCTCCAAAGCTCTGGCTGTTAAATCCACTTCTCTGCATTGCAGGGAACTTCATCACAGTCATCTGCAAAAAAAAGATTAAGCTCTTGATAAGATTAATTGTGTGGGTTTTGCCTCTCCTGTTGAGAGACTGTTTCAGAATCTCATAATTTTATTAGAAAAAGTATAGTAACCTTTGCTTGACTCTGCTGGCATGGGGAGGGGAAAGAAAAACCCGAAGTTTTAAACTAACCACTGTTTTTAAGCTTTTTCTGCCTCTTTGAAGTTTAACTCCTCAACACAGGCAAACATCATGTCTCCTTTCAGGTTTTCTTTTGCTGTGCTAAACAAAGCTCTCTTAGCTTCCCAGGGCAGATTCCTTATTTCTCTGATATACTCTGCATCTGCATTAGTGGGATTTTTGACTCTGGAGGTCAGAATTATTCTAGATAAGGTCTTGTTACTGTCTTTTACCAACTCATTTTAAATTCCTTGAAGAAGACAAGAAGCGTCAGTTAATAGAACTGACAGAAGTGTTAGCAGCACAACCTCTTTGCCTTTCTGGTATGGTATTTGATTTCTAGTAGAGAATTGTACTTCTTTCTTCTGCTACCTGAAGTGTTACAAGAATTTATTTAAAAATAATGGTTCGTGTAGTCTTACATTACAGACTGGGGATCCAACACCAATGAATGCTCACTGGAGGGGAATTCAATTTAAGATTATTTAGATATAAAAATATTCTTAGATTCTGATCTGCCTTTTTTTCCTTCTGTGATCTGCAAAGGGGCCGCATCTGGCTGTACAGGAGCCATCTGTTAACAATGGAGGCTAGGAAGAAACTGTTTTTATGGGAGGTTTTGCCCATAATTATCCATTATGGGGTTTCTTGCAGAGTATCCCACTCTGCTGCAAACAGGACACTGGTCTAGATGGACCACTGATCTGATCTGGTATGGAAATTCCTATGTTCCTATTTAAAGTTGTAGCTTCATGGAGAATACCTCCATGAATTTCCTTTGAGATTCTACATTTAAAAAAACCAACTTCTGACCTCCTTCTGTACAGCAAGTCTGCACTGCAAGTCTAGACTTCCCCGGGCACCATATCACAAATACCATGCCCTCTGGGAGAAGTGGCTTGGAGTAGTTCCAGAATTTGTTTTCTAGTCAGACTTAACTCCAGCTTAACAGGTTTTGCTGTAGCTGATGCGAGGCCAAGAAGAGAGAGAAGGGTGGGTGGTGTGCATAGCTGCATTATGGCTTTTTTTGTCTTGTTCACTTTCAGACCCTCTGCTCCTCACATCCCTTTATATTGAGCAGAATCAAAGCAATTTCTGGTTTTCTAGTAATCACGCAAAGTGGTCGTCTTTCTTTTCTATCTAAATTTGTTACCTTTTACAGTGATAGCAAGTTTAGAACCATGATAGAACTGTTGGTTGTTGTAGAACTGTTGGTAGTTGGTAGAACTGTTGCTCAGAAATAATCTCATAACTCTTTCTCTACACTTAAAGACATACACCCCCTAAATTAAAAAAAAAATAATACCATGGGTGGAATAGGCCCTGGTATTTCTTTCCCTGTCCAGCTGACTGATAGAACTGCAGAGGGTACTCTGGTTGCTTTTGTGAAGGCTAACCAAGCAGGTACAAGAAAACTGGTAGAGCTAATAGGAACAAGGTCAAAAAAGGGTTAAAGTAACCTAGCACACAGCAGACCATATTTGACTGTCAAAAATACTATGTGTTTGTAAAGAGAATTAAAACCAGAAGATTCTAATTTAATAGATTTAGTATTTATTGCAAAATAAAATGCTTTATATACTTGATTTCACAAGAGGAGCCCAAGGATGAAATGGTAAAATCTACAACATCTGAGATGTCTTCCATAAAGACTTTCATATGAGGATGAATATTAAAAGATGTTTCAGACATCTCTCAAAAACTAACTTCATGTTTTCCACAGCACATAGAGGCTGTGCACAATTATGCCCTCATCTTGAGGCATAACATAGGGTATGAGAGGTAGTCACCTAATCATTTATCCTTGTATATGATTATGTTTTGGGTCCTCTTTGGGGAAGTGGTTTAATTACTGTTTGAAGCCTTTGTTTCCCTCTTCTTCTAGATGACTTGCTCAGACCACTGCCTACAGAAGTATTTAAAAATGACACAAAGGATCTCCATGAGATTTCAGGAGTACCATATTCAGCAGAACGAAGCTCTGGCAGCTAAAGCAGGACTGCTTGGCCAACCTCGTTAGACAAGAGCACTCTGTTCAGAGTTTACAAGCAGTGCCACTGTTCACTGGGCAAGAACACATTTTGGATTTTCTACTGTTGGGATGTATGTCCAGCAACTCAGAAGAGAGTTGTAGATGCTGTTCAGACAGTGGAAGCCATGAAGGGTTAAACAAGAAGTTAGTCATGGTGGACTAGCAGTGGAGTCTGTTTCTGAGGTCCTTTTCACTCCACAATGGAGTAATACTGATACCAGTCTGTGGCCCCTGGAAGAGTTTGTATGTTTAAATTTCAGGGGTGGTGGGAGGGCTATACTTCCTTTCTGCTAGGACTGGTTCAGATGAAAAAGTGTAATATGGGAAATATACTTTTTAAATTCAAGTAAAATAAATGGAAAGTCTACACTTGTATGTACGTTCTTTCCAAAGATACATTTTTTAGGACACTGCTTGAGAGCAGTGTTTTGTTTTCTGTGGCCTCAGTCCTTGACTACTACAGAGTTTTGTTCATTCGTTGCTGCTTTAAGTTGCTGATAACAGAATTAGTGACTTTGTTTTAGCACCTGGGGATTTGTGAATGTGTTACTTCTCTTAATTTGGGAAGAACTTCTGTTGAGCCACCCTCACAGAGCCTCACGATTGTTCTGACTCTCCTAGAGTGCTGTATGGTGATTATTAGAGCATCAAGCCAAGGGTGGTTATAAATGGCAGGCAACTGCTGTAACTAATGAGTTCAGGTAGGCAGAGATGCTCTGCCAGCTTATCCCTAGGCTATCTTTACTTCATGCTTCACCAGGTCATCTACATGGTTATGTGGGTCATTAGCAGCACTTGTGCCCAAGGCAACTTCTGTGCACTCCTTGTTTCCTTCAGAGAACCCCAGGGGTCCTCCACACCCAGCTTGCTTGTCTGATGCAAGCATGATGCATTCCAAACACTGAGCTTGCTGGCAGTTTTCTCCTTTAATTGTGAAAATGCCAACAGAAAGTACAAGGTATGCACAAAATGATGTCTTTTTTCGCTGCTGGATGAGTACAGAGAGAAGTTTGTGGAAGCTAGCTGTTCTGATGGTGTGGCTTTGGTTTAGAAAAAACACTAGTCCTTTGAAGGGATCTTGATAGCTGAAATCCTGCTGTCATATTGTTTGTACAGTAGAATGATAGCTAACAGGCACATTTTACTGTAGTTATAAAATACAGTAACAAAAGGAACTGAATATCAGGATTACCATCTCCATTTTGAGACTTCAAGCAATGAATACTGAAACAAAGCTATTTCATGTCAGCTGACAGGTTCTGTTGTTGGGTAGAAAGGCAACAATAAGGAACAGAAATGGCAGGAAGCCTTCCCACATGCTTTTTTGTTTTTACCTTCTCTGTTGCTTTTTATTTCCAGTGGCAGTTTGAAAGAATGATTTCCTGCCTGTTTTTTTTTCCTTCATTACTCAAACTCTCAGCTACCCAGGCTGTGTATTATGAGGCCCTGACTGCAGCACGGTACACCTGCCGCTTGCACTGGACACTGCTCTGCTTGCTGCTGTTTAAAGCTGCCCCAGCTCTCCACAGGAATCTGTTCATGTGCCTTTCAAAGGTGGAAGAAACAAGTATGTTCCTACAGTCTCAGCCCATACTTTGTTACCTTGGAGATGGCTAAGAGCTAACTCTAAAATAGTAAAGGCTAAAAGAGAGCCCAAATAAAGCAGCAAGTATCCAATGTCCTGTTTTTTCAAAGGAAGAGCAGGCTAATAATGTCTAGAGTGTTTGGTACAATTAGGCCATAAATGTTATGGCCAATTAGAAATAATATATCCATAGTGAAGATTTAAGGCTGGCTTTAAAGCTGTCTTTTTGTTAAACATTTGAAAATAAGGAATGATTGAAATGATCCAATTTTCCATTGTATCTTAGTTTGCAAAATGAACACAAGTGTTCAAAATGACTGAAGAGTTTAAGTGATGGGACCTGAGGATCTTCATGTCTTCTGGGCAAAGCTCCTTGGGGCTGAAGTGAAGGGGCGTTAACAACATGGTTTTCCCTCATGTTTCAGTGTTTAGGGTTAGGAAGATGCTTAAATATTTAAGACAGATTTACTGTACAAAAGGTTAAGCAGTTGTTTGAGGGACTTACTTAATAAACTACTTGCTTTCAGATTCCCCAGTTTCCTTTTATTGCAGTTTTAAAGTTGCCTTAACCCACTGTTACCCAGGGAGAACATGCATTCTTAAAAATCTAATTAGATGTCGCATCCTTCTGCCACTCACCATGCTCACTAAACAAATTAGTGGGATGAAAAATGTCACTGGAATTATGGGCGAGTTGATAGCTGCTACCCTGATATGAAGCTGGCCAAAAACTCTTGACTTATGCAGAAGCAATGTGCTTATAGCAACTGTAGTTTGTTTACAGATGTGCCTGTTAATTACAACTATTTCAAAGCTAACTAGGGTGGAAAATAAGCTGTAATGCTACTGCACAAAGGTGTGAATAAAGATGGAGACACGGGGCTTGTTCTGGATAAACCAGTTTTGTCCTAGCTCCATTTCATTCAAAAACTATTGTAATCTTTCTACATCTTTCAATCCAGGTGACTGATTGAAGAAAGATGATACAAATATATTTTAGCTTGGAAATGAAGTGCATCTATGTAACTAAAGCATCTGAGTGGTGCAGAAAGCAACAGTGAAAACTTTCTTAAAATGTTAACTTGCTTTGCTGAGCAGTGGCTTCCCTTTGCGTCCTTGATGAGTTAGCGTGTCCTGATGGCTGGCTCAAATCATGTTATTTAGAAAATAGCACCCTGTAAGATTTTGTTAACAGGACTTGTGGGTTGAGAATGATTCATGACAAAAAGTGTTTCAGTGCCTCTCACACATGTGTTAGTCAAAGTGGTGCAGTTGGTCTTTCCTCCTTGGAGCAAGATCTTCAAACACACAATTCTCAAAAATACTTAATTGCAAATACAAGAATCAGTATTTTTACAGTGCCTGGATGGATATCCACTGTTGAAGGCTGGAAATGTCTACAAAAGGCAGGTCAGGCTGCATGTTTTCTCTCCCAGCAGAGTATTCTGACCTCCATGACGTAGCTTAATCTGGAGTATTCTCCATCCCTTCTCTTGAATAGCTTCAAGTTTGCATGGCATAATGAAATACACAGCCAAAATCAGAATAAAAATGAGAATACAGCTTAGTCTCTGGATGCTAACTGAAAGGCAATGGTGTTTAAGATAAGGTGTGTGGAGAGTAGGTGAATCACCTTGATGAGGCATATTAGGTTAGGTGCAGGAATGGAACCAATTCCAATGGAAGGAGGAGCAAAAGGTGCTCCTTAGGAAGGAGTACTGAGGAAGCTGTGAAAAAAGTGAGCCAGAGTGGAGGTGGGAGGGGACAGAAGGCAACAGGGGTGCAGCCTGCCAAAAATGGGCTTGATGAAACTGCACTTGTAAACAGACACTCATTTGGAGACTATGTTCATTGCAGCAGAGACAGGAACACAGATCCTTCCTTTTGAAATGAGTGTCTGAACCAAAAGGCTAGAAAAGCATGCAATTACTAGTCAGAGCACAGAAAATAGAACAATTTCAACAGGAAGGATCAAAGGAGAGAGCCTTGCTCCAGAATGCCCTGTACATCAGTGGTACTGGCAGAGTGATCAGATAGATCATCTGGAAGATTATAATAGAGGTTCTTTGAATTCTTGAAGTCCTAATTTCTGTAACCCCCTGCAACTACTGAGCTCTCTGTTGGAAGGCAGGGAAAGGATGCGACTGCAATCTTCTATGAGGAAAGTGTGGGTTACGTACCTAATGCCCCAGAGAGAGATTGTGGCTGTGACTTCAATGCAAGGAGGCATTCCTCTGTACTCTTAAATACCTAAACTCTGAAAACTGGAGTTTAAGCAACAGTTCTTTTTTCAGCATTTTCTGTTAGCTAGGTTAGGCAGTCAGCACACAGCATTTGAGGAATCTAGTTCAAATCTTGAGAAGTCAAGGTCAAAGAAAGCATGCCCTCCCTGGTGACTGAGAATGGCAAACTGGTAACAACAGACAAGGAGAAAGCTGAGGTTCTGAGCAACTTTTTTGCCTCGGTCTTTACTGCCAGCCTATCTCCTCACGCCTCCTGGGTTGAAGGACCACAAGACGGGGACCTGCAGGACAAAGTCCCTCCCACTGTACATGTAGACAGGGTTCGTGACCACTTGAACCTGAATATACACAAGTCTATGGGACCTGATGAGATGCACCCCAGAGTCCTGAGGGAATTGGTTGATGTAGTTGCCAGTCCACTCTCCATGATATTTGAAAAGTCATGGCAGTTTCAGGTGAAGTCCCTGGCGACTGGTAAAAGGGAAACATTCCACCCATTTTTAAAAAGGGTAGAAAGAAGGACCCTGGGAACTACTGACCTGTCAGCCTCACCTCTGTGCCTGGGA
>VWZL01004317.1:0-22328 GCA_013396915.1 Stercorarius parasiticus | reverse complement strand
GGGCCAAAGTTCGAGGGCGCCCCCCCCCCCCGTCAGCCCAACAAGGCAGCCGAGGGAGCGCAGCGACCAGAGCGGGCAAACGGAGCGTGGTGTGGCAGTTTCCAGGGAAGGTCGCTGAACGGCTGTAGCAGCTTGACCAGGGAGACATGGTGTCCACCTGGCGGAAAGCCTTGGCCTCTCCAGGCCCTAACCCCAGCAGGACTGAGGCAGCTTCCCAGACGGAGCTCTCATGGGAGCACGCAGCCACCCGGATGTCAGGCTGCAGGGTGTGCCCTACCCTTATGCCAGCATCAGATAGCAGCAGTGAGCATGTCTGTGGGAGATGTGTGCAGGTAGAGGAACTCCTCTACCTAGTGGTGGAGCTCCAGGAGGAGATAAGTAGATTAAGAACCGTTAGGGAGTGTGAGAGGGAGATTGATGGAGTCACAGCCCCACATCAAAACATCTTCAGTTCAGAAAAAAAGACAGGTCATTGTTGTAGGTGACTCCATCCTGAAGGGAGTGGAAGGCCCGATATGCAGACTAGACTCACTTCTCAGGGAAGTCTGCCTCCTTGGGGCCCGGGTTAAAAGATATAAAAAGAAGACTTCCCTCCCTGGTAAGCCCTTCAGACTACTACCCACTACTAATTTTTCAGACAGGCAGCAATGAACTGATAACAAGAAACCCAAGGGCAATCAAGAGAGACTTCCGGGCACTGGGACAACTGGTTAAGGGGTCAGGAGAGCAAGTAGTGGTCTCTGTCATTCTGGTTGCAGAGAACGATGAGGGAAGCAACAAGAAGAGCCAGCACATCAATACCTGGCTCCATGCCTGGTGTCAGTGGCAGGATTTTTTGATCATGGGTTGGTTTATACGACACCAGGTCTGCTGGAGACGAATGGGGTACCCATCTCAAAGGGGGAAAAGGATCTTGGCACAGGAGTTGGCAGGGTTTATCGAACAGGCTTTAAACTAGATTTGAAGGGGGAAGGGAATGAAACCAGGCTCTTTAGAGGTAAACCTGGGAGTGGTGCACCAAAGTCTGTGGGACGGGATGCTAGTGACATCCCTTGGTCTGCTGACTCAGTGAAGGCAGGGGATAGAGAGTTATGCAGCAGCAGAGATGCAAGGGTCATTGATGGGTAAGAAACTATGGCTGTGCCTGAGAATGAACAGGTAGGAGTTAAGGTTTCTCCCACCAAAAAGGTAGCAGGATGAGTAGCCCTACTGAAGTGCTTCTGTACTAATGCACACAGCATGGGCAACAAACAGGACGAGCTGGAAGCCACTGTGCAGCACTAAAACTATGAGGTAGTCGCCATCATGGAAACGCGGTGGGACAATTCGCACGACCGGAGTGCTGCATGAGATGGCTACAAACTCTTCGGAAGGGACAGGCAAGGAAGGAGGGGAGGTGGGGTGGCTCTGTATGTTCAGGAGTGTTATGAATGTCAAGAACTTCATGATGGTGACAATAGGGTTGAATGTTTATGGGTAAGAAAGAATCAGGAGGGCCAACAAGGCAGATATCATGGTGGGAGTCTGTTACAGACTGCCCAACTAGGATGTAGAGGAAGATGAAATATTCTACAAGCAGCTGGGAGAAGTCTCAAGGTCACTTGCCCTTATCCTAGTGGGAGACTTCAACCTACCAGATACCAGCTGGGAATACAATACAGCTAAGAGGGAACAGTTTAGGAGATTCCTGGAGTGTGTTGAGAATAACTTCCTAACACAGCTGGTGAGGGAGCTGACTAGGGAAGGAGCCCTGCTGGAACCATTTGTAAACAGAGAAGGACTTGTGGGGGATGGGACAGCTGGAGGCTGTCTTGGGCACAGTGATCACGACAGGATAGTTTTTGGTTCTTAGAGAAGCAAGGAGCGGGGGTCAGCAGAACTGCCACCATGGGCTTCCAGAGGGTGGACTTTGGTCTTTTCAGGAGCTTGCTTGACAGAGTCCCTTGAGAGGCAGTCCTGAAGGGCAAAGGTCTCCAGGAAGGCTGGATGTTTTTCAAGAAAGCGTTAAAGGCACAGGAGCAGGCCATCCCCATGTTCCGAAAAACGAACCATCGAGGAAAAAGACCGGCCTGGCTGACCAGGAGATATGGTTACAACTCAGGGAAAAACGGAGAGTTTATTGCCATTCCAGGAAAAGCCGAATCCAGGAAAAGTCCTATTATTAGAAAGGGTGAGAAAGTCTGCTTTCACAATTAAGATTGACTTACCTTTTCAGTTTTCTTTAAATGACAACGCAGTACTTACCATTGGGCTGTGACTGGTCACAAAATCCACCACTCAACCACATTAAAACAAGCACATATTCAGACTAATAACACTAACATGAAAAATGAATTTACATATTGCTCCAAAGCAATGGATGAGACTAATAAATGCTTGTGGAATTTGGGGAACTCACAGATTTCCAAAGCAAACAAAGCCCCCCAGTAAATACCAGCTACTTAGTGGTAAGTAATAAAGGTGAATAATTTTAAACTCTCCCAGGGATCTCTTTAAAAATCATCCTATTTGGTGGAAGATAATATGGTAGAATAACAGATCTCAAAATTTCAGGGCAATAGCTTGATAAATAGTGTGAGCTAATTATAAAACATCTCTTTCCTAAGCCCTGGAATTATAGTGAGTCAGTCTCTGGCAACATGCCCGTTAGTTCCAATATTTTATTGTTTCTTACATCTCTAGAGGTAGTCTTTGTCCTGCACATTGCAGTTAATAATAAAATCCCAAGTACCTGCAAAACACAACGGCACAGTGAAGTAAACAGATCAATGTACTTTTGTTAACTCATCTTTTGTTTTAGCTTGTAAATCTGTCTTCCGGCTCATCTGTAATATTTGTTTCAAGCAATCAAACCAAACATGCTCTGTTCTTAAAAAAAGCACAACAGCATTTCTTAGACTTAGTGCTCTTAAAGAATTCCAGTAAACACTGCCCAGGAAGTTCATTTGGCTGCCTCAGCTATCCAAGAATAAAAAGAACATTTTACAAGAATATTGATTTTTTTAATGTGAAATTCCATCTGATTGACAAACCTATCTGGAGAGAGAAGGCTCTTGAGAGAGTGGATAGTCTGACTGAGACACAGGAGTTGACAATCCTAAAATTCTGATTTTCTTTCCAGCTTGCCATCAGTGCCATCCTGGGTAATTTTGGTAGCCATTACTATGTGGCTCCCTACAGGTAAAATGAGAATATGTATCCATTTTAAAAATTCTGGCCTAGATTCTAATACTGCATCTTTAAAAAAATTGGATTCAAGTGGAACTTGCGCAAAATACCACAAACAGTGAAGCAGTGATTTAATCACCTTTTGTCTTCTACTGCTGTCTTTCAAATTAAAGGTCTTCACCGCTCCCTGTGAAGGTCACATACATTATACTTCATGAAGATACATGCCTTTATTTGCCCTTGTTATGGTTTTCTTTCACTGATAATTACTACTGTCAATCTGTTAAAATTCTGTTGAAATAATGGCTTGTTATTATTGTTCCAACATCTTTGCTTCTCCTGGCTGATCTATTAAAACTGATTAAGCAAGAGAAGGTTTCTCAAATAACAGTCTGCTGGAGGAGCCAAAAACAAGTGGAGATTTAACTGGGTATTGCTAAATTTACAGATTAAAGAGAAAATAAAAACTCATTAGTATTCATGGAAAGAAAGTAAAAACTAAAACAGGTAGGGAAATGAACATTTTCTTATGTCCTGGCATGCAAATGTTTCAAGTTTTTTCCAACTTTCAGATATATGCTAATACAAAAATAATAAATCTACCAGAAATCCGACAGTTCTTCATATCAATTGCAGGACGGGGGGGAGTCTGAATTCCCTTACAGCCCTTTTCTTTTTAACAGTTCTAACATTGTTTGATCCCATAATCTTAATATTTTTTTTTTACCTCCTAACTAAGCTTGAAAGAACACGTGTCATTTTGAGAAAAACTGTAAAAGATTAGAAGGCAGGAGAACAGCATGAAGACTACAAAGAGGGTGCTTTATTTTTGCTTGCTCTTGCAAACATGATATTTTATCAAACATGATATTTATCAAACATGATATCTCTTATTAAAAAAATAATTAAAAAAATCCCAATTCAGTATAATCATCATTACTGTGTCCTCAACAGCATAAACTTCCATTCAAGGCACTGGAAGACAATTTGGAATTTATTTTATGTCAACAAAGTAGAAATAAGGGGATTATAGTAAAGTTAGAAATAAAAGGCCTGTTAGGGTTTCTTTTTGATTTCACCTTTTCTTCCAGCTTTAATTTTCTCCCAGAATAGTGATGTTAGTTGGTATTGGGGGAGTGTGGGAAGCATGGGTGGGTGTTTGTCTGTCTGTCTGATGTGTACTAGTGCAAGGTAAGCAGGTGGAAAGAGGAAGTAAGGAAGCCAGTTCTCTAGCAACCATCTGTTGGAATGGATTTCCATGTTTCATGGAACCATATCTTCAGTCTTCCATGCAATATTTTAAACATTCCTAAGAGATAAGGAGCAGCAGTCAGTGTACACTCTGTGAACATCCATCCTGAAGTACAAACGGTTAACAGCTCATCCATCCTCTGTACATGCTGAGTATGTGTAGATGCCTGTTTAAGATCTCACGGTTTATAGACAGAGGTTAGGTAGCTGCATAAGATATAATTAATCCTATTATTTCACTGAATTTATTTACTTCCGCAAATATTAAACATGGAAGATAATCTGAGAAAATGTGACCCATGTTATTTCCTTTTAAATGAGTATTGCTTTTTATTCATAGCTGTTATAAGATTAACAGTAAAAGTTAGCTCTGGAAAAAGTCTTTACAGTTTATGGAGATAAATTTCCCTATTAGGAAAGTCCAGACATTTACAAGAACAATCGCTTAAAAATAGAATATAAAGCCTATGTTTAAAACATGGCCTTTATTAAGCTGTCTAGTGAGCTCCATATTTATCTTACATGGAAATAGTTCTGCTTTGCTTAAGAAAAGACAGAAGAAGTGCATTTACAAGAGTACTTTTTCTTTAATTTTCTGCAAAAATGGAAGGAATTGGAATCACAAGTTGACAAATGTTGTGAAATGAAGTTTCAAGAAACATCAATTGTAGTAATGATACGCCATCACTAGTGTTTCTTTCTGACTTTCTGTTGTGTGAACCAGAATATCCTGATATACAGTCTAGAGCATCTATGTTATTACTCTACAGCATATTAAACACAGAAAAACGGGTTAAGAACCCCTTTCAATGTACAAACATGAATTTAGAAATTGATTAAAAAAATCACTTTTATACATAATGTATATGCAAACTGTTTTAAATACATGGTTTTGGAAGAGTTATTTATAAACTATCTGTCTGTGGGACAATCTACAGACAAAGCATACACGGTTGCTTTACTTTGTTGTTGCATCTCAACTTCGGGAGATATAAATTCATTCGGCAGTATAGCAAACATAAGAACTTGTGACAAAATATTTTAAGGGCAACCCAATAAATTTTGTTCCTCAAAACAATGTAAGTACTAGGACTGCCAAAGTTTCCAAATAAAGTCATAGCTTAATCCAGATGCCCGCTTACAGATCTATGTTGTAGACGATAAGACCCATTTGAAATACAGGCATGGCTACTGAATAAAACCTCCTTAAGAGCCATAACTGGCAAGTATGTTTTATCGAAAGAGTGAACTAACCTAGAGGGTTTTTTTTTTTTCCAATTTTATTAATATTTTAAAAAATACATAAAAATACAACATCCAATGTCTGAATAAATATATTTAACAGGTTGCAAGATACCTTATTTTACACAAAATTTTCAGCTTTAGAAATCTTGTTAAATAACTTCATTGTTGTTATATATTTCATTTTTTGTCTTTATGTAATAAAATAAAAACTCTGAAATTACATAGAAAAAAGACAAAATATTTTTGTCAAGGGATAAGATAGTCCACTGAAAACCTATTAACAATTCCACTGTAAACATTAATAATAAACATTAGAATATTTGCATAATTGTGTGCTCAAAAATCCTATAAAAAGTGGAAGACTTATTACAACTGTAGTTTTCAGTCAACTACACTTCCTTTCACAATTTATTTTGTCCCATTTACACCTTTAAAACTGGGCACATTGCTGAACACATACTTTGGCAGTTCCATATAGCAAGTGCTTCCACAAAGAGGAACTACTGACCAAGAGTTATGTACAGCTCGGTGAAAGTGCAGCAGTTACTCAATTCTTTTTGATAATACTCTGATGTCTGCTTGGTGCACTTGCTTTTCTAAGATCTCCCTAGAACACCTGAATGCTTCATTGGACATAACTTTTCAAATTTGATAAGTGCCCTTTCTCTGCATTAACAAAAACAAAACAAAACCAAACACCATGACAACCATGTCACATTGTGCCTACAAACCTTCAGTTACCAATGAGCTTAATTTCTGTGAACGGTAAATTAAACAAAAGAAGTAGGTAGGAGGTGAGAACAGGTACAGTCCAGCAGTGGAAGTGTGTACAGAATATACTTGGCAATGTCAAACCAGTTGAGTGCTTTCTGTGATTAATTTCAGGATTTATGTCCATGGCAGCAAGTTGCTGGCAAGGCAGAGAAATGTGTATCACCTGCATTCTACAGCAAGCACATTTTGTGGAGGAGAAGATGATGATGGACTCATTCCAGTGTCTGATGAAGCAGATGACATGGATGCTCCTGTATGTGACACTGAATATACAGAACAACAGATCAGCATCAGATCATCAAAGCACATGTCAGAATGAAGGTCTCCTTGGTTACTAGGCTGTTTAAAACCACACAGAAGTGGCACAGTCACAGAAAACCAATATGGATTTTTTTGTCAATTGCTTTCATTGCTATATTCACATAAACTGGATGAATAACCTTACCCTTTCTGCATCACAGACCAATTGAAAAGATAAATCAGATGAGTCATTACATTCATTGAAAACTCAGACCGAGCTTGCAGTAGGAAGTCCAAGTTTCTAATACACAGTTACAAAATACTGAATGTTTTTGTTAGGTTCAAGTTCTGAAAAGCCACAAATATTCTTTCTTAATATGTATACACACAAACAGGATAAAGAGATGATAACACTTTTTTCAAAAATACTGTCAATTAAGTTGCTTTGAGTTACATATTTTCAAGAAAATTAATTTCTCATGGGAAGTATAAAGCAAATCTGAAATTTACCTTCTCTGTCTTTCTTTTTTAATCGTTTTCTTCTCCTGTCTATGGTTGCTACTTCTGACTTCAAGGACATGTAGTATTTTCGTATTTCCTGTAGTTTTTCTTGCAAGAAGGAGATCCTTTCAGTGCTGCTCATATTGTCTAGTTCATCTTAAAAGTGCGAAATAAGAAAAAATAGCTTCATCAAAGTGATTTTAAACAAATGAATGCAATTCTTAAGACAATACAAGATGCGGCATGAATGATAACACACTTCCGTAACTACATCATAAAAGGCCTATACCTGATTTAGAATCCCAAAATTTGCACATTTCTCTTTCAGAACAAATTTTCTTGTAAATTCCCTCTAATCAAGTCACTTAAAGAATTCTTACTGAGCTGAAAACTCCATTTGTATAGTCTAGGCGAAGTATTCTGGTGATGGTGTTTTTCTCTGTGTTTATCCTTCTCTCCATCTTTGATGTGAGGTGAAATCACTCTTGCAGGTGATCGAGAAATCTTCTGTGGTTTGGACGCATTTATGTGTTTTACAGGAGTACATTTACTTGAACTGTCCAGGACAGGAAGGTCTTCACTGTCACTACTTTGTCCTGCAGTAAGAGAAATGCATTTGGACTTAAAAAAAACCCACAACCCCAAACCAAACACCTTGACATTTTAAAAATTGTAGTTATTGTCAGAAAAAATTAAGAAAAAAATGCTCCTCCTTGCTCAGAAGATCCTAAAATGCATACAAGGAAAAACTGTACCAGATTCAATGTATAACCTTATCAGTCACAACAGGCACTGAGCTCTCAAGTGTACTGATCGTTAATGCAGAAGTCAAGGGCTGACTGAGCCTTCAGTTAAAAAGTGACAGTCAAATGTTTTTTACAGAAGCAATAAAGCAGTTTATTAAAATAAGAAAAGACACCAGTTCTCTAACAGTCACATATTTTGGGGTTCTAATATGAAGCAGACACTGAAGTATTTTTCTTAAAGATTAATAAAACTAAAACTGTATTAATATAGGTAGGTAACACAGGATTGTGTATATTTACAAAATTGCTTTATACATCTAAAGAACAGTTCTGAACCATGACTAAAAGCTTAAAAGCTTTAACATGTAACAGAAAATCTTAATCTGATATATGCAAATATTTTAGACTCCCACAATAATTGCCATGTTTTACACAGGCATGTTAAATATGGCTGAATATCCTATGTCAGATAATTAATATTTTAGTGTGATATTTAAAAATTGTAATAATGCTGCCACAGGGCCTGAATGTATCGACTCATTCAATACAACAATCACCAAAGATGAACTACAGAAACACAAAAATCCAGATTTCTACAGCAAGTTAAAAAATAGTCACATATTTGAGATAAAAACACACAAAATTCCTTTTGCTGAAAAGATAACTTTTTAGCATCCAACATTTTTTCTATACTTCATAAATGCACTTTTTCCCCTGATGAGAAACACTTATTGTAAGACTTTGAAGGAGATATTTCTATTCAGAACGAATTCCCCTCTCCCAAATTAATACCCGAACAAATATATAAAAATCAGCTTAATGGTAAATATTTAGTAACTTCTAATATACACAGTTACTAGAAGTTTTCGTAGCAAAGCAATTAAAAATAGCCAAGAGATTTCCCAGTAACACTGCTACCATGCAGCTGCTAAGTTCTCTCCAGTTAACAGCCAATAATCATGATGAACAATAATGAAAAACCCTGACAAGGAAGTCCCATCCAACAGAAATAATGGGTAACAGTGGGGGTCTAATACATGTTTATAGGACAGCATAACCTTCACCCTCTCCCCCCCCACAGGAATATACCTGTTCCATTCTTTTCATTTTTGGCTGCAGCACTTGTTCGCTTTGGAGTACGCTTTTGTTTTTTTGACATTGTTCCACTATTGCTATCACTGGGTCTTTTTTGACCTAAATGAGAAGGAAAAAAAAAGAAAGACACCTCAAATATTTCTGCTATTAACAAGTTTTTTTAATAAGCAACAACATGATTTAAAAACATAAGATGACAAAACAAACATGCAATTTCTAGCAAAGTAACACCAGACTTAAGACAACTTCAGAAATCATTACAGCAGAGGATGACTTTTCACAGGAAGTGCTCACCTTTCTCTCCAATCTCTCTCTCTTGCATGGCTATACTACAATTGCTTGATGTAGTACTGGCTTCAAATCCATTAGCAGACTCGCTTTCACAGAGACCTTCTTGAGACTCTTCTGCCACACTGTCAACTTCAATAGTCATGTCACTTTCACTCTTGATACTGCGTGATTCGTCCTGACTAACAGTAAGAGGCGAGGCCACTGAAAAGCTTGACTGGACAGCAGAAGGTAAGGCAGATGAACTTGAACTTAAAGCATTAGGGTCTGGCTTTTCTGATATTGTGTCTTCACTACTGCTCTTCTCCTTTTCATCCAAGTCATCCAAGTCTACTTCATGGCAGAGCAAAGTTTCAGGACCAATCTGAGGCATTGCATCATCCTCATCTTTTAAGGAAACATTCTCATTTTCTTCAGGTGGATGTTCGAAGTTCTCATTCCTCACCTCTTGACCATGCTGAACCGATTCTGCCACCAGGGATGGCATTTCCTCATTTTCAGTTCTGAGGGACTCTTCAGCATTCAGCCCTCTACATTCCTCTGCTCCAGTACATTCATTTGTCCTCTCTTCAGATATTATATTTGGCACTTCCATCTCACTTTCTCGTCGATTTCTCTTCTCAGGTGATGCCTGTTCCAAAGTTTTTCTTTTCAAAAGCTTCTTGTCTTTTGTAGAAGGTTCTGTTTCAGTAGTGCTGGAAATTTCTTTACGGTCCAAGGAAGACATGTCTAATCTTTCAGGTTCTGCAAGAGATTCATCTGCCACTTCTTCTTGGCTTCCTGGTGAAATGTTTGCATTCTCCGAAGAGGCATCTTTTGTCTTGCTCCTTCTCCCTTTTCCTTTAGGTGATTTTTCAGCCTCTCTTTTGATTTCTTCTATTTGTTCTGTTTTACTTCCAAAAATCTGGACAATTTGTTCACTTTCTTCAACTTCCAGTTTGAGTGTTTCTAACGGCTGTACTTGAGTCCTGTCATTTTCTTTCAATGCATGAGGAATCTTTGGGTTTTCTTCATCTAGCTTCTCATCATGTAGTTTTTCACTTTTTTCCAGTTCTGAAGTTTCTGGAGAAAATTCTTCATTCAAATTCTTTTCAGGTGATTCATCTGCTTCACTGTCAGATGAGGCAGAGTCTGCAAAAAATTTTTTTTAAAAAAAGAAAGAAATGGCACCCTAAATCAATTTCAGCACAATTTCTCTTTTCAACCACACAAAACCTTTTTTTTCAGTAATCTATGATATTAACTTCAGTTTACAATAATCAACTTCAAGCTTAAAAATTCTAGATTACTTAACACAGTTCTTACTTTTTCTCAAGATTTTTATGAAACTACAATAGTAGCAGTACTTCTATTTCCCAAATAAGCCAAAAAAACCAAATTACAGTTTATAGTAGCAAAAATACTTTTAAAGATTCACATGATCTACCTGTGGGTAATACCTCCTCCCCTCCATGTACTCCTAAACATTAAAAAAAACAACCCACCAACCCTTCCATACCACAATATGGACGTTTAATTGCTAAACTATTGTACGAATCACACTGTATACAGAGCAAGCAATTTTACATTACCAGAAGATTATTCAGGGACCTGTACTAACAGGAGACAATGGATTTCACTTCAGTTCTTGTTCACAGACGCTTAGAAATACCAAAAATATTGCTGTCATTCCTGTATAATTAACAGCTGTGCTAGATGATGTAGTACTGAGGTCGAGGACTTAATTACCAGAATAAAGACTATCATTACACCACTAGATTGCGTCTGTTCAAGATTAGGACTGAAAGGCTCTGGCTAAAGAATATGCAATGACTTGCAGTCATCTCCATGCCATAGCTCTTCTGTGAGCAAACTGTGCTCCTCAGCAGTGTCAGCTCAGCTACTTCCTCAATAAAATTCACGGGGAGGGGGGGAAGTAGTAAAAACCAAACCAAACCTTTGTTTACAAAGGTACTAAAAAATAACCTCAAAAGCATACACAGGACTCGGATCACTCACCGTTTGATCCTCTATCAGAATCAAACATTCCTGAGCTACATCTCGTCTGCCTGCGAGGTGTTGCTAAAACAAAAATTGAAAGTATTAATTTTTATGGAGTAAAATCTGCACCAAAAAATTCTTTTGTTGTATTGCTTATTCACTGACTGACTAAGTAGGACTTTAAATCTGCTGACAGCACTGTGTTTGTTGAAGTTGTCATATTAATGCGCTGCATGAAATCACTGTTTACATGCAGTTCCACGCCAGAACAAAAGTACAACCGGATGTACCTTCTCTTCCATTTGGTAATGGTGAGGAATCTGACAAGTTGTTCCGTGCACTTCTGGCTCCTGTTTTACCTTCACTATTAGGCATTTTGGATAAACTGCAAGATGTATTTGATGGAAGAGCAGATTTTAGAGGGGGTCGCCCACGCTTTGATTTTTGTTTCTCCTCATCCTTCTTCTCATCCTTTTCACTGTCTTCTTTATTCTGAGGGGAATACAATGAATTTTTATTAATGTGTTTCACTGCTGATTGTCAAACCTCTTACTTTACACTTCTATTAAAAAAAATAGACTGTGGACTGGGTAACTTTTTTTTCTAAAATAAGGAACAGTGACAGTCATTAAGTATTGTACTACAAGAAACTTACTGAAATAACCATTACTTTTGTTTTTTTCTTCTGTTTTCTCTTTGGTCCTCCTTTGTCCATGGGCCAGATAATCCTATCAGCTTTCACCCATTCATCATATCTAAAAGTAAATAACAGCACACCGTTATTACTGCATATAAAGAAGTTGTTTGCAATATGAAGATTAAAAGACTGAGTTACAGAAAATATTTATTAGGAAGAAGTAGGAAAGCAGAGCATATATTACAAACACATGCAGTATCTAGCATTAGAGAGATGAATTACATTTCTAACCCGTAAAAAAAAAAACAGGATAGGGGAATGGAGCTGCAAATTTCCCTGTGTCTTGCTAGCAAAGCACTGGAACTCAGGGGACTGAGCCAGCTACAAAATCTGTCAATTATTTCACATCATATACAAAAGGCAGTTTTCACCACATCATACTTCAGTAGTAAAATATACTTTTTTTTTTTAAAAAAAAAAGGAAGAGTTTTTAAATTATAGCAACAAACTGGATGAGATTCTGAGAAGCACAAATACACTACTAGTGCTCCTCAAAATCTCTTGAGTTATTAATAAGGTAAAGGGACACATGTAAGTATTGGGGGATACCCCCCACATATCAAAGTTTATGTTGCCACAAAAAAATTTGCTTAGTTTACTTAGAAATATATGGATTTGGAACATCTCAAATTATATACCAGAAGCATTCTATTTTTAAAAAGAATCAATTTTGTGATATTTTTGTCTACATGATCACACTGCTTTTAAGAACAATAACAAAAAAGCCATTTCTACAGCAGTATTGAATATAAAGCATGGCTGCCAAGACAAGCATTTGATTAATTTTTTTTCTGTAGTTCTTTGTTGCTTAGCCCTCTCCTACTCTCTTTACATGTAACAACCGTTCTCTATAATCACAGTTAACGTTCAATACTAGAATAAATTTTGTTGCCAAAATTTCAGTGCTTGATATACTTAATTGTAGATGTCTTCACCATTACCAATGACTCTTTAGGTCTGATAGTGCTACCACTAGCTGACACAATAAATTACAGGGATACTTGAGTGAGGATTACTCACTTCAAGACAGACTGAAACTTGGAAACATACAAGTAAGTCTATTTGAGATTTCAATGCAATAATGTCATACCACGAACAAAATTACTGACATTAAAAAGTGTAAGAGAGTCAGATCATGATGATAATTCAATTTGGAGCCAAGTCACTGATCATCTCTTTTTTTTCTTAAAAACAAAAATTCTTCTGCAAATAACACTTTTAACAAACAAATAAATGAAAAGCAGTTTTTATCCTCACCTTACATTCCAACCGTAGTAATGAACTAAATATAAAACTTCCCCATCATCAATTTCTGTGCTTTTAATACTAGCTTCATAAATTTTTTGAGTCTTTCCACGTCCGTATTTTACTTTCACTTTGGTTCCAGTCAGGCAGGGTTCTGCGTCCTCCTCATCCTCGTCACCTTCTGATTCTCCTTTGTTCTCAATTTCCTCACTGCAGTAAAGTGTATTTAAAATACCCAATAATTATTGGCAATCAAAGTTTTAACATTTAGCTAGTGTAGCCAAGCTACTACAAAAGAAAAAAGCTGCAAGAAAAAAATTTTCTCATTTTCTGCGTCCTGCGCTGCGTCTAGCTTGGACACAGCTTTTTAAATCAAGAACAGGACTTAGAGAGAATAGGGATATGTGCCAAAAATATCCAGAAAAATTGTATTTTAAAAGCAATTTATTAGGTGCACAACTACATCAAAAGCATAAAGATTTTTTTTTTAATGAATATTTTGATACTCCAAGAAGAAGAATAAGATAACTCGGTGTCTGGCTCCTAAATAAGATAGGAAGAACTAACTTCAGTTTTTACAATAGACTTGACTTTGACACACTATTTTAAAAAAATAATTCTGTCTTCTACAGTTTGCTTAACATGTCACAGTTTACTAACAGTACACAAATTTTGAATCGCCATCATAGTGAACCTCTCATGGATACAAACACCATTCCACAGAAAAAAAAAAGTTGATTACAACAGTATTTAACCAAGATTAAAAGTGTCTAACACAGCTCTTACTAGCAGTATCTACCTCTTACAGCTATATCTAATATTTTAACATTCTACTTAAACGTATTTTCAAAAATTACAAATCTAACCTATTTTTACCTATACTTCTCTCCCTGTTTCAGGGTGAATTTAGCATAATGTAGAAGTTCAATTACAAAAAAGTCACCAACAAAGAAAATACTGAAGACAACTAGGGGTTTGCTTTTAATGAAATACATTTGGTAGCCTTCAGTGAGAGATGAACTATCTTGTTGTGGCAAACAATTAAAATAAAGAGGACAAGCATCATGAGCACCATTTAATGAAAACTCTTTGATGCCTTAGTCATCTGACATGCCTCTGCAACCTGCTGCACACCCACACTGTACCTTCATTTGAGGCATTTTTGCACTGCAAGATTTTTTTTTTTTTGCACAGTGACACTTTCTTTAAAATAACTGTTTTTCCCACTCCTCAAAGCTCTTTAGCGGAAAATATGCAATACCCCTATCAGGCTTTATTCAGTATCACCTTGTGTCTGCACCACTTAGCCACATGGACAAGAAAAGGCAGGCAAGCCAGCTTAAACAGGCAAGGCACTGCCCTTGACCACAGCCAAAGTTAGCTAAGAAAAGGTCTACTCCTGTGATAAACTAATCACCTGCTCACAACTCATTTGTAACCAGGACTATAAATCCAATTCAACTTGTCAAGCTTAGTCTCTGGATGCTATTTTGCCTGCCGCCCTTCCATGTCTCCATCCCCTCCGCTTCCACCTACGTCTAGGTTTCATCCAAACTCCTTTTCGTTCTCCTTTGCTTTATTAGCTGATCCCCTTCCTGCCTTAAATACATCAAGTAACAATAGAAACAAGCAACGTGTAGGTTCATCAGCCATCACTAAGAACTTAAACAAAAGCACGGCAGAAGAGGGGCTCTCTTTTCCATTTACATCGCAACTTCCCAGAACAACCTGCCCAAACAGTTGCTGCCGGATTCCGTACAGCACCTGGCATAGTTGTGGCCTGGTCTACTTGGTGTCTGTACATACTAGTGTGATAAAACACCAACACAACCTTGACAAGACCTTCAAGAAAATGAAAGTGAAAAATGCTGTCTGGATCTACCAGAAAAATATGCTTCCATAAAGTACGGCAGACTCTACAAGCCTGAAACAAAATTTTCCCTTCCCTGTTTGTCTGAGTGAATTAGGTCCCCGATTTCCACATTTTAGTTGGCAAGAATCTCCAACTCTGTGCATACTCCTGCTTGGAGTACAGCTCAATCATGACACAGGCATACTCGTACAAAGGCAATTACAAGTTAATATTTACCTCTCCCTCTGCCTCTCTTCCTCTTCATCTGACTCTTTATCAGAATCCTCCTGTTTTTTAATTTTTTTCTCTTTTTGCTTTGGTGTACTTTTTCTCCCTAGTGGAGTTTCATTTCCTTTCTTTTCTGCATTCTCAGGTGTTTCCTCTCCATCTTTGTTTTCTTTGTTACTGTCTTTTAATTTTTCTTGTGTTTTATCTTCTTCACTATCTTTTTTAGCTGGGGTTGCATCCCGGGCAAGTCTTCTTCGTCCCTAGAACAGAAATAAGATCAGTTTAGTGACTGTTGTCAATTGTTCTCTGTATAACCTCTCAAAATCTCAGCTAAAAGTGAAACATACTATTGCTATACAGAAGGAAGACCGGAGATAAGATTTTAGAATATTTTGCTTTTTGGTGTTAAGATAATAGCTTAAAGTCTTGTTATTGAGGAAAAAAAAAAGCAAAATAAAGCCATTCTGCTTGGTTTAGAATAAAGAAGATGAGCTTCCAATTAACTTTGGAAGGATTTCAGGACATTTGTTTGGTCCTGTAAGGTCTGTCGCCCAGATAGAAAGGGCCAAAATACCTTGCTCAAGTACAGCAATAGCATTAAAGTGCTTGTGTAGGACTACTAAAAGAAGGCATCTTCCTTTCAGCATCTTCAATCCTAATAGCCATCTGTTGATTTCACAGAACAGAAATTTGTCAGCATTAGAAAAATAGTATGTATCACATTTTTGAAACGTACTTTAAATAGCCAGAAAATTGCTGTTGGGGACTATTTGCAACTGGTTCTTGGGGATCTAGTACAGGTTTATCATTTTACTATTAAAAGTCTCTTGATAGGGTCATTGCTTTGTAATCAGAACATTTAAAATACATTATGAATGCAAGATTAATTATTTGGAGGCTATCCAAAGATAACAGTAATGAAGGCACTATAATAATTAAAATGCACAGTAGTATAATGGTAAATACTTCGGGAAAAAAAATCATTCATAAATAGATAGCTGATGACTGGATTAATAAAGTAATAAAATATGTAACCAAGTAATATTTAATTATTAAGAAATTATCATAGACAGAAATTAAAAAGACAAAAAATTCTTCCATTTATTATCCTTTCACCAGTTTTCTCCAAACCCCAAAAAAACCTCAAACTGAACAAACTAACAACAAAGTTAATGTCATGCCTGGAAATCCATTAAGACTGATAACAGCTTGGAAAAAACACTTGCAGTTAGGTAGAAATATAGTATGTAATACAAATCTAAACTTACGTTTACACTATGTAATCTATTAGTTAAAAGGTCATATACTTGCTTGAAAAGCTGGTTTGCAAGAAGTACTTTAACAGAATTACATTTTAGTTGAACAGAATCCTCGTAACTTGAACAATTTAAGAAGCAGCAATTCCTTGTCCTTCAGTAATCACGCTCTATTAAGGAACACAAAATGTCCTTTTCACAGAATTAACAGGAGTGCTGCAGTCTCAAATACAAATACTGTAAAAATATTATTGTATTCTCCATCATGTTCAGTATCCACTAGCTGATGGGTCACTGGTCTTATCTATGTAACTATGTAACTAACTATGTAACTAACCCTCACCTCTACAGCATTCAAAGGAAGACAAAATGCAAGTGTTCCTCCCTCTACTTTTGTCTATCTACTGTAAAATTGCAGTGTTTCTTTTATTAAAAGATACTGTGATAAAAATCAACTCAGAGAAATGGGTCTTCCTTTGATTCTTAAAGCTGCAGCAGTCCCTTGATATTCTTGTTTCTTGCCAGAAAGCTCCAGATTCCATGTGCCTGTGGAAATTCTCACCCACAACCAAGACTGTCCTGCTGAGTTCCACTGTTCTGACTATATACAGCTCTCAGTAGCTCTCAAGCCATCCCTGAATTGAAACATGTCTGACATACAACACAGGCTGAAAAAAACCCATGGATGGTTTAGAATACGAAGAAGTAACCAAAACTGATTCTGTTCACAGGTAGAACATAATCAACAGTTAACACCAACTCCGCATTCACAGAACCCCGTTCTACGCTTGTATGAGTACACTAATTCAAAAATACAATCACTCCACAAAGGAAAACTCATTATGTAAACCGTTCACTACACAAAGGGGTTTTGTTAAGCACTAAATAGAAATCAGTTCAAACCACTTACCCTTGGGGATCTTAGTTCTATTTCTTCTTTCTCACTTTCACTGCTGGAATAATTTTCTTCTGCTTCTTTTTTAACTTCTGTTGGGGGCATTTTTTCTTCGTCTTTTACACTTTCCTCCATTGGTTCCACTTGTTTCTGTATGTCTTCTACCACTTTCGGTTCATTGTGATGGATGGTCCTAAACTGAATGTTTGCAGAACGGCAGTACTCTTCAAAACCATAAAGATACCTATAGATACAAATAACGTTTCATTTATATTTCATATTTAATTTTCTATTTACTGAAGTGCATAAAACCGTTTTTCCTGCTCATAGAAAAGCAAGAGAAGCAGTAGCTTCAAGAAAAAAAAAAAACAACCTCACACCAAAACAAAAAAACAATAAATAAACAAAAAAAAAGCCAGAGAAGATTTTGAAATGAAACAATTACACACACAAATCAAATGGTGAGAAAGAATACATGTAGGTGCTTCCCACAAATTTAACTTCATCCCTATTCAATTAAGAAATCATCACAGTAAAGTCTAAGAACATGCACGCTGTTTTGCAAATGCACAATGCCAGCTATAATCAGCCTAGTGTTAGAATATGGGTGTACAAACAAGCTACCACATGGTAACAAACTGCCATGCATCAGCTGCCTGTGTTCACACTCTAATCCAGTTATAGGCGAGAGAAATATGAACTAGCTTATTCCACAAAGAATAAATATACAAGTTACAACATACTATATTGTGTCCATACAACATAATTATTTCCACTGTAACAGCAACTTATTACATATTTACCAATTACCTTTTTAATGATACTCTTCTCTGTAAAATACAGACCTTAAATATGTGCCCAGTTCAAATCCCACTGAAGTTAGTGTGAATATTTTCATCTTCATCAACATTAACATGAGCTGAGTCATTAGTCATCCCTATTCAGTCAAATTTCCTTACGTTCGAGTCAAGAGAACCTCATTCTTCCCTTTTAATCAAAAAGCCCAATTGTTTCTTGTCAAACTTCCAGGAGAATAAATAATAAAAATAATCTTTATTTAGAAAATGAGCTTGAAAAGTGACATTCCTAAAAGGTTTCCATTTCAAAAGTTAAAACACAACTAAAAAACATGTGTGTCAGTTAATGTCAGAATAAAGATTTATGCATTTTTTTTACTACAAGCAGTGATTTTACTACTTCATACTGTCACATCCACCATAGCAATGTACAAAGTTATGCCCTAAAGCCACTATTCTACAGATTCCACAAATATGATATTTAAATATGCAATCTGAAACATCTCTACCAACGTTTTTCAGGAAGTTAAAGAAAGCGGTATAAAATTTTCCTCACTGCACGCAGCATCTACAGACTGTAGACAGAGTCCATTCTTGTTAATCACCATAAACTGCAAAGCTGAATTTTCCAAAGCTTTTTTTATAAGTTTCATTGTTGTACTCTGAAGTGGCATCATTGCATTCTGAAAGTGAACACTTCTTCGACAAGAAAATTAATGGAATTCTAATTATTAGAGCAACGGGAACTTATGCAGCCCTGAGCACTCCCATCCTTTCACTGAAACACTCCAGTGTTTCAGTCCTCGGCACTGGAAAATGCTCAGAACTGCTCGTTAGCTGAAGAACTACTTTTTCACTATCGAAAACTGCTTGAATATTGTACATGCTACTAAAAAAAATAAAAGGAAAAATGTTTTCACCATTATACAATATGAGAACTTACTTTCTATAAGCAGTTTTTACGTTGTAGGAAGCAGCTGAGTTCAAAATAGGAATGCCAAGGTCCATATAAATTTGCTTCCATACAGCACCACTCTCAATCTTTGGGGAAAAAAGAAAAAAATAAAGTTTTCAGGTTTTGTTAACGAAGAACATTAAGGAAGGACATCTAACACAGCCACAAGCCACAGCCTTTAAGAATGAATAGACATATTTAGTTCAGGAAACATCCGACACTTACATTGTCACACCCACCCTGCTGATATACCAGTCTAAAAAGTTTGAAGAGATTAAGGTCCTTGTAGCCCAGAACAGGTGGTTTATTAATAGGAGTACCTAAATAAAACAAAACCAGAAATAAAGAGTTACCACACAAAACAGCAAACTGCTTCTTCCATTCCTGTAGCACGCATTTGATTACTAGTATCTTTCTACATTTCAAAATATGTATTTAATAGTTCTAAGATATGTCACAAGTCAAGTAGTTTCCAACCAGTAATTTAGGCTTTACCCTCCTTTGAATGCATCACATATTTCTGGGTGGTTTATTAGCATAATGGCACCAACTGCTTGATAACTATGATTTCTCGACCTCCTTTTCAGACTTGTGCGATAACCCCCATCCAATTGGCTGCATCCCACTGTTCCTCTTTTGAGTGGGGGGACAGCCAGAATTGCAGTAAGCTCTACAGAACACCTGATGAATTCTGGAATATAGCAATATGCGAAGAGATTAACTCAAAACACTGTGGTCTGAAAGGAATGGGGAAGAAGCAGAAACGCTGGATTAAAAAAAGATTAAATTTACACAGGCAAATTGGAAGAATGTGAAAAAGCACAAAGCCCTAACAGGACATGAATATTTGCAACAGTTCTGCAAAAAAGAAAGAACTCAGATCAGATGAGTGGCAATGATATAAAGAACAATAATGAACTACAAAAGGAGAAACCAAAAGTGACTTGGGGCAAGTGGCTGCGTACGTAGACAGTACTCCTCCCAGCAAGGAAGAATATCAAACCTCTTCCCTGCAGCTTCTCATCTTCTTTCATCTTCATGCAATTATATTTGGAATCATTATAATAATTTTATAAGACTTTGGGAATACTGTCGTGATTACTCTGTCATGATTAATCTACTGTCATGATTACATTCATACTGAGAGAACAGAATGTAGAACAAATCCGGTGGGAACAGAAATCTTGCTATCAGGACAGAGGGGAAAAAAAACCAACCAAAACCACAGACAGGCAAAGGGAAAGACCTAGTCCCCCAAAAAGTCCTGTACATTCTTCAATTGACATACTACCTTAAAGAATAGTTTCTGGACTGAGTCTTCAAATTCAGTGCACATGCTTTCTTCTTTTGCCTCTACAAGTCCCTGACATGATCCCTACTTGGTTTTAGTCTAAGAATGCTTAAGAAAGGGAGTGAGGAAGGAGGAAAACAGAAAAGAGGGAAGAATCAGGTTACCAGAAAAGAAAGTAAGTTGTGGATTAGTCCACGAGCATAGGGACTTCTTTTTCCCCCAACATAGCTTCTGATTCCCTCAAGGCAGGTTATTCTCCAGAAATGCTGGTTATACACAGGAGGCCTCAAAATTATATCGGATGAACTCCAGCATATTTTGCTATAATACACGATCAATTTCTAAACCTGTGATAAGAACTAGTAATATTGGACAGACTTGGAACTGTTCTTTTACAATTCTGTGGTCTAGAGCACACCTTGTTAATAGGGATGCAGAGCCTCTTTTATAAAGGTAACTTGATTTCCCCCACTTATCTCCCCAATTTTAAAACCAAAGAAAAAAAGAAAAGAGGAATACTCAGGCACTACATGCACTTTACATTTTACTCTTAGCTCTGGTTATTTTGAATTCAAGTACATCAACATTTGCTGTACTATATGCTGCTATGAAATATCATTCAGGTAACTTTTGTCAAGGAAAAAGGAAGAAAGAAAAAAAAAGTAAAAAGGCAGTAGTTGCACTTGTAATCTACCTCCACCAATGTTATTGCAGGACTAACACTTAGAATATTCAAATTGAAATAGCAAGTTCATGAGTAAAATTAATAAAACAAATACACTTCTATCTAAAACTCTTTCCAGGCTTAGATATACTTAAGGAAAAAAAAAAAAGAAAAAAAAGGAGGGAGGGTGTACACCCAAGGAACAGAAAACCTTCCATTTTAGTGTCGGTCTTATGACAACTGCAAATGTGAATAGCTTACGCAACAGCAGTTCCCTCAAGTCAGCAGGTATATCCTGCTCTATATACATAGTACATGCACTTCCAATATGTTTTGTGCTAGGAGTTTAACTATTCCAGTTTATGGCAGTCTTACCTAATTCTGTAAAGACAGACATTTAAAATATGCTATTTTCTTGTCCTAGCTACAGGACAAAGTAGAACCTTTAAGTTGTGCCTTCAGGTGAGTATCACTGCTACACTGGCATATTATTAAGACAGTTCTGCAAGGAGACTTGCACATCTCCCATTCTCCACTGGTTGAATTTCACCATGCATGAATAGCCTCCTCAGGTTCCAGCCTGAGATTTACAGCAACAGAGCTCTCAGCAATGGCTGTCACAACAAGAAATCAACCAAAAGCTTATTTAAAAGGCATTGGTAACATAGAAAAGGTTTTGTGAAAGCAAAACAAAAAAAGAGCACCTCAGGGAGGATTTCAGTTTCCTTTGTGCACTGTGCGTTAAAGTACTGGAAGCAGACCTGCCACATGTGAAAATGATCAGAAGTGTTTTTCCAAGCACCAGAGACTAGCTATTATCCTTTTTCACTCATGTGAGAATATGCTCATAATAACATCCATACATTTAAAAGTAATTTTTAGAAGCCATTAAAAAAGCGGACAAGAGAGTAAAAAGAAAAAAATAATTAAATTCAGTGTTACCTCTGTCTTCCATAAACTTGTAAAGCTGTTGGAGGAAGTTGTCCCTCTCTTCAGGATCAAGCTCTTCCTCAGGCTGTGAAAACAAATGTAGTCACAATGAAAACATAAAATATGCAAAGAACAATTTATTTGTACAAAAGCCTAACAATAAGAGCTAAACCCAAACCACTTCCCATTTGGCCCTGCACCCAAAGAACCTGCTTTGGCTTCTATGATCA
>VWZL01004316.1:289-43444 GCA_013396915.1 Stercorarius parasiticus | reverse complement strand
TTCTATGATTCTGTAAGAGCCATGGACACAGAATGGCTGCTTCTGGGGAAGAACATGGGAAGTACCCACAAGATCTAGGAGCCATCACTACACCACAAACTGTTCTGCAAAGTCAAGGCAGAGCATGGAAGACAGAGTACAGGCTGGGAATTTTTACCAGGAAAGACTTTCGACGAAACATGACTCCAATTTTCCTATAGCCTTTTGCTGCGTATTATCTCACTTCACTGGGTTATTTTCTTTCTGAAGAGACTTGCTAGGAATAGATAACCAAGATTATAGTACAGAGTCCACTCTCCCTAACACACCTGCCAAAGATCATAAACCTACAAATAGGTCTATCTGCGTAACAAATCGATGCACTAAAGTTGCTTGAAAGGTGTGTAATTTTTTTTTTTTTTGAAAGATGTATAGCACAAAGAAAGGAAGAAAGAAGATGCAGCCGACCAAGGGAGTTAAATGATAAACCCAGGTTCAGATGAAGGAATACAGAAAAAGCTAAAATACAGAACTAAGAAAACAGGACACACAGAGCAGGCAGGAAGGAGAGCTGGAATTGCCAGACTTGGGAAGCACCTGCAACTCAGCCATCAGCCTGCATTCTCACACTTGCTTTCCCTCAGGAAATGTTGGGCTAAATGACAGGATGTCACATTTAGGAAGATTGTTTTTTAAATACGTGTATGTTGGGACAAGTTATCCGAGTGTTTAACTGAGTTAAATGGGAAAGTTTCAAGTTAAATTGGAAGGTTTGGTAAGTTTGGAGAGCCCCTACCTGTATCCCAGATTTCTGCCGTTATTTTTGTCATATCGTAGAAGCTGATACACAATTTGTTCCAAGGATGCTGAATTGCCAAGATCCATGTTTTCAAGACATCTTCTGAACATAGATGTTACAGAGGAAATCTGTTACTTTGCTACAGCCTGATGAAGTCTTCAACACTGGGTGATCTTCCAGGAAGAAATGTTTATCAGCCTCTGCCCTGTGGGCACAAATACACTCAGGGGGCAATGGGAACCAAATAGCCATCATCAAACCAGTTGAGAGTGGATGCTCAGCCAAATTCTATCACCAGCTATCAAAAAGCCATCAAATGCAGCTATTTTGCTATGAAGAAGTGATTACCATGCTGACTAATATACTAAGTGCTTACCTGTTTGGTTCAGCACATAAAAAAATCCCAGGAAGAAAAATTTGAGGAAATCAAATTAAAAGTGAGGACCTGAGAGAACAGAGAGTCACAATCATCTGGCCTGTCCATCTCTCCCATCGCTTTTTATCCTCTGAAGCCACTTTCAGATCCAATCGGAAGAGTAAAAATCTTCAGAGATCATCACATTCTCAGCAGGTTTGTTGGGTAAGCGGATGGGTGGAGATCAGCAGCTCGATAAAGACGGAGCTCCCAATGCTCCCACAAGCACAAAGGCAGAACTAAGCAGACAAACGCTCTGCAGTACTGCTGCCTGATGTTATTTGTGGGAGATGATACAGTAGGGGACCAAGGTCATGCACCACAGAAAGACAGGCTTCATTGTTTCCACTGTTTGTGGAACAACTAGTTTTTAATTGCCACGCTAGAGTAATTTGGCTGAAGAGTTACATCTATGGCAATTAGACTATATTAGACAAAATTAGACAAAAAAACCGGCACATCTTGGCACTTTTAATCAATTAACATTGCTTCATGGCAGAACCATTTCAATCATCTTCAGGATAACACCACTGCTTCTAATTTATTGTTTAAAACCATTGAACCAGGGAGTTTGAGTTCAGAAAGGGAAGGCGGTACACATTCACTGCTTGGTATCAGTTACTGCATACTACTGCCAACCTTCTGCATGGATAAAGCCTCTGGCCGTTTCATTTCTGTGAGGCACATACTCCTTTTTGTTTTAAAGGTCTAGTAAGATGGATCTAGTCAGCTTCTACATGCATAGAAAGTGAATTACAAGGTGAATGGTATAATTAACACTAAAGAACAAACTGCACAAATAAACTGAAGTGCCGCATTCTCACAAAGGCTAAGAAATTAATATTTAATAAGCATCAAATATTTTATTTGCATTAACTGAAGATTCAAATATTAAAATAAGTCTACATTAAATTACAATATTAAATATGTTTTAAATACAATAAACTAAATGTGTTTAGTTTCTAAACACAAAGGGAACAAAAATAATTCAGAAGAATGCAATACAATTAATGACACCAGATGACAGAACAAGGACTTTAATATGTAAATCCACAAGATGTCAACTCTTAGCAATGTTTACTTTAAGAAGAGGTGGTGGCCTTTTAATTGATGCACAAACCCCATGTTACATAAACTTAGTAAGGTATCTCTCAAGAAAATATTGCTCAGTTATATTCTCATTTATGCCATGATCAAAACTCCTTTGGTAGCTCTTTTTCAGAATGAAAAACACCAGTATGCAAATCCAGAAAATGAACAGAGTCTTGTATTACCACAAAAGGTGTCTTTCTTATAGTTACAATTATCTAACAGATCTACAGTGTCTTTCATTCTTTAATTCGAATCAACTTACATATATACAATATGTAACAAAGTACTCGCAAAATCCTTAGTCTTTCAAGACAAAAAACTATGCTTTCACAATACCGAGACCATAAAAGTATTTTTAAAAAAAAGTTTTTGTTTTTTAAAGTGGAGCACACTGTACAGTAGGTTCCCTGCATGTTATTTTCAAGGCAAAACTAAATGTTATGGCCATTACATAAACAGTGATAAACACCATTTGCCCTCAAATGAGGTAGGGCCTCTTTGACTCAGATCTAATTTTTGCCACCCAAGCCAGATGAAGTAGTAATAAAATAATAATCCATATCTTAGCTAAATAATCCAACAACTCACTACACACATGAATGCAGTTGTCCTCTTGGCACTTCAAGGATCTCACTTCAAAACCTGATTTATCCAAACCAGACTGAAGTTTATAATCATTTGAAAGAAAACTAATTAAACACAAGTTTAAGGGTTTTCATGGTGCATAATTTCAAAAATTCAGTGTATTTCAACAACACTGCTTGTACATAAGTGTTCATCAATCAAGGGTTTTTAAAAAGTTACCCAAGTTGTCACTGTAGCTAAAGAATGCAGCATATAGGGTCTTTATGGATGCAGTCAGGAACACATAAATGAAGAAACCAGACTTGCATCCATCACAGAAGTATTTCTCACACATGTAATTTTACCTTTCCATCCAACTTCAATGACAGTGTTAAACAAAACTGTAAAACTACATTTTGAAGAACCTAAAAGAACTAAAAAGTAACTAAAAAATAAAAACAAGACATGTAAAATTTTTAAGGAGTCTTGACAAGGATGATCAATTAACATGTCATTTTGCTTCTCTTCCACAGCAGTGCATGCAGCTGGTTGAATAATATACATCAACCTGAAATCTGCTAAAAGGAAAGTCTGGAACAGCATAGGTATTCGGTGTCCTGAAGATATATGTCAATGATTTTGGTTTTAATTTTTTTGGATTTGTTTTTTATTTTTTAAGTAAAAGTATTTCCTCTCCATTATGCAACATAGTGGTACTGATTGGGGTTATCTTTGTCTCTCTCCATATAGTCTCTGTCAATGAGAGATTCAATCCTCTTTTTCAAGTCTCCAGGCTACAAGAAAAGATGAGATTAGTAAAACAGTTAAAATATATTTGCATTTATATTACGTTTTGAAAAATAGGACTGCTAACAGCTACATAAGAAAATGCACCATATAAATATCTAAATAAATTTCCTACTGATACTCTGGCTTATTTCTGTTCACTCACACACCTTAATATTTGGATTGGATTCAGACATATTTCACATTTCTTACTCTTATGGACCAGCTGAATGGAAAAACATATTACATATTTTTAGATAACCCTAGCATTGTTTGAGAAACAAAATTGTTTACCTTTACGGGAAATTTCAGTTGATTATACAATTCAGAAACAAGGAGATTATGACCAAGAGTCTTTCTCATCTTCATTATTCGTACAATAGCAGCATCAATCTGATATTGCCTGTCTTGAAATACTCTTTCAGTTGTGCTGACCTGTTCCTCAACCTGAAGAATAATACAACACCACAAATCATACCACCTTTTATTGCTATTTTTTTATCAATTTTATTTCTATAGTTAACCTTTCCAATGAAATGAAACCATGTATTCTTATTCATCTTTGAGACGTGCATGCATTACTGCATGCTAAAAACTAAGTGATTCTGAAGTGTACTGCTAAAGCATGCCAAAGATAAAATTAAGGATAATGTAAAGAAAAAAAAAAAGTCTTATTTTAAATCTATTTAATAAATTCAACACAATCTTAAAAAATCACTTCAGATTTTTGAGAGAACGTGTAACAGTTTGACAGCCCAAATACAGTAGTCTTCTGTGTCAAACCGCTCAACTCCAATCTGACTTTTGGGGATTTTAATATGCAAAGGCAAAAATGAAACAACTCTGTTAATTAAAACATGTTGCCTTGTGTCAAGGATTTGGATTCAAGTACAACAAAGACATCCACTGCAAAAACAGGGACAATCCCAACTTTAATAACTCTCTTACCTGCTAAATAAAGAAAAGAAGTGACACGATGACATTTGATTTATGAGTTCAATATAGTACCGACACTTCAGCCATACCATGAAAACTTCTAAGGTGGACTGAAACATCTACAAGATCCTGTCAGTTTAGCATACAGGCATTTAAATTTGCTAGCATAGGAACGAACCTACGTTGTTTCAAATTCAGTGAGTTTTAAATCTTTATTGCCTCTGTGAGTCATCCTGACTACCAAAAAATTAAGTATGTTTCCTTTCTTCATATGGAAAAACTATGAGAGAAAACGCAGAGATTCTCTGTCCCCATGTGGGACATGCGGATAAACAGTTAACATAAAGAGGATGAATACAAAAAATAAATACATACTGTTTCTTTCATTTGTATTTGGTTGATCTTTATTCTAAACAATTTATGCTTGAAATCACCATTAAAGATGAATTTATCTCCGTCTTCTACATCCTTGCCCTTTGGATTTTTAATCAGTACTCGTGCTTTTCCACAAGCTAAAGACTGCAAGGTTCTTCTTAATTCACTGTCCTCTGTGAAGAAGTTCAAAGTATGGGAAAAAGCAGAACAAAATATTAACATGAAGAATTTTATGTGATTAATCTAGAAATACAATTGAAAAGTTACTGGGTTTACGTTAATACCTTCCTGCTAAGTTCCAATTAGGTAACAAATTGGAGGACCAAGTGTGTCCTCCACACACTTGGTCTCACAGCTTTCACAGGCAAGTGCTGGGAGCATACACAGAATTGTGCATTTCAGGAAGACAGACTCAGGCTCATCTCAGTGAGCTTTCTACCCAAAAGTGGTTTCAGAAAAGATTTCACATTAACATGAGCCTGGTTTTATTGCTTTAGTTTTGCTTGGTAGTAACAGGACTTTTTAGAATAAAAGAAATCAGTCTATGACAAGAAAGCCACCCATTTTATGATTTCATCACTATTTTTAACACACTCCAGAAAATACATAACAAAATAAAAAAAAACAGAAGAGAAGTCTAAATTGATAAGAAGATGTTTTGTGAGAAGGCAGAGCTGACAGCTATTAGAGTTACCAACTTCCCCCTCAACACGAAAGTAGTAGAAACAAGTGGGCGAGGAAAATTTTATCTGGTGAGATTTAAAGCTAAAGGCATTTGGACAACTAGATAAAATGAAGTCTAAAACATGCCGATTATTAAGTTCAAACTCTTCTGTCAAGATTTTGCATTAAAACAGCCTCTGCAGTCTCTAGAATACTTTTATTCACAATATAAAATTACCACCAAATGCGTCGAATCTGAAGAGAGTATCAGTCTAGAAACTGAAAGAGGTTTTGCAATCTAGTGCTGAAGTGCAGGGTAGCTGAGTAAAAGATTAACACTATTATTATTTCTAAAATATATAAAATATAAAAAATTTCTGAAAGGTCACACAGAGTGACCTTTTCCTTTTTTTTTTTTTTTTAAACTTCCATCTGTTCTATGATTACTAAAAAAAACCTTTAAACCACATGGACAAAACAAGCATTTATTTGGGTATTTCACCTTCAGTAAATGCAGATTGTTGAGTTGTGTTTTTGCCCAAATAAAGGATGCTGTTAAAAGCACTCAGTATACTGAGTACATAGTATACACAGATAGCTTTGCTTCTGCCCTGCATGTGAAGTTGCAGGTTACAGTATGCCAAAGGAAAGGAATCTGCAATTACCTACCAATCACTGAAGTAAAAGTAAAAACTAGAGGCTCCTAGAGGCTTTCTCGATAATGAGAAAGGCAGATAAAAACATGGACTATATTTGGACAACACACCTCAAAGAAGCACGGTTGCCAAAGAGAAGGTAACCATTATTTCTCCGAGTAACAGTTTATGCATTTTCTAACTGCACTAATGTACCAAGGACAATCTCATCTCTTTAAAGAGCCTGGTGATAATTTATCATAACAGTGACTGGAAAACACAAGTTCCGACTACGGCCAGTTAATGCAGATGGAGACGGTGATATCCTAAAGGGGAAGAAATCCACACGATGTTTTGTCTGGGGTTTTTGTGGGGTTTTTTAGTAATGTGGTAAATGCCCATGAAGTACTCTTCTACTTAGCACAAAGAAAATTCATTAGTGTGACTTTATGACTCCCAAAAGTATACGTATTTTGTGTCACATGGCAACGGAATATAAAGATACACCTTTATGGTGTTCTCAATTAAAAAACAATGTACATGCAAAAAATTGTGGGCTGACTCAATTTGAGTTATTTGACATTTGAGAATTAGCGCTTTCAGGCCTGCCATTAATCTTAGGCAGCTAACTCTGTTTCAGTTGAGAACAACTACATTACATATTATATGGATCAGACCAAAATGTCTGCCTCACCCAACATGGGTTCTTTGACTTGGCTAGTAACAGCTGGAGGAGCTAAAAGGCACCTGAATTCTTGTGCTGCGACAGCCAGTGAATTCACTATTCACTGTCTCTAAGCCATTCATAACTCTACAGACTACTGCATTTCCTCCTCTTCACCTCTCTTGAAACTATCATGCGCCAGGTTTAAGAGCTTAACTCTCCATCCTCTGCATGGGAACCGTTCAATAACGTCCATATTTCTCCTTTATCTTTCTTTGTCCTTATCTAATTCTACTATACACCTTTACAGATGGACAACGTGCAATTTATGAAGTATCCAAACACAAGCGCGCAGAGAACCATGATGCTTTCTGCTTTGCTCTCAATAAGTTCTCCAGAAGTTATCAGCATGTCGTTTGCCCTTCTCATCACTGATGAACTTTCAGCTGATGTTTTCAGGGGACACAACTTCATTCCTGAGCAGGTATCTAATAAAGCCATTCTCTGACATGTGGTTAAGATTATTTCCCCACTACAGACATCCTTATATTCATCAAGACTGGATGCAATTTGATCTCCTGCTTGTTCAACAGTGTGAAATCCTTTTTAAACTTTTTTAGAAGTTTCAGATTTGAACTTCCTAAGGAATCCAGCATCAAATTCTCTCACATCAGTATTCATCTTCTTCAGACCTTTAATGACTATGCTGAATAATACCTGGGGATGCCAAATAGGAGCTTCCTTTCACTATGAAAGCTACCCATTCATTTCTACCTGTTGTTTTGTCTTTTAACCAATCACTCACTCCGAAGAGGAGCTTCCCTCTCAAGCCATGAAAACTTAGTCTATTTTAGAGCTTGTGAGGAGCTCTAACAAAGAACTTTTTAAAACCCAAGTGCACAATTATGATGGTGCATATGCTTGCCAACTCCCTCAAAGACCTTGAAAGGGCAATTATGCATTGCATAAACCATGCTGGCTCTTCCCTAATATACACTTATCCATGAGCCTACCAGTTCTCTCCTTCCCAATACAGACCTGCTGCTCTGCAGTAACCTGCAGAATAACTCCATGAACTTAAAAAAAAATAAATAGAAAACATAGCATTGCTCTTGTCACTTGCCATTCTTATCGCACCAAGGCTCATTTAAATTACAAACTAGACAAACTGATTCAATATGTGTATTGGAAAGTTCCTGTAAAACTTCTGGATGAATACTAGCAGTTGTTGGTGCTGTAGTTTACTGTCTGACTTACTGACCTATTCTAAACTCTTTACTGACACTTCAATTTGCAATATTTTATTCTGCTCTATGGCATGGGCATGGCTGTCTGCACTCTTCCGCAGTAAACACCAAAGACTGGGTAACACCTCATAACAGGGTCTCAACAGAAATACTTGTTAGTTAAATAAAAACTGCACAAGGCTTCCGCCACCCCCCAGAATGAGCTGGCACATGTGAACACCAAAGTAAAGCAATCCCTCAGAGTTGGGATCCTTTTCAGTGTTTCGTTTAGAACTGAAGAACAGGCTCCCCTGGTCAGAAGGTCCATCTAGCCCAGCAACCCATCTCTGGCAGTGGTCACAAGCAGGTGAACACAGGGCAGCATGTAAGAACAAAGCTAATAAAGCTCTACATTTCCCTGTTCTTCCTCTTCTCCTCATCCCACTGCTCCTTAAATCTCCAATAATTTAGGACTCGGGGACTTCCTTAGTCAGACGTGGTTTCTATGCATTGAGAAACCTTCAGTGCTTTACTCTTGCTTGAACCTGCCTCCTTGAATTCTGTAAACTTCCAGCTTTTACAACAAGCTGTTTAGTTTTCACCCCCATGTGCTCATTTGTTTTATGCCCTTTAGCGCCCCTTTTTTTTTTTTTTTTTTTGAGTAAGAAAACAAATCCCAACTCACTGATTTCAATTTACCTTTTGGTCTATTTAGTTTAGTCCTAGCACATGTCCCTGTTCTTCCTAAAGAAGCTGTCCCAGGTCTTCCATCCTTATTCCCATTCTCTGAACTCTTCTTGGATCTACTCTATTATTTTTAGATGGTGCAGGGAGAAGTCTGACAAACCCCACAGACTTTCTAAAACATTTTAGTGTTCCAGCAGCTTCACTCCCTTTGAATTTAGATGGAGCCCATCCGTCTTGTCCAGGTTGCCTCTCTTTCAAAGGCTTTCCTACTTCCTAATAATTCTAGACCCACTTTCATACATAATTTTTTCAAGCACAGATTGGAATTCTGTCTGTCTAGCCCTGCACGTGGCATTTAGAACATTTAGAAACAGTTTCTATGGCAACCCAAGTTTTGCCCTCCAGGATTTCCACCATGTCCATGTTATTTGTATCTATGAGCCAGGACCTCTGGTTCGTCCAGGCTGGTCTCTGAGAATCTGGCCATCAGCACCTCTGCCCTTAGTAGTCAGTTCACTGAGAAGCTGCATCACAAATTCATCTACTTTTTCTAATAACTGAATCTCTGTTCTTTTCCAGCTAGCCAGGATACCAGCCTTTGGCAGGGTACTGCTGAATGAAAGGATTATCCGTATAGCAAGAGGCAGGAAGGGCGCAGCGTGGGACCTACTTCCAAGATAATTTCTGGCCATAAGAGTTTCCTCTCCTTTAGAAGTAGGGAGACTGCTAGATGGGAATGGGACCTCTCTAAAGCAGCTCCAAGTGCCTCGTGTAAGTAGAGCTTGGGAAGACAGAGAACCCCATGGACCATGAACTGTCTTCGTTACCTGCATTCCTGCACTATTTCCGCATAGGGGAGAGAAATACAGACGTGACACTCGGTGCAATGACATAACATAACATAGATAGCTCCCAACTATCAACCAATTCTACCCAGCTGCCTTAAAAACAGTCTACTGAAATCCTTTCTATTGTGCTATAATACAATGGATTTCCATGCAGCAGATATTATCTGTTGCTGTCAGGCAGTCAGAATGCAAGCTCCAAGGTACAGCAATACAAGATGAGAAAGCAGCATCTGGATCAGGCTTGCATGAACTTGTATTTGTTCTGTAACCATTGTACTCTGACCTAATGAGCCTCTCTGGACAATCCTGATGCTTATCACTCACACTGGCATGAGCTTTCTTCAGCTCTCTTAGCATTAATGGAGTGGATGACTAAGGAACCTGAAGCTTTAAGGCTGAGAAGTTGGAGCACCTGGGCTGCACTGCCTTCTGCAACGCACCATTCTGCCACAAGGACTCTTGATATCCCCATCTTAGAGTACTTTAGTAAATATATTTACAATATTTTAGTGTTTGTGTATGTTTACATACAAATACTTTTTCAGCAGTTGCTGTATGAGGTTGATGCAGCTGATCAGAGGGCTGGAGCACCTCCCCTACAATGACAGGCTGACAGAGTTGGGGTTGTTCAGCCTGGGAAAAAAAAAAGGCTCTGGTGAGACCTTATGGCAGCTTTGCAGTACATAAAGGGGGCCTATAGGAGAGAGAGGGAGGGACTCTTTATCAGGGAGGGTGATGACAGGACAAGGAATAATGGTTTTAAACTGAAAGAGGGGAGATTAAATTAGATATTAGGAAGAAATTCTTTACTGTGAGGGTGGTGAGACACTGGAACAGGTTGCCTACAGAAGTTGTGGATGCCTCATCCCTGGAAGTGTTCAAGGCCAGGCTGGATGGGGCTTTGAGCAGCCTGGTCTAGTGGGAGGTGTCCCTGCCCATGGCAGGGGGTTGGAACAAGATGATCTNCTCTGGGGAGACCTTATGGCAGCTTTGCAGTGGAGAGAGAGGGCCTATAGGAGAGAGAGGGAGGGACTCTTTATCAGGGAGGGTGATGACAGGACAAGGAATAATGGTTTTAAACTGAAAGAGGGGAGATTAAATTAGATATTAGGAAGAAATTCTTTACTGTGAGGGTGGTGAGACACTGGAACAGGTTGCCTACAGAAGTTGTGGATGCCTCATCCCTGGAAGTGTTCAAGGCCAGGCTGGATGGGGCTTTGAGCAGCCTGGTCTAGTGGGAGGTGTCCCTGCCCATGGCAGGGGGTTGGAACAAGATGATCTTTAAGGTCCCTTCCAACTCTAACCATTCTATGATCTTAAGATTCAACACATGAAGGGCTACTGGATATGACCTGCTGGTTGATGCAGAAGTTCCAGAGAGCAAAGAGATGACAGCATTACCCTTTTTAATGCCAATGGCTGTAACTATTTCAAGGAAGTGTAAAAATTCAAAAGAAATCACCCAAGAGCATAAGAACATGGAAGGTAGATACTGCACATGGTTAAAAAGGAAACTACGCTTTTCCACAGTTTTCTTTGTCCTTTGTGACTTCAGGTTTCAAGTACAGAGGGAGACAGCTACAAAGTATACAACCTAGAGGACACTGCTCTTCTTAACAGATCAGATCTATGCTAAATGAGGCACTCCAGCAACAGCAATGGAAAACAGGTGGGCAAGCTCTCACAACAGTTCAATTGAAAATACTGTCTTGAATCACCCCAAAATGACAGCATTCTACAACAGATCGTTTTCAAAATATAATATTTAAAACTATAACGGAACAAAAATAACCTCTACACACAACAGTTTATCACCACTTGAATTTTAAGAATTGCAATGACACATTTTGTAATTCTAGTAGGTTGTTAGTAGTACCATACGCTACGCAGCTCTTACGATTGATTTTATGAAGCATCTATTTTATCTACACTAGGAAGTACCAGCAGTGTGTTTTCCTCATCTCTTTTGCTGCCTATATACTATTGGTTCATAAAGTTTGTCCTAATGATCGTGGCAAATTTCTTAAGATTAGGCCTTTACATACTGAACCATAATTGGCAATCACTTGATGAATAAATTTAAGAATCAAAAAGTATTATTCCTACCTACACCAGTGGCCATTTTAATTTCTTCAAAACTGAATTCATCTCCTTCATTAAACATAAGCAACACTAATGTCTGAAAGAGCGACACTTGAAATTCTTTCTTTCCCTAAAAAAGAAATATCAAATAATTAGAAGTAATATTCAGAACATTTTCTATTGTATCCGGCAAATCTGGTAAGTTACAGAAGCTATACATTCTTTTTTCTACTTCTAGAAGAAGAGATGTGCATTTTAGAACGCCTAGCACACAGAAGAATCTGCCTGAAGGCAGCATCGAGGAAACAGGATATTTTTAAAACCTCTTTTTTTACTTCTCTAACAGTAGCAATGCAGCACACAGCAGAAGCTCATTAGAATGGGCTTGTATTTACTTCACATTGTTTCCTTCATTTTAATTACAATATATGAAATTCTGGCTTTGCCACCATCAATAGCGAATCTCTTCATACTTCACCCAAGTTTCATTTCATAGAGATGAGCAAACTAATAGAAAAGAATTCTTGGTGTTGGATCAAATATGAAAGAAACAACAGATAATTTTGGTTTACTATAATATGGAGTGACAGTATTATCAGTAGCAGAATGTTTGTACAAGCAGGCAATGAAAAGGAAATAAAAAAACCTCTTCAGACAGCTGTAAACACTTCTGTCAATTGACAACTACAAACCCCATCCATCTTATTGTTATGTAATGCCTAAACTTCTAAGTTTCCTATTCATGATGAGTTAGTAAAAAAATTCTTTTTTTTTCCTTTGGTCTTTGTTCTGGCTCAATCAAGCTGCATTATTAGCAAGATATTCCATGACACAAAACAAAACCACATTAAGAAACAATGTGGTTATTTAAGACTTAAATAATTCAACAAGCATTTAAATTTTAACCACAGTCATTACATCACTAACACCCTTCAGTCTCTTCTTGAATATGTGAAGCATTCTAAAAGTGTCATCAGTATTTCCATGATCAAAACAATTCCATATTAAAAATAAAAAGATGCTGCATTTTTTTCCTTTCATTTCCTCCTTTATTACAACTTATTATCACACTGTTGTCTACCATTAGCTAGGTAGTATTTCAGTTTAATTATAAAAAGCCTACTTTCTATACAAAATAGCAGTACTGAATTGTGATTGTGTCTGCATAAAAATGTTACTTTATACCTTTATAAAAAATACAATACTTGACTAGATTCCAAATAATCCCAACAGGCTAAGCATTAAACAAGCAAACTTACTTCCTTAAATTCCGCCTTTAAGACAGCATGCCCTAAGGTGGTCTGCCACTGAAGCTTTCGACCACTGTGTTTTCCCAGGTAAAAGGTTTTAAATACCTCTTGAAGCTTTATCATCTGTAAAGCGAAGAGAGAAAAAAGTTTATTAGTGTTATACCAGTGCAGTGATGCCAGATGAATTTCACACACATAATTTCTTTCGTCATCCTCAACAGTGTTTCATAATCAGTGTTTTTGTGTGAATCCAAAGAGCAAAATTCTGATCTCAAGTACACTGGTATTATTATGTGCAAAGGAAAGCCTCAAATCAAGTATAAATTTTAATTCCCCCCCCCCTCCATTTTTTTTGTCTGTTTGTTTGGTTTAGGTAAAAGTAAAATAAACCCCCTGTAAAAGGTTTTAAACCTCAAAAATAAATACTGTTTTTGTCCTGTACTTTTAATCTGACCAAGAAACCACAGGACGAAAAGTGTGTATCTCCCACCTATACACTATTACCATCTGCTCCCAAGTTCTTCCTTCAGTTTGTCCTATACAGATTCAAGTCTGATTCCATTACTTTACACCCTCTTATTTTCAAGTAAGAGGTTTTTAGCCCTCCGTTTTCATGATGTGTTGCTCAGGTTGGATCCTTCTGAAGTAGTCTGCTACTGAGGAAAAGATGCCACAGGAGCAAGAGCACAGAAGCTTCCACATCTTCTGAACTGAACAGGAACCTTGCTACCACCTTTGGCCTCTGAAATGCTTCCCACATTTCAGATTAAACAAGGTACTGCAGGAAATAGGACTCCAAATACATATTTCAACTTAAAATAACTTCAGGCAAATGCCATTTAAACACCGGGGCTAGTTTTGTGAGACACATTGCAGGGAACAAAATTTACAGAAAAAACCAACGTGCAGTAACATAACTATTGGCTAGATCAAAATGCCTAACCAATGTAGTTAAAGATTGACTAAATTAAGGTGAACTATCCAGTGTTAAACTTTAAAGTGCTTGACTGCAATGTTAAATAGGACACTGATTTTACTTTAATACTAATTTTAGACTATTATTATTATTAAAAAGGTGAAAAAAAAACCATTAAATTAAACAATCACTGCAAAAAAGTGGAATTTATCCACTACATTTTATTTTTTGCAGTTTTGGAATCTTTAAAATGAGATAAACCTCTAAATATCTCACAGAAAACACATTAACGAAAGCATTAGTTCACCCTATGGTATTGATTATGATTCCACTCTATAAAACACATTTAGAAGGAGAATTCAAACACAAACCTCTGAATTTAGGTGGACTTCCATAGGTGTATAAGTAGGCCAGTACCCCATAGTTAATATATTTACTGTCAGGTCTATATTTCCTGGGTCACTTTGGTTCTGCATATACTAAAATACAAGAGACAAAAATAAAAATAATCAATCAAGTATACTGTTTGCATGCTAAATTAGGAAATATATATACTTAAATTAGAAACTGAAAGTTGGTAGAATAATGAAATATTTCTACAGGCCACATCCTTGGTTAGACATGCTCTACCAAAATTTTTAATTTCATGACTACTCATTGCTCCTGTCCCGAGTTTCAAAACATGGCAAGTGGTTGGAAGTAAAAAGAAAAGTACAACGTGCCTTGAGGTATCCTGGACCACTGTCTTTACAGGGTATTAAGGCCAAAGGAACTTCAATCACACACAAATTAAGCAAAAGAAAAGCTTTTGATCAGAAGCCAGGGCAAGAAGTGTAAGATCAAAAGGATTCCCCGGGAGTTCCACACATCTGTTAGACAACACATTTTCTTATACTTGCAGCCAGTCAAGCCAGACTGCAAAGTCTGGGACAAAAAAGTCACCAGAGTATTTTACGGGAGCAGGTGTCCTAGGTCAGATCTCTACCCCAGCATCCTGTCTTCAATAAGGCCCCAAAACAGGTACTCAAGGAGAAGCGCAAGCATTCCCTCAGTTACCAACAAGTTGGAAGCTTTGGGGCTGAGACATGCTGAGACCTACATGGTTTCTGTGCACTTAGAAGCCTTCAGGGAGTTTCTCTGGTGTGGGTCACTAACAAGGAATTCATCAGAGCAGCAACAGCTTACAGAATGAAGGTGTATGGACTTTAAAGGATGTCAGACAACTAAGTTACTATGTGGTATTTAGACTGTAATTTACTTAAAAAGGAATAAAATAAATCTGTAAAATAAGATTATTTATTGTATATCTATTCAAAGATAAATTCTGTTGTATAAATAGAACTATAAATAGACTCTGTTACTATGATCAGGACCTGCTCAAAAGCTGTTTCACTTTATTTTAGCTTAATCCAAGGTGTAACACCATTAATTGCTTCCCCATCACTACTGAAAATTTAGCACACAAACAGAAGCTAAATGTACCTGCTTAAACTGAACCATGACATCTTTTGACAGTTCCATGTCCTTGAACATGCCCTCCAGTTTGCTGGTAAAAGCAGCGCCACATTCTGTCACATGAATTAAAGCAAAGAGCCCACGATTACAAAGAAGCACAGAACAAGCAATAGAGGTTTTAACCCGAGACAGTTGAGCCAGATTTGCCGGGGTCTAGAGTGCCCACAACTAGGTACATGTTTTAAGGACTTTGCTCTTCTGTAGGTACATTAAATGAACCAGTCACATATCTTAGCGGTCAGCTCAATAGTCCTCCCTGAGCACAATTCAAGTTGTTATATGTTCAGCTACTACTTAAAATCTGGCTTGTTGCTTCTTAAAGCATGAGAAAATAAGGATTCCATTTACATGTCAAAAAGTAATAAAAATTTAACATATGTGAAGATGCCTACCATGTTTAAGCTTTGACAACATGGACTTCTCAGCATCTACTGATGCACTTTTTCCAACCAGCAGCCTTTTGGCCAAGTCTTTCTTATAAAACGCCTCAAACACATCTTTACCTGTATGGAAATTGAAACAAAAATAAAGTAAAACTGAAATAATACATTCTACTTGCATCGTTGCATTTGAGGTTTGTGACACAAGCCTGTCTCATGACATGTAGATCAGCAGAACAATATTCACTGCACATAGACAACTTGTTCTTTTTATATTTTAATTATTTTCTTAACATATTTTGCAAAATTTTTACTTCCTTCTTTCTTTTTTTTCTTCCCTAGGAACATGGGCTGCCTTATATTTCACATATATTTCCTTATATTTCCCAGCTGCAAATCACATGAAATTATTCGTGGTCCAGAAGAACATTCTCCCTCCAGTGGTCCAATTTATTAAAAATAAAAATAGAAAAGGGGTCCTGATGTATTAAACAAATATCCTTTAAAAGCTTAAGGTGAAGGAAACTTGACCAAAGTCTTCTCACTTGGTTTGCCAATAGCCTTTTAAAATAAAGTAGTCATACAGATACCCAGAAACTTTCACACCTTAAACCAGAGCTTCCGCAAATCTTTTCTATTGATAGTGCAAAGATATCAGCAATTTGTTTCGCTTTTAAGAGGAAGAAATTCACTGTAACTCAAGGTACTACCTGCAGTGCCTACAGCAGTGTTGCGTGAAAAGGGGCAAAGCTGTTTTGGCAGAAAATAAACCCCCTTGCATTCTAACACTCCTCACCGAGGTGGGAGGCTAGGTGCAGCTAGGTTTAAATTCCGAGTGATGCCCAATTCAGCACTATCAGTCCAATCACGTTTAATATGTATTAATATGTATTAAACTACTATAGTACCCCCCTAATTCCTTGTAAACACCTTCCAATGTAGCAATTCCTCTGATGTTCTTCCTTCTCCATCCTGCCCTCTGGTAAAGTGCTGTTTCATGAAGCACCATCAAGATACTATTGAAAAGTTCAATGCCCAGAAACTAACTACTAATTATCACCTGCTCTTAAAAGGACTCTTACGCACTAGACAGCTCAAAAATAAATTTGCACTTTTAGCTCAGTACTACAAAAAATATCAAGAGAAAGAGAGTTGGTCAAAGCTTCCGATTAACAGAAATTAATTAAGGCTGACAAGTTGCCAGTGATAAGGTTTTCATTCACCATCTCCATCCAGCACCCTTTGCATTTGACAAAAATCGTGATGCAAATGATATTACATTATGACTGACTTCTTGTCTGCTTTCCCATTATATTGTACGTGTTTTGGATTTTATGATGAAAGAACCCCACAGATCTCAGAACGAACTAATACAGAATTGGGCAGTTCCTGCTTATTCCACTGCAGCGCAGGATACATCTCCCACTTCCCTCAGAACAGTGACCATGCATCTCTATTGGACTCAACCATTTTATTTTTTTTTCTGATATCCAACCTAGCAAAAAAAATCCTCCTAACACATCCAAGGCTTTTGCTCAGATAGGGACATATAAAGGGAAGTACATTTCAAAGGCAGTAAAACACAGCAATAACATTTTCTCCTGTCATTCTGAGCCCTCCTCTGTGTTCATTCTCAGCCACAATGAGAAAAGACAAGTCATTAGTTGCTGGGTTTTCGTGTACTTTGCACCTACGACATACTGAGGGAAGAGAAAACCTGTACTAACCTTTCTGTTCTCTGTCATTAGAGGAGAGGTTGTGGTTACAAATATGGTTAATTTATGTGGAAAAACACTTAACCTAAAGAGCTTTAACTCTTAGGTCTCCACTCACAGACTGTAAAAGGTCTATAACTTGCCAGTCTCCATAGAACAAGTTTGTCCTCCCTGCTTATTGTGCTCCTTCAGATGTAAGGCAACCTGAATTTAAGACCAAGTCTAGCAGAAACTCATGCTAAAACTCAGAGGAATACAGTTGTGCTAGTAGCAAGGAAAACATTTTTAATTACATTGACTGTGAACAGATATTTCTTACCATGAATGAATCTAAATATGATCATGATTTTGTCAAGGATTCTTTCCAACTCTTCATCCGTTGCTTCTTTATTACCAGCTCTTAACTTGGAATCCACATATTTTGCTACAAATAAATAAAACAGTTTAACAGCTTAAAAAAACATTCCAAAATTACCAACTTAAGCGCCTCCCACTTGAAATAGCACTATATATTAAAAAACAGGATAAGGGCTAAAATTTCTATTTTCTGTTTTCCCATCCTTATGTTCAGTGGAATGATAGCGCCCTACCGTACTAAGGCCATAATGCAAAAGTATCACAAAAAGGAACCATCCAAGGAAAAAAAAGCCCCACAGTAATATCACTAAAATTAATGCATTAAAAGTTCCCACATTTTGTGTTACAGCCATAGCCAGCACATTACTTCTTGAAAGACAATGTTTTGGAAGTGTACGATGCATATGAATGTATTTTATGAGAAACAGAAACAAACAACACACAGGACTATATTTTTGCAGACTTTTACCATGTCCCTTGTTAGGAGTATACCAAAATCTGGACAGAAGCAATGCTTTCAAGTTAGTAGCTTCACAATGCGAGAAATAAGGTTAAGCCATGAGTTTAGCTAAGTATTTATTAAGCCACATTAGTACCCTTATACAGCCTTCTGCGTTTGCAGTAGCTGAAACACCACATCCACAAATGACAGCAGCCCGTATCATGGCTTTAACCTGTATCACTAGGTTGTGCAATTTGTCCTACAGAAAGTTGGTTTCAGAAGGTATCCACAAAATAAGTTGAATGAAGGCAAAAGAACATACAGAGGAAAAAAACCCAAACAACCTAGGAGTGGGATCCTCTCCTGGTGTAAATATGCCACAGCTCCAGCAGCTGCAGGCAAAACAGTCAGAACAGCTTTAGCCAGACCAGGGATAAATCCAGTAATAGTATTTTTAAGATGTTTTTATTATTTCTCCTCTTAATAAGCACTAGTTCCCCCTTCCAGGTAATGACATTTTTTTCCCCTCTATAAAAACTCATTGTATCTGAAGGCTTTAAAATTGTTTTCCAAACTTCAGCCTTCAAGGCAGGTGGGCTGCAATTACTGCTTTCTGACATATCTGTAACATCCAAAGAACTCCTCTACTACCACAATTAACAACAGTTCACTCTCTTTGCCACAGCTACTCTTCCCCCGAACCATTTACTCTGCCCGTAGCATTAGCGTTACGCTCTCTGAGCAGTTGTTAGCCCCAGGCGCCACGCGGGAAGCCGAGCAGAGGGAGAGCAGAGGTTGGCATGCTCCGCCAGGACGCCGCGCACACACCTAGCAGCATACCCAAGCTTTTTCTTCCCACAATGCTCCCAGGTTAACTTTTGCCTTGCATCCCAAAACCAAGTCTCCTAAAGCAGAATGCGTACCGCACCACTATAGCACTAGCACACTCAGCAGCGTTATCTTATCATGCTTTCTATAGAGTTCTGAAATATTTTACAGAAAAATATTTGTGTACCTATCAATTCTGCAGGCTTATTTGGTCTCTTGTTGATAAATGTTTCAAAGGACTCCTTCATCAAGTTTATAAATTTTTCATTTTTCTGAAAGCACACTTCTATGATATGGTCCACTTTATCCTTAAAATCTAGTAGCTCTTGCACCATATCCTTGTCTTTTTCAGGATTAACCACTATTGTTGTCCCAAAGTTCTGTAAAACAAACACTTTTGATAATAAAATACTTTAGAGTGCTACCTATCTCCCCCAACAGACACATTTACCCTTACAAAATTTATCATTAGAAAGGATAACTTTTTCTTTTTACAGAGCTACTTATGTGACTTCAAGTTTTCAAAAAATGAGATGCATTGAAATTTAAAATAAAACCCCAGACACATATGAATGGATTTCAAACATTAGTGTTTGACTTAAAGATTATATACATTTAAGACAAAAGCTAAAAAAAAAAAAAATACACAGTAGACGTGACTGTATGATGTGCAAGTTTACAGTTAGATACAGAACCACATGATTCACGTAAAAGAAATTATATGGATATTGCCTCAGAAATGTTAAGCGTAATGGAAATCTTTGTACTACTTTTCTTAAATCCACTAGAGAGCTCTATTGATGGAACAGGTGGTGAAAATTCAACCGCTGCTTATCACTTCAAGATTTCTCTTTCAGCAAGGGCTTAAAAGGGAAAAACCAAACCCCTAGCTGACTTGCAATAAAACTTTCCCATTCGCAACAAGAGGCCACAGACTTGACTTTCTTTTCTTGTTCCTATATTTATTATCTTAAAGTCAGAGATATAATACCATTTGTCTAGTGAACCAAAATATCCTGTAAGGGAGGATTTTAACCTATCAGGCAATTTACATATGCTTAGTAACACTGATCAGCGCCCTAGACAGAACAAACAGTTTCCCAAGGTGAGAAAGAGGAACATCTGCACAGCAACAGCAGTATTCAATCAGTGTATTTTCATCAACCAAACTATGTTAGCCACAACAACAGTCAAAGAGAGATGGGGAAATTCCTCCCAAACCTCAGAATTTCCATTTCATTATCCGATTCTCCACTGTGATCTTTCATAAGTAACATTTCAGAGTGAAGCAAGACAAACACAAAGCTGCCCAAAGTCCCTAGATTCAATATGTGTATCACTGAATCACAGAATGGTTTGGCTTGGAAGGGATCTCTGAAGATCATCTAGTCCACCATATCTTACACTTAGCACAATTTCCCCTTCATTAACAGCATTTGGATGTCTCAGTCTCTATCAGTTACATTCATACATTGCAGGGCGTTCCCCCCCATTCTACAAATGGCAGAAGGAGATACAGAAAGCTAAGTGGCACCTCTGAAATCATAAAAAGCTGAGTACAGGAGAGCACAGACCTTCACCCTAGTAACTCGGCACGTGCTCTGTGCTTTTTCTTACACTGGCTCACAAGATAAAAGTTCCTGAAGCCTCACTTCAGTGCCCTCTGTCATACAGAGATTTACTGACACTATAGAAAATGGTTTCTACTTTTTGAGTCTGTAAAAAAAATCATTTAAAACAAAGCCATTCAAGGACTGATTCTGTGATACATAAGGTATGAAAAGCCAACTTAACTTGCCGCTGTGAAAGGTGAGGTTCTGGTCCTCCTTCCCGTATTTTCCTACCTGTCCTGAACTCCTGCTTCTTTCCTTGGGCCAGCACCAGGACTTTTCTGTGAGCCACTCTAGCTCACTAAACCTGGCATAAAACTGACCTTGCCCAGGCACTATGTTAAACAGATCAATTAAGAGATTATAGAGTGGCAGGCAGCGCAAGGGTTAAGTCAGGATCGTGATCTAGGAGTGGGGAAGATGAAAGATTATTCCTTCTCAGCCACAGCAAGCTGTTCAATTGGCCTAACTGCCTCTGGATCCACAGGCTGCATATATGGATACTGGACCACATCCTGTGGAGGAAACTCCACCTTGGTTCTGGGGGCGGAGGAGAGCCTACATCCCACTCGTGCGGGCTACGCACTGGTGTGCCATGTGGAGCTCCAGACATGGGTGTGCAGGAAAGGCACCTCTGAAATGAACTGTTGTGCACTTCGTCCTCAAGGTTGGTGAACACACACGGGCGATTCAAAGGGAGAACTACCGCTTCAGGAATTATCAACTCCAGAGAAATATCTTCTGTGAAGTTTTGCTGCTTTCATCTTGCAAGAGCGCTAGAGCGCAAGTTCTCTGGGGCAGCATACTACGTGCATATTATGCCTAGCAAAACAAACCTGAGGCATCTAAATACGATTTTGATGATGGATTATTTTCAAGAGGAGTATTCCATTCAAAATAGCTTAAACATTCATCAGCGTTGCTGCAGGTTGGTTACACCTAGCCCTGCTAACCTGCAGTGGAATACCTACATTCTGATGTTCCACCAATTTTGCAGATATGTAAACAGTTGAGTATTTGCAGCAAAACACAACACGTAGTACAATCCAGCATACTCTAAACACATGTGCATGTGGCTCTATTTAAAAGCAAAGCAATCTTGTATAATGTTCAAACCTATAAGGAAAGCAATTTCTAAGTATAAACTTAAAACCAAAACTTAGGTGTTGCTGGTTCTCATCATGTGACTGTTACTGGGGGGGGGGGGGGCATTAACATCCCTCCCTATATTTGCTTAAAACAGAAATTTGATGCATACACTGACATACTATTCTTGTTTTTGATAGAAGAAATATATGATAACAGCATAAATTTTGACATTAGTAAGAGATCTTTGAAATACCTTGATATATTCACTCCAATGTTGCAAAAGGATCTGCTGCCCACCTTTTACCCGGCTGAACAGCTGGTACATCTGGGTCAAATCTGATATTCTATTTTCATCAAGCAGGTTGTCAAGTCCTGAAAAAATAAAATTAGAAGAAAGAGAAAGTTTGAATGGAGTTAAAGAAATACAGTTAGAAACGTATTAGAAAAATCTCCATGAAATACATCAAAAGACAAGACCCTCCAGTGTGTTTAAAAAGCATGAACTTTTTAAGACTAAATTTCTGAAAGCAAATAATATGCTCAAAGTCAACATGTCCCCTTCTTTAAACTGGCTGAAATGATTTATGGTGTAATATTTTAAAACTATTTCAACTGAAGTACTTTCCCAAGAAGATGATGACTATAAGCCTCTTGCAGAACGTTTATGAACAGTGCTTGATTTCAAGGGTACAGTTTTATCAACAGATCTCATAGAACCTCTAAAGAACATCAAAAAACAGTAAGCTAAGGAAACTGCCCCAAATTTAAAGTAAATACCTTGCAAGACTCTTTCTGTGGAGCACAGCAAGCCATGTTTTTAGATTAAGAATTTGCTACAAATTGTCAACACTCATACCAATGGAATAACACAAGACTACCAATTCCTTCCAAGCAACTTTTGCCTTTATCAGCTCACCCTACATGAGACTAGGAACTGGACTAAAGAATGGAGAAGTGAAGCTCAAGGCAAGTGTAACAGCTACATACACATTTTTGTATTTGAGAATATGACGTATTGTGCATTCAGAGATACATTGGCTGGTGTTGGTGACAGGCTTTAGTAATAAGGGAGGGTTAGCATCAAAGATTTATGGCATCTTTTTAAAATCCAGAAAGCTTGTTTTCACACAGGTTGACAATTCACATCATCAGTGTAACTGACACTGTGTAACTGTCCTGCTTCACAAAATATACTTAATTAATTAATTCCAATTTTAAAATGGTATTTGATTACAAAGTATTTTCAATCACTACAAAACTATCTCATTTTCTACTATTTTCTTCATCTTAAAAATACTTCCATTGTATGTTTCTGAATACTTACGTGTTCAGAAAAGCTACCAATGTTCAAGAATGATGCCAAGTAAACTTTTGCCCACACTGAGATATGAGAAGAATGAGCATACTTTAAAAGTATATAGGAAGACAGACTACAAAGTCTTGAATACATGTGACTGATGTTCTTTTGGCTTGAACAGGGAATTAAGAAAGGCCCATTCCATCACGTCCAAGCATCACTTCCTGTTCATTTAAAGACACCAACACACTAACTGCTTTTTATAAACTAGATGATAAAGTTCAACCTTCCTTCTTCCTCTGGCATATAAACTGTGTGATTGAAATAAATATTTTGTCACATACTTGACAACTGAAAAAGACATACAGGAAAGTCCTCTGACACAAGGTTTCACACACCTGCCATAAAGCACTGCCACAGACTTGGAAAATTTGATTACATTCACAATAAAAAAACCCCAACAATATCTAGTCAATGGCAGTTGTAATAATACAAGAAAAAAGCTTCTTATACATACCCCGCATTTGTAAGTCTCCCCCCCCCATCAAATTAACTACATCACAAGGAATTTTGCAAGGAATACTATGACGTTACAAGTGAATTACAACGTGCCCTGGAATGCAGANTTTTTTTTTTTTTATTTGAAGTGCAGACATAGAATGCAAAAGCTGACCCAACACTACTACAGTCCTAAAACACAGTAACTAGAAAAAAACGTACAAGTCTCTCCATATTTACATGGATGGTGCATATACATTATAAACCAAGAAAAAGTTGAGGTCAGAACAAGGCCACATGCCTTTCGGTTAAGCCAAATGATAAACAAATCTGTCACTGGAAAAGTTACTTAAAAATAATACTTGAATTAAACAGCAAGCAAAATTGATGTATATCAACAAAAAAATTAATTATTCTTACCTTCTCTTTATGATAAGCTTAAGAATAGCTAAGATGGAGTGACCAAGCTTATTTTTATAAGTGTATTGAAAACTGTGAAATAACCTGTTCCCACAGTAGTGCAGAAAAAATTGTGAGCGTAAGTCTATCTTTAAAGAGGAAGAAGAAAGAAGTGAAAGGAGTATGTATAGCAAGTCAAAGGAATTAACAAACATGGACGTGATGGAGCATGCAGGTACCAGCCTACTAGGGATATCTGTTTTGCAGCAGTAAAGGAAACAAATATGTAAGAACAATTTGCTAGATCTAAACCCTAAAATATCGCTACTGCAAGAAAAGGAAAGGATCATTTGAAGTATTAAAACATCAGTGAATACTGACCAAACACAGAAATTCAGTGAAAAAGAGAAGGATTAAAAGTTAAGAGGAACAAAGAAATGGTGATTTGAAGACACATTATTCAGATTTGAAGTCTGAATAAGGACTTCCTATGAAGACAGCAGCTTGTGTCTGAAATTGCCAGACAAAAGGTAAAATACAGACAAAAGTATATGAAAGTGCATTGCCTTGGAATGTTGTCAGTTCCAATAATTCATGATTCTAAAACTATACAGTCACAAGAATATCTGCAGCTATCGCATTTGAGCTGTGTGATTATCGCATAAAAGAAGCTACAACAGTAACTGCAGTTCTAATTTGGAAGTTTATACAATCGTAGGAAATTAGCAGTTGCAAAGGTTTAATTCCTAAGCCCACTACTGCAAGTCCAAGGAGATCTATGGGGTTTAACAACCTTTACAAACATGGAATTATATTTTACATATATGTTTCCCCATATACAATTTATTTGTCACAGTGGGTATAACAGAGTTATGGGGTTGGCCTTCTGTACCTGTGGAAGTTTTTTCCTTGGTTAATATACCTCCTTAAATAAAATCTATGGAGTCTATAGCTATTGCCCAGTACGAGAATCTGTTGCTTATCAGAGATTACATTAATTTTAAAAAGATACCTTTTTGCAAAATAGCTGATAAGTGTTCTCCTAGTAGCTGTTTCTCCACACAAGCAATCAGTGGTTTCCTAAATAAGGCAAGAAAAGTATATTAGAAGTATTAGAGGAGAAGGGAATTGCTTCCTGTCACAGTACATTTGTGAAAAACTTACATTATAATACCAAAAAAAAAAAATCACCTATTTTCTACTTAAAACAGAGGCTACAAATTAAGACAAAAATGCCACACGTGATGTAAGTCAAGAAAGAAAACAATAAACCATGTATGTATGTATGCAATTAAAAAATAAATTCAGGTTTGAATACTAAAAAGCAAGTTCTAACACAGTAGAAGAGAGAAGCTTATACACGAAAAATCAATAGAAAAATATTTCTGGAAAAAAGTCAAACCGACATTTTCTTGGAAACACACAAGCAAACAAACAAAACAAAACAAAACTAAAAACCTCCAAGGGGTTGAACTCTAAAACAACACAATACATGCCGGTGATGTTCAAAACTCAAACTTTTCATCTAATTGTGTTATGCACCTACATAAGCATAAATTGAGCTAGAACTACAAGACTCAAATTCGAAAACATTTCAAATTTGTCCTTGAATTTTCCCTACTTTTTACTATTACTGAAATATTTGTTTGATATTACTGAAATACTTGATTAGACAGAACTGAAAAATAATGTAAAGTTTTCCTTTCCATCCTTTATACCCTAAAAGAAGAAAGAAATGCCTAAAGTGCAAAGGGATAGTTAATTCCAACATTTAAACTTCTTCCGTTGTCTACCATATGACAATAAAAGACAACAACATTTTATAAAACTAGTTCTCAGACCCTTAATTTAGGTTTTCTGGAAGAGAGGTGCTTGACTCAGACTGATGGAAGCCATTTATGTAGCAGCATCCACTTTATGTCCCTGCCTTTGCTAAAGCGCCACTTTTCCTGAACCACCCCACCATTGATTTGCTTGACCTTCCATACAATACAGTTTTAGTCCCTTCATCTCAAAAGATTAAATGAGAATTTGGAAACATTCAGAGAAGAGAGTGGGGATGACTAAAGTATGCAGCAGCAGCTACAAGAAAAATAATCGCACGTGTTAGGGCTCTTCTTTCTGGGAAAGAGATGACTTAGCAGGGACACAGTGCATTCACAGGCAGAGAAAAGGTGGAAGGAAACTGACTGATCACTTTCCCTTCCAATGCAGGAGCTGGGATCATCAGTGATGGTATTGGGAGCCCAACTTAAACAAAAGGAGGTAATTTATCATGTGATGGCTAGTGCACTGGTGGAACGCTTTGCCAAAGGCTGGCACAGATGGAAAAGCTTATGTGAATCCCAGTGAGACAGTACAAGTATTTGAAAGAGATCCAAACAGACAAACCACATCACGTTCAGCAAATACCCTGAGCCGAAAACAGGCAGATACTAGGAGAGTATCAGGGCACCACATACACTTACTCTATTCTTTCCCTTCAGTGGTTGTAAGCGAACATTAAATACCAGTTGAGACAGATCCTTGGTGATAACATACACAGAAAGTTCCAACTGCTGCTATCTACAGCTGCTGACTGCCTCCAGCAGTAGGAGTCAAAGTTGTATAAAATGCCATGCTTTGCCCCCGAAGACCCACTCTGCCTACAGGGGAAGCAAGGACAATTCATCTGCTTGAGACTGAGAGGCAGAGCACTATTTCCTAACAAGCAGACAGCACAAGTGTCCATCTTGACTGCTAGCTGATGAGTGAGCCTGAAGGTACCTTCTGTACGGTCTCAAAGTCATCTTCCCCAGTCATCTACTGGCCAACCAGGAGACATGCTCATTCTGGTCAGCCGTCCAGAAATGGGCTGAATAAATCCCTGTATGAGCTGCAACACCACACGCTCCATGTGTTACATAAATCTGGTCTGAAGTATTTTGAACGGCGTTTCCCATGACCATTTCGTCCTGAAGGTATCATTTCCATCTCAAGATCAAACCCAGTAACTAAATTTAACATCCTTTCTGCTCTTTTCACACACACCTGGTGAGACAGTGTGACCTGAGGACAATTCAAGGGCACTAATTTCAAGAACTGCTGTTTGTTAATGCAAAGAAAGGAAATTAGTACGAAGCCTTCGAAAAGTAGGTTTCTAAGCCTTTAACTAAGGACAAGATTCAAAGGAAGGCCTTGATGTATAGCTAGACTGAAAATATGATATCAGCCTATTTTTTAACTTACACAGTAAATAAATATGTATATGCTTTAACTTTATACATAGAAATAGTGGCATATATTTTAATGTGATTGATTTTGTCATAAAAAGCTAGTCACCCTGCAATCAGCATTTACAGGAAGAAGATTCAAGTTCAAATATGTACCATGACACGCAACACGTGTGAGAGTATGTATATAAAATATTTCTGAAGAAAATAAGTTTAAAAGAGACTTTTAATTCTGTTATCCTTTAAACACCCAATGAAATGCCAACGTGTCACCCAGAAAAATAAAAAATAAAATAAAATATTACATTCTTTATGAACTGTTATGTTCTTTATTAAAAAAAAAAAGCAACAGTTTACTGCAGGACAAATTATGTATGGATTTATAGTGTGTCTGTGACTCTGCAGTACTTCCTGAACGCACAATTCTTACCCCAGCAAAACACACATTATTACTCAACCCCCGAGTGAAACAAGGACAAAGTACCTTGCACAATACATTGGCAGCAGCTGCACCGAAGCTGATCTACTGTTAAGTTGACATACTGCACTGCTCGAGAGTGATGTTCATGTCCTACACCATAATTTAACCTTTTGTTCTCTTGCCCAATCAGTCTTTCTTTCCCTCAAGGGATTTGTGGTTAATTTTGTTATTAGTATATGAATGGCTAATGTCAGCTGCTACTTTGATAATGTAAATTTGAGTTCATATATAAAGTTTTGTAAACTTCACTGATAAATCTTTCTGGACAAATTTCTCCCCTCTTACTCGAAGTATATTTTCATTTTAAAGAAATCAGTTTTGATAAAAATAAAGTTTTAAAAAAAACAGTCTGTATCACAAGCACTGCCAACAAGATAGTATCTGTAAGATAATGCGGAAATAATCTCTGTGTCTCTACAACCACGGATAATCACACTGTTTTACCAAGGATGCTTGACTTACACTAAGAATGACAAAGTTTGTACTCACTGTGTGCTGTGGTCTAAATATGTTATTACTCTGTCTCCTTCTTCTTCCAAACGTTTACTAACATGGTGAAGATATTCTGGGACCTAGCAAGACAAGGATGTCAAGTTCAACTACAAAGGTATGAAAGGCAAATAATCTTGTTCCATGACAACTATTTTAAACTGTAAATTTAAAGAGAATATTAATTGGAAAGGACTTTTCCACCAGAAGGTTGTTACGTGAATTAGTAATCTATATTTGTATTAATTAATGTTACTTTATATTAAAAGTATTATAATTGCACCTGACAGAAAGGAAGAGAAAAACAGAAATCTGAGAATTTTTCAGAGGAATTTAATTTTTTCTCAAAGCCCTTCTGAGCTAAGCTAGCCCTTAAAGTATCATGGAGCAGATTTTCAGTTGGAGTGAACGATATAGTTCTATTATTTCAATGGCAGTTTCTCCAGTGGAGTATCTGTCCCTATGGAGAGCTGACACATTTAGCACATATTACAACACAGGTATGAAACTTAGGCTTCAAATGATCGAACCAGTTATGCATGCAGGCATATACTAGCATGTATGCACACACATACACACGCGTGTAGATGCATATATAGGTATGCATTATCTGCATACACCTAAGTATGTACATGCATATACTGTATAAGTTAGGGCCTTAGTCCTTTTGTGGTTTTCCACGGCTTTCCACTAGGCGTATAAAAGCAGTAAGACTCTTGGTCTCAAAATCTGTGTCAAAACATTTCACCTCAGGTCCCAGTGGAATGCCAGGGAATGAGGCGAATGGAGCAGGATTAGACGCAATGATTCACCTCAGTGCAATGTAAACAGGCATTTCCAAAATTTATGCAGTGACTCAGTGTTAAAATGGAATTAATAAAGGTAGCCTCCTGTATTCGAGACCACTAAGAAACACATACATTTTCAGAGATAACCACATTTGCAGGCTGCCCACTGCAGAGCATAATTTTATCTCAAGAGGACAGAAAACAAAAATGTCTTAAGTCTATTTAACTAATAAGGAAAAGAAACAAACCAGCAAAATAAATGCAACAAAGTAGTAAAAAAGTTAACTGTTTATTTAGGTATTAACCACATAGTAAAATGATGCCAGTGAATATTTTACAGCTCATGGCAAAAATATTGATGGCACACCTTTACGATTTATGTGGAAATGACTTTCTGGTAGTGTGACTTTAGCTACACGAAATGTTACTGGGTTTCTCCACCCTTAATTATATATTTCAAGCACCAAGTCTGCTGGTCCCCATCAAAACACATGAATATATACATGTGTACCTGCGTACCAGTGAATTGGATTGAACGTGAATACACCATGACACTACCAGAATTTCCCATGTAATCCCATAGCAGATACTAACATAAAAGCGATCATCTACAGCATGCACCTACCTCCCTTTCTTGCATTAATCTTTGGCCTTCTGCAGCATATAAGCAATTTGTCTCTTCCAGAAACCTCTGTTCAAATGATTCCTTGTAAACCTGCTCAAGAAATTAATTTAGTTACTTACGTTACATTGCCAGTAAAGGCAGCATATTTTGGTTGTCAGGCACAGAGGACAAGCAAAACCTCAAGAACGCACAGAGTTATGAGAAGCGTCCAAGTAACAATACATTAACGCAGTTCTCCGTTTGCCTCACTGGTTTTAGAAAGACTGCGATCAGAGCTGACTTCCTAGTGCAGCAATAGCATGTTTCAGTCATCAGTACTCAAATCACCTAAATGGACAGGCTTCTGTTTAAGGCACACAGACCAACACCAGTACCCAACATCACAGCACGGCAATGACATCCGATCCAGCAGAGCTCAAGACTCCCACTGTCTGTGGCAAAAAAAATAATAAAATACTTCCAACTAGTGAAACATTCCCATCAGCAAAACAGTAATAGGCTTAGTGCTGCATCTTCAGATCTGCCACGCTTATCTCAGTGGCCCAAGGAAAACAAATTATAAAGTGAACCCTCCTTCTCCAGGAAAAGAATAAGATGTGTAAAAAAGGGCACCAACACCAATCAAAGACATTGAAAAATTTCTGCATAATGATTAACAGTTTAGTATAGAAAGGACGTAAGTTAGAAAGGACAACTATATAAAATAGTTAGGACAGTCTGGAGAAGGTAACTAGGGAATAACATGTAAACAGATAGGGTAGTTAGTGAAAAGAAAAAGGAAGGATTCCACGAGTTTGGTGGAAGAATAGAAGAAAGTATTTCTTCCAAAACATACAGCAGAGCTGTAAAACTCCTTGCAGTCTGACTGTTTTTTTCCAATGCAAACCTAAATATGAAACCTCTGGCCTGACAAACATTCAGAGCATAATAGTTCACTAATTTGGCATTTGCAAGTAGACACCAACACTTTGCTTCAGCCGTCTCTTTGCACTAGCTCCGTGTTCAACAGAATCAAATACTAGATTTCATTTCTTACCTTCCTTTCCTTCAGGATAACTGGAAAAACATTAACATAACAGTATACAGAAGTATTTTCTGCATAAAACATATGTAAAGCTGTCGAATAGGAAACAGCTATAGAGTAGGATTTATGCAAGCAGGAATCAACTTTCAGCAGCTGGGCCTGAATTGCATAATTGCCTAAAGATCAGGAATGAGTAGGAGATTAAATGTTTTCAAATGAAATATAAGATTTGCTTAATTAATTAATCTTTCTCCAGAAGCTAACTTCTGTTGAAAGAGGGAGAAATGGAGATCCTGGTGTATAATTACAGGATGATGAGCACATCTCTACTTCAATGAAGTGACAGATATTATAAAAGAACATATTCATATTAGACTAGGTTAGTTTCCCTAGTGAAAAAAGAAAACTATCGCTTTTGAGACAATGAAGGAGAATACAGACTTAAATCCAATTCTGTAAGAAGGAACCAATAAAGGGGAATGTTTTTCTTTAGTTAGCAGAGTACTTTGCTAAAAAATAATACATGTTAAAAAGTCAACACCTAGAAAAAGCTGACACAGTTAGAGAAACCTGGCAAATAACAATGGGAAAAAAAAAAAATGGGAAAAAGCACACAAATCAGATCTGCACCTCCAGGTTATGTGATCTGAAAAATCATTGACAGAAGTTTGCCTTCTCTCTTGAACAGAATAATCAGTTATTAATTTTTCTGGTACACTAGAGAAAGTTATGGATGAAAAGTCAGGAGGGTTAACATGAAAGGCATACAAGCAGGCAAGCTGCCTGCCCAAAAAGGACTATTTTATGCAGTCTTCCTCTTCGAACTCTTTTTCAAACCTTCCTCCAATTTCGTAACGCTGTACACCACTTGGGAAGGGAGCAACCTAAACAGTTTCTAACAATGAAGGACAACTCCTAACTTTTACTGCACATTACACAAAGCTGCAATGTTGACCAGAGAACAACACATGCCAGAGTCAGAAGCACAACATTTTTTTATTCTATTTGGTTACTTAGTATTTATGCTAATAGAAAGCTCCAGCAAGTTACAGATTAACCTCATCTATTTGAAAACATTGGCCTTAACTTTGCATCTCATTCTATCCTTGGCACTTCTGCTAAGAAGTTGCCAATGCAGTGATGTTTTTGTGATACAGACCCAGGGTCTGGACTCCAAAAAGCCTTTTTATGGTGACAGGCGTGGTCTTTTTTGGCTGCTACATTTAACCAGCCCCAGGATTAGAAAACCAGACATAATATTACACATACTAAAAGACTTGCAAACCTATTCTTTAAGAGTCTGTAGGCCACTATGTCAGCTAAGAAAAGCAGGCAGACAATGAAAGACTGTGCACCAGGTAAAGAAAAGGCAACCTTACCAGCCTAATAATTAGATTTTGAAGTACATTTACTAGAAGAATAAAATTCTTTCTGCACAACACACAAATTAGGAAAGTCTAAACTCCGTTTCTAAATGTAGCCGTTATTAGTAAAGTTCGCTGTACTCACTTGCAGATCAGACAGCATGCTCAACAAACTCCGCAGCAAACTCCTGTCAACAGCTTCACCATTCCGTTCTCGTTCAATCAGGAGGAGGATTCCATCAATAGTCTTGTTTTGAACTTGCTTGTCACTAATGACATGATTCCTAAACAACTCTAGCCCCATATCCCTGTGTGGATATTGAAAATTAATAATCACACTGTTGATTCTTTTCAAAAGTCTGTATCTCAGTTTGAGAAAAATATATACATATGAAATATATATAGTATATACATATTGTACAGAGAGAGAATGCATTAATGGTGCGTATATCCTCTTTGATGCTGTCCACAAAGAAAACTGTAACAAGAATCACCATAAAAATACCAGGCCACACGCTACCAGATGCACACACTTCAGCTGAGAACTGTGACCACCCTGTACATATTTCACATACCAGACATAAGAGTCTTTGTTTATTAAGAAAATTGCTATCATAAAAATAATTAAAAATCTGAACATATACCTTAACATAAGATTCCCTGGATCGGTCAATCTATATGTAATTTATAAAGTTGGTTTAAAAGCGTGAATCCTGTGTGTGTTTAGGACCTTACAATCGCCTGTATCAGATTCTTGTTTCATACCAAGATGATAAGAAACGGTGCATCTATGCCACGAAGAAGGTAATTATTAAACATTGTCTTGGCCAAGGAAAACAAAGGAATATTAGATAAAAGTTGTTGTCATCTCCACCATATTCCCATGCATCAGGATTTAAATAAAGGGAATTTTCCCAGCACGAGAGAAAAAGACACAAAGTATGAACAGACCCCTTCAACGACATTCAGTAAAGGGAAGCCTAACACAAAGAGCTGGAGGAAAACTACTGCAGAGGTTGGGAAGAAAGACGCCCACAAGATGAGCAAGGATGTCAGGTTCCTCAGACAGCCTGAAGAATTCCTGAGAGCACACAAGCCATCCAGGCCGGGAAAAGGTACACTCTCTACTTCAGTACTTTACACCTTTTTTTGCTTTAGACCAAGTACTGATACTAGAAATTTTTGGCAAAGCCTGTGTTTGTTTGCTCAGGTGATGATATAAAATGCCCCTCAGGAGGGATGGTAAAAACTAAATGCCCAAAGTTGTGACTGCAGTGTGCTGAAAGTACAGCAGCATCTCAGGGGCTCGACTCTCAAGAGGCCTGTGCTGGAAAGATGATACGCACCTTGTCAGTGTATCTGACTTATTTTAAAAAAAAAAAAAAAACAAACAAAAAAACCAAAAAAAACCCACAAAAAAACAGAGCAAGAAGTTGAGTGTTGAATTTTGTCAAAACCAGAAGCACCTAAAGTAACACTTGGCTCAGAGTGAAGGTGCAGAGGCAGCAGCCCGAGGAGGTTCCCCACACAGCCAGCCTCACCCAGGCTGCAACAACTACAGCTATATGTAAGCTTTGACTTTTAGACATATTTCACAGACCTTTTTCTCCTTCTACCCTCACTTTACAACAAATATTCCTGGGGACGAAGGAAACGATGCATGCATATGCCGACATGTATATTTCCATAAATTAACACAACATTTTAGAGACCTATTAGGCAGATCAAATATAATGGGAAAAATTCTCAACCTTTACAAATATAACAGCATGTTCAAACTCTAAAGATTCGAGGAATACTTACATGGATACCTACCATATAGAAGGAAGCATTGAATTCTGAAGTACATATGTACGATCCAAAAATAAGAAAATGCTTCTGATCATGATCTGAAAATATGTAAAGGAAATGTTTTTCTCTTCACCAACACATGGCATTTTTAATTATAAAGCAACTTCCGAAAAACTACATCACATAGACATGCACCTTAATTGCTGATGCATGTATTTTCAACTTTTGTGGTGACTTTTACAGCCACAATGTAATATGTATTTTATTGATATTGTAATATGTAATTTATTTATGTTAATACTAAGCGGTATTCCTAAGTACATCCAAGATAGTTTTCAAATTCATAAACATTAGCTAAATAGTAAGCCTGCTTTAAGTTTTAGTGCTACTGAGATATATAAGCCATTCCAGCAGTACCACCAAGACATTCAGTAAACACCCTGAAATAGCATGCTGCCATGGTTTTTGCTTTTTAAAAATGAAGCTTTAAGCAGAGACAGTAATAAAACATGCAAGAGATCTTTCATAATAAAAGTTAGCTGCCAAAATTAATGAGAAAAATAGAGATACCTTAATTCTAACAGGGAAAAGAAGGTATAAAAATATATTATCTTTTTTTTTTAATTAAAAAAGTGGATGAAGGAGGTGTTTTTTAGCTTATTTCTCTTTCAAAATCCATTTTTAACTTTGCTCATAAAAAGGCTGCCCAGCTTTCAGTTTAGCATAACTCAGGATGCCAGTAACTAATTCACCCCCAGGCCAGCTACAGAGATTTCTATCCCCAGCTGTCCACCAACTCCTCCCCTAAAAGGTTTCATTGCTTCTGAAGCAATTCTCAAGCTGACAGAGCTTCTGGCCAAGCATATTAAAGTAAAACAGCAGCAAGGCTGATTTTTTTTTTTCTTAAATACTGCAACTGCTAACTCAGCACACGGGCAAGAAAGCCACTTGCTACAGGTTGATGCAAAAAAAAAACCCAACTCAAAAGTACTTACAGTGAACAGAGTTCATAGTAAAAGCCTTTTTATAAAAACAAATGTCCAGTTTAATTACATTTTCAAGGCAATAGCCTTCAACTCTATTTTCATCAGACTGTTGAATTTATTTTGAATAGTTTCCATAACACTTTCCATTTTTATTTCAGATAAAAAGCACATACCTCTGCCCATCCCCCACAGGGGAGAGGAGGGGGGAGAGGAGTGGATTCAAGAAATGAAAATAGAAATTAACCCATTTTGGGCATCTGTAGCCAAAGCTAAGTGACAATGCAATGAGAAGTCATCATAAAATCCCGGTTTAGAATTATAATGAAGCATTCTTAAAAAAACAATTCACATGAAGTGTCTTTGAGGGAGAATTTTTTCCTGTAACATTATTCATCATGAAGGTAGGGAACAAGAAGGACAGAAAGAGAGAGAGAGAGTTTCAGTTCTTTAATTTTCCTGTTTCTTAGCCCTATAGTAAGCATAATCATCTCTGCCTCTGGGAGGGGGGAAGTCACAAATTACCCAAATTAACCCATCTTTTGGAGCTGTCTGAAAGCAAAGATTGTGGATTCTCTAATTACTTAAAATTAAACAGCAAACAATTTCAGCATAGCCTGCATAGTTCTTCTTTTCACCCATGGAAAACAGGTGTCAATATATTCCTGAGTGATATTCCAACTTCATATCAAACCTATGAGAGTCAGAATTAACACAGCAGAACCCAAGTTTTCAACAACAAAACCCCAACTAGCAAAGAGGAATGTGAAAAGCAATGCCGAAACTTGGGAGGAGGCGGCGCAATGCAGTCTCAAGATAAAACCACAACAAATTCCTTTTTGCCAGATTTCACACCTCAAGGATATGTATTCTAAACAAACATTCAACTTACCATTTGTCTGCAATGATCTTGCCAGCATTTATTTATCTTCTTTAAAAATAAAAGACTATCCAGAGAATCTGTACAGCACCTATTAAGGAAAACTAGCTTGCCAGTATCTTTTGAGGCCAAATACTGGAGATGATCTTTGTCAACCATTCCATGGATACTCCGATGTTAGTAGGACTGCCCAGGGATAAACGTTAATTGCAGAGCTTCTGCCCAGCAGAGGGGCTGGCAGTTCTCCAAAAGACCTCCCTATGTTTTCAAGGAATAACACTCACTGCTCTTCGGTAATACCATCTAGTGGCTGTACTGTATTACTTTGATGTAGATGTAAATGAAAAATCCCACCAGTGTCAACAACAGCCTTGTCACCAAGTGAGGTGAGAGCGGTGGAAAGGTTTGTTTGTTTCATCGGTTCACACTGTGCACAACAGGAGTGACCCTAATCTTTTAAAAGCAGTTACAGTTCTAAGTAATCCTCAACAAATCCAAATACCGCTCTTTTCATATACATCTCCAGGTCTCCCCAAGTAAACGACAGAGTTTTCTTCATTACACAACAGATCCAAATGTTATTTACAAATAACAGAATGCTCACGTGTTGTATGAGTAAATCGAATTGTAGCTTTACCTTCCTCTCCAACTCCCTCTGGCCAAATCTGATTAATGTGATCTTGGGATATAAAGTGGTACACCTGTAAAATATAAAATTCTCCACTCTCCAAATCACCAGCTCTGTCAGAGGGCGGGGAGAGAGCTAAGTTTTAAACCACCAATTTTAGAACATCTCTTCAGAAGATAGTCTGAAAAGGCAGGGATACAAAAAATGGTTGACTGTACACCGCTTTAAAGCAGACTGTAAGATTTGCTATTCAGAGATCGGTTATGCTTAAAAGACTGCTTTAATGACCCATGTACTTTTTAGTTAGATGTGATTTTAAATGCACCGAAGTAAACGTAATGAAAAAATTAGCTGCCATATAAGAGGTGAATTCACAGTGCTGATTTATGTACCTATGTTTCTTACATGCTATGTAGAAGCCAGACTCTAACTGGGACTCAAAAAAAAAACAAAAAACCCAAAACCACACAACCCAAAACCATGTTGGGACTTAGACAGATAACAGAAAAAAAAAAAAAAAAGAAAGAAAAAAAACCTTTATGAGTGTATACACCTACCTGGAGAATGCAGTGAACTGAGAAACTAAGAGTCACAATTCAAAGCACATTCAAGGCACTCACCTGGAAAGAAGGTTCTTTCTGAGCCACAGTCCCTTGCTTCTTTCTATCTTAACCTATCATTTTCTGCTAATAAAATACACATAAGAGAGCTGGGAAACACTGCTAGCACCAAAAGTACTGTAGTACCTGTTCGGTATGGCACTCTCAAGCATCTGCTTGATAAGGCACATGGAAGGAACGCAGGGACAGCCAGGTGGGTGTAGACTCTATTTATCCTACTGCCTGAGGAAGTGCAACCCCATGGCTACTACACAAAAGACATGTCACATAAAGCACGGTCTCTGCATGCAAAGCACAATGGCATTCAGTAAATATGGTTGGCTGCACCCAGGTGTCCAGAAAAGATCTACAGGCACTCCTGTGACCAGTTCATCCAGAAGAAAACCCTGACAACGTAACTTAGAAAACTATGGGGAAATTTACCATAAAACGTCAGGTTACCGTGCATCCCAAGACAGGCAAGCGATCTTCTGAAATTAGAGCTCTTGCCCAAGAACCTCACAAGGTACACATGAGATGTGTAAAGGGCTCGCTGAATGCCTCCGTGACGCATCGCTGCTGACCAGGCGTTATTATTGCTTAAATAGGTGTACTTTATGTTTGAGAATTCTTTTGCAGAAGATACTGTTGTTGAAAATTATTGCGGTGATTTTTTTTTTTTAAAACTACTGCTACTGTGAGCATCTCCACTACTCATCTACCATAAAAATCCATACCTGCCGTTAAATCTCATCATGCTACTGAAATTTTCTAGATTAGGTCTAAAATTTGCATTCCTATTAAAATGATAAGTAAATTGTTATTAGCATGCTACTTACCAGCACACAGAAATTATTCACCCAGATGACTGAAGTTGCTTATACCCGGTTTGAAAATATGTAAGTGGTCAAAGAACCTCTTTAACACATTGGCAATTACTGGTGTAATTTTTACGAAGTGTTATTTGAAAAAATAATTATTCTAACCATTTCTGTGCATGAGAAAAGGATATTCTCTAAATTGAAGGATTTGTGCTTTCACATGATCTTCACAGACTTGTCGCAGCTGTTTGTACAGTGTAGCAGAGACTTTGTAAGAACAGAGATTTTCAACAGCCTAAAAAAAAAACAAAAAAAAAAGATTATGAATGAGACCAAAAAAAAAACCAACTCACATTTTTGTGCCTAATCAAGGCCAACAACAAAGAAAAAAATTTTTAAAAAAATCAGCATTATCTGTCCAAGCTGTGCACAAAAACAAAACATCAAAATGAAATCATCCAAACTATGTAGAAAAATTAAGACTTCGTGATTCCTTTTGGTCCCTCCTTACACTGCTAGATTTCATGAACAAACAAGGTTCACCATCACCATCTGGGTCATATTTCAGATGTGCTGTTAAACATTACAAGAATTTCCAGCCCCCAAATATTCTGCTCAGCAGCAGCACTCTTCCTGTAGGTCCATTTTGTGCATCCTCCAGCACACATTCGCTTTTTTAGGGGGAACACAGTCATACCAAGTATTTTCATTTCTTAACAACTTTAAGGTAGACGTTTCAACCATTCTCTCTAAATGGTAAATGAATACAGCTGCTTTCCTGTCATTTTATTAACTTATTTCTTTCCAAATATTTCCACTGATTCACACACTCATGCTAAGGTATGTAAACTGAGGGGAAAGAATAAAAAAATGAAACCAAATAAACAACAAAAAACCCACATTCACTGTTAAATAAAGACTTGAATTGATTTATTGGGACCTCATGGGATTTAGTTGAATATTTATCTATATTTGACTAACAAGAACGATTCTGCCCAAAACCAAACATTCATGTGGTCAGTAAATTAACGTAAATCGAGTTGTTATGCAGCTGACCTAGACTATGCTGAGACAGCTCTGGCCATCTCTAGAATACTGCTGTTCGGCTATTCGGCAATTACCTTGTCTTACACTAACATTTTTTTCCTCACAAGAAACTCTATGAGAATGCCAAAGAGAGAACGTAGCCTTCCTTGATACCACTGCCTATATTTAGACTTTGTTCCAGGCACACTTTATTTTAACTTGTATGCTGTATTTCAATAAATTATTTTATTAATAGACCACATCATCTGAAATGAATCACAATGAAGACAGCCAAATGTTCTGTGAGAACTGTAAAGTTTACAGTAAGTATTTTTGGCCATTCAGTGTTTTGTACAAAATTATCCAAAGGAGTTGGAGATGATTCTCAGAACTAAAAATCCAGCTGTCTCTTCCTTCAACTTAACCTCAACCGCCCTTATACCATCAGGTGATACTGCAGAGAATACTGCCCAATGCATTATTTCACCTGGGCAACTAAAACTGCCCCGAGAATGTTTTCCTTTGCTCCAGAGGATTTATAGTGTCAAATTTTATGGACGACTTCTGATAGCATCAATAAATTTGGACGAAGTTTCAGTATTTTCCCAGTGCTTGGCCTTTAGTCGGTTTTCCCCAAATTTTAGCTCTAAGTGTCTTACTTCTTTGTAATATGAAACATTATGGTGCCTAATGCCAGCATGTAGCTCTTTGTCCAAGTACCACTAAGTGTTTTCACTCTGTTTCAGTTTAAGACCCCCCCAAACACATGGGCTAGCAAGTGCGTGGGCTGACAGAGGTGAGGAGGAAAGCCGGGCTGCTTCTTTCAGCAACGGTGCTGGCTTAAAGCGGATTTCAAACTGCAGCTCTGTCGCCTCAGTGCTGCCTCTACTAGCTGTTTCTGCTTTTTTTGATTGGGGGGGGGGGCATGAAATCCAATAATTTCCTCCTTCTTCACCCTTTCTTTCATTCAGCGTTTTGGCTGCCTCTCTTTCTGAAGAAAATTGATTTGACTTGTATTCATATTGTACAGGATTGGTTTGGAAAAAAGCTAAATAATTATCACATCTACAAGGATACGAGAAAGACGACACTTTTAGACTCTTCACCTACACAAATCTAGCAAAAGTTACGTTTCAAATCAACCTTTTAATAGCTTGTTTTGAGCAGTCTTCTGTTTTAACATTTAGCATGCAAATTACTGCTACTTCTTGTATTATTTCCTCTATAGGTTCTAACACCTGAAGAGTTTGTCTTCCAAAACAGAAAGCGAATTTGCTTCCCAGAGATCTCCCCGTGGGGTAATTCTAACCTACCTGATGCCATTTTATTTAAATGCCCAGCAACTATGCCTTCCTCAATTTTGATACAATATTAAAGAAAACAAACAAAACTATCACACAGTGCCTATGTTATATTTTTTTATCTGGTCTTAAAACAGATCAGTAAAATGACGTCTGCAACAAACAGTATTCACACATAATCATTTTGCAGACAGTTTGTTATGTTTCCTAAGACATAGCCTTTCCCATCCAACCATCCATCCAAATAAAAGTCTGGTCAGGACTCTCATCATTATTTTTTTTCCTTCACTACTACACAGTCCTACTCTACGTCCTCCAGAAGGGCAGTGCTGCCCCATTTCAGGTTATTTGGGACCTTGCTGCAAAGGGAATTTTCTTTTTACATTATTTTTATCGCTCACTCCTCACTAGGCATTTCTTTGCACTGCCCCACTTTCTCTATCCCATCAAGTGTAAGCTACTTCTATCAAAATCTGTGCAATCTACCACCAATCCCAGACATCACTTCTATTTTAGTCGCAAAAAATTGGCTGCCACCCTCCCATTGCTCACCGACTACGTCTCTGCCAAGCACCTTCATGCCTGATCCCATGCTGCTTCTAAAGCCTGGAAAGGAGTATCCTTTGGGCTTCCCACAAAGCCTTGTCATTGTTCTTCAGTTTTTTTCCTCAGCCACCATGCCAAATTAAATAAATAAGTCAGAAAGTTCAAAGTCAGGCTGGTACACCAGCCCGCTCACCGCACTGAACTCTAGTGGGCCTCTCACTTCCTCCCAGAATGTCAGATAAAGACTCAAAAAAACAAACCAAAACAAAAAGAAAAAGCCCTGAGAGTAAGAGCTGATGTACAGAGAGGAGTTTTCCCCCGTGGATGACTCGGTGCTCACTAACAGGCAGTTAAAATGATCTGTAAGTACAGATCAGGTTTCCGACGGATGCTGAACTTCATCTTTTATTCCTTTGGCAGGAGAGTAAGTACCTATGTATGCAGAGGCACACCGACCGCCACCACCCACCGTGCAGAAATCTTGCTGATTTGCACCGCTGCCTTACAGATTATTGGACCGGCCTTGCGCAGTTTTCACAAATAAGCCGGCAAACAGAAAAAAAAAAAAAGCAAGAAGTACAGTTCTCCCTTCGTAGTCTATCTGAAATCTCCCTCCTCCTCTTCTGCCAAAACTCAAGCCTGTACCCTGGCGATTTCACAGCCATATTTCTATAATCTCATTTCTGAGCCTCTGAAAACAAGTTAGGTAATGCTCAAAGCATCTGTATGTTGGGGGTTTTTTTAGCTAGGCATGCAAAAGCAGGATTTTTCAGATGCTGAGTTTAAAACCGTAAAATGTATTATGCAATTCAAACTCTGCAAACCTGCAAGTATTAATAGATTAATGTATCACAGTCAAGTTATCTATTTAAAGGGAATAAATTATATTAAGTCAAGATTCATTTACATAACCAGCCATTTTAGACCCATATATTATATACCCTAACTAATCACAGAGATAAGTATAGTCAGCTCTCAAATTCATCCCGATTTCCTTGAGCATGGACCTAATATGGACTGCTGGCTTTCTCCTCCCTCACAGTCTCCACTTTGCAGACAACATCAAACCCACCTCAGCTGAACATTTAAAGAATTTTAGGTAAGCATAATAATGTCTTATGTCCAGATCTGGCAATGAGATCCCCATCTGCAGATCAAACACCTGCACCCACAGAAGACTCATACCTAACTTGAGCTACATAGCACAATTTAGCACATCAGTAATTTTTTATAACATGATCACTGTAAAAAAATTACTACTTCGGTTAAATAACTCAAAGAACATGCATTTAAAATAATACAGAACCAAACCATACATAAATGGAGAAAGTGGAAAGAAATGGCTTATGAGTATCTCTCTCTTTTACCCTCCCTAGCCCCGGCTCCAGTACTCCAGATGTTCCAGAAATACTTTTACACTATTTAAAAAAAAAAAAAAAATTAAGATCCTGATTGTTATGAAAATGTAACAGTAATGTGAAACACAAGTAGACCTGACAGTTTGTTGCCTGCTCAATCAAGCTTCTTTTTTAATTCCCTCAAAGGGAACTGTTGTTGAAGTCCAATTGTTATTATCTAATAATAACAAATATTTCAACATTACTATTCACAAGAGACCACAGAATGTACAAAAGAGAAACCAACATAAAATATGTATCTGCATAACCCAGCGAGAGTAACATCCCATTTTCAGCATCTTGGGTAGGCACTGAATTGAAGGGATCGAGACTTAAATCTCAGCACTGCCCAGGCACAGCTTCCCACGTCTCCAAACATAAACTGCTTTTTCATGGGCCCAGATCCTCGTAGCTCTCCAAGGAACTGATACATAAAATTGTAAACCGACTAGAAACTGAGTACAGAGCAAACAGTTCAGAAAATATAATGAGCTCTTAACAAATCAAAAAAGCATTATGTTAAATGTGTAGCTCTGTGAATGCCACAAAGGAGTCAATTTTCCTCCCGTTAAAGTGAAAAAACAAAACCAAACCCCTACACGCCTTACCTGGTAGAGCTCTTCAAGGTTGTACTTAATAGAAATGCTACTCTGTATCGCTCCCACCGCTTCATGAAGTTTTTGCCAGGTGTCCTGAGTGTAATTATCTGGTAATTTGGGTCTTTCTGTGGAGGGAGACACAGGTAGTTGAAAACCAGCCGCCCAACGGGACCCCGCAGCGACCTTTCTCGCCCTGAGAAGTTCTGCCAAGCCGTGTCGCTGCCTGGTCGCCTCAGCCTGGCACAAGGGGCGGGCAACCAAACTGCCCCCGGGGGCGAGGGAACCCGGGCTTGCCGCCTTCCACCCCCGCCTTACTCCTGGCAAGGCAACCCCCGCCTCGCCCTAATTAGTTCTGACACTAAGGTGGCTTTCTGCCCGCTTCCCACGGGGCGCAAGACGCCGCCGCGCCGCTTCCTCCCGCGGCCCCCTCGCCCCCCCCACGCACGGAGCCCCACGCGTGTCCCCACAAGCCCTTACAGTGGGATGGCGACGACAGCGGGGAGAGTTATCAGCCCAGCCGCAGCCTCCCCTCACCCAGATAAGGCGGCAGGGGA
>VWZL01004315.1:0-22999 GCA_013396915.1 Stercorarius parasiticus | reverse complement strand
CCCTTTTTTTTCCCCTTCTTTTTCTCCCCCTAAGGCCCAATGCCCTACTGTGTTGCCTACTTATGGCACTTACTCTTCCTGTTTTCAGGGTTCTCATGTCTCACTGCAAGTATTTCAAAGGGGTGGCCAAGCAGACCCCTCCCTGGCAGGACTCAGTCTGCCTGAGCGGAGCCAAAGGGGAGCAGGGAGCTTCGGCGCTGCAGGAGCCTGCTCCGAAACTGCACCTTACCCTCTTGTCCTCCTTAGGACAGGCAGAAGAAGCCTCGACAGAGCTGCTGGAAGGCAGGCAGGAGTTTCAAAGTGAGCTTGCTCAAACATCCGCCTTTTCAAGCACCTGGAAAACAAACAGGGATTTGCTACACGGGATTTCCGTGTGAAGGTGAATATTGTTTCACATGTCACAGTAGGGCTGCTTCAAATCACTGCTAAAGGATGTTACCTCGTGGAACGAAAGTAATACCCAGTTGAAATTACAGACTCTCAGCTTCATTGAAAAGGAGCTGGAGCCCTACATTGTAAGATAATGTTGCCGGGGCCAGAAATCTGTCATCCTGTAATGTAACTGTCCTTTGTCCTCAGTGGAAAAGTACTTTTGGACATTTAATTTGAATGGTGCTAATGGCTTTTCACCTCCCACGCGTGGTGATGTGCGCATTGTCTGAGGATGTGGCAGGCCCTCCTGTGCTCTACATGAAGCAAAGGGGGCTTACAGGGATGGACAGATGATACAGGATTTTTCTGGCTAATGCAAATTGCTTTTCTGTTCTTGGTTTGTGAGCAAAGATAACGAAAAGCTCCACTGCTATGTGTGAGAGTTTATTAGGAAAGAGTGTGTGAGCATGAGTGTGGCAGGTGGTGACAAGGACACCTCCATTTTGGATTCAAGCTAGATGCAGAGAGAAAAAACTGTCATGAAAAGGCTGGAGAGGGAAGACTTCTGCTGACTGACGTGTGGCACATGGATCAGTACGCTGTCTCTATGGATAATGAGAGTATTCATAGGACAGTAAGGCTTCAGTTTCCTAGCTCAGACCCTTGGTGACTGAAGTTCCTGCCTTTCGTGCCAGTACGTGACACAAGGTGTCACGCAGATGAAACCTGAAGCGCTAACTGGCAATGCAGACAAGCTTTTGGAAAGTACTGCTCTGTTCCCTGCCACCAGTTATTCAGGACGACCTTCCCCGGTCCTCCGCTTCCCCAGTCGCACCCCGCCGCTCACATCCTCTTCCTCTCCCTTTTCTTTGCCGTCTTATCTCCTGGTGACAGCCAGCTCCCTCTCAAAGGCAGCTGATACTTTCTCATCATTTGCCTAGGGAAAGCACTAGAAAACAGTACCTGTGCTCTGGAAGCCTTGCTAGTTGGAAGGGGTTTATTTCTCTTTAGGAAGAGCTACAAATCCTTCCTGGGAAGGAAATCCGCTCCCTGCCTGGCAGCAGTAAGCAGAGCCCAAGATCCCCCAGGGGCATAAGGGAGGGTTGGGCTCATGGCTGGCACTTACCACATCTCCTCTATTCCCCCCTTATAAAACATGAGTGAATAACTCTGGAGAAGTTTTCTGAGCCTGTGGTACCTGAGTGTTTGTCCTGGGCTGCTGCGTCACCGGGAGCACAAGCAGCAGCCGCGGCTGCTGGATCACACCAGGCATTAAATAACACCCAGGAAATTATTTTTATTCCATGTCTGAAGGCTGCACAAAAGGAGTCACCTCAAGGTTCCGCTATACCTATTTCTGCGACTATGTAGTAGCTCTGTTTGCTGCTATAAAAAAATGTTGTTCCTGTTGTGTTAAAATACCTGTTTTGCCCGGCTTAGAAAACATGATGAAAGATTATTTAAGGTAGTATGCTTAGCAAAAAAACCAGTAGTGAGATACAGAGCCTTTCACGGTCAGATCATTGCCCAAGTCAGTAAATATGGACTGGATACAGCAACTTCATGCTTGCTTGGTAACCTGGGGCATGTTCATGGCCGCAGACTGGAGTCCCTGTTTCCGGCTGCCAGTACAAGCAGAGAGCGTTGTGCAGAGCCAGGGTAACTCTTTCCTCATCCAAGGAGTTATCAAGCCAAACCGAGAGGGTTATCTGAGGTAGCACGCCAGTTTGCACTGTCAATGATGGCTCCCTCGCTGAGCTTTTTATAGAAGACTCAGGTTTCCAGTTATTTTGGTTCAGCAGCTCTCCTGTCGTCGGCAGCTTAAAAATGTAGATCTGTCTGTCTGTCTTACCTCTCAAATAGGGTTGCTAAAATGGGAACACCAGAGGAAAAAACAAAATCATTGTCTTGCTGTGCATTTGACAGCACTTTGTGGCATATTGGCTTTCCTGACATTTGTAGGTGCACACAGAAGCAATGGCAGATATATATAGAGAGAGAGATATATATAGGAAGAGGCAGGGTTGGTTATAAAATTAAGCCCATCACAGAGTGTTATACCACCAACTGCTTCTGTAACAAGGAAACCCAAATTGACCACCTAGACTAGTTCATTGTCTTTTCCTGAAAACATTGCAACTGAAGTGTAAGAAGCTAATTGCAACAAGTTAGCAATACTAAATACAGTTTTAGTATAGTCACCATAGTTTCAGTAAACTTTAAATGCATGTTTTTAAAACCAGTTTTCAGGCCGGCTGATCCAGAGGCGATGGAAGGCACAGGCTCGCTTTGCGAGTTCACTGAGGTTGCTCAGTGACAAGCCGGCAATTGGGTTCACGCCGTTCTGTTCAAAGACAAATCTATGGTATTAGCTCCACAGTGAAAGCTTTTATATGCGGACGGCCCTCTGGGTCTCGCTGTTCTTCACCTGTCTGGACTAACCAAGGCTTTTCAATCAGCAGCTCTGAGAGCAGATAATGCGTGATTGTGAGTTTCTGTCAGCTACTGGGCAGGAATGAGCTGCTTTGGTCATTTGTTTGTTGGCTCTGGTCATTTTATGGCAGAGTAAAATGAAAGAGCTGCTTTTTTTTCAGTCTGTGTTCCGAAATTGAGTAATTAAACAAGGTTTTTGTGGTTTACTCTGACTTTATTGCTCTCAGGTGGCTGCACTTCTCTGCTGCCCTTCCCCACAGCTCCAGGAGGGAAGAAAGGAGACATGTTGCAGTTGAGGGTATAGAAAGAGTTGAATGGCCTTTGGCATTTAATCGAAGCCTTTTGAAGCAAAGCTAAGCAAGCATTTCCTCAGAGCAAAGTTAAGTCAGGATCACGTTTATAGGAAAAAAAGTCCAGAGAGAAAAAAAAATGTAAATCTCCATTTCACTTGCATAGTAATGCATCCTTTGAAAACCGATGCTGTTTGCAGGGTGGGAGAGCAATGCTAGCTCAAGGCAGTTAGAGCATGCAATTGAACAGGGAAGTTTTTTATTTGATTTTGGGCTTGAGACAAAAATCAATTCATAGGCCAAAGGCAAAATACTGGGGTTACTAGAAAACAGAAAACACCCACCTTCTTTTTGGCTGGCACATATTTGGTTCCTGCAGCATTGCTCAACACCTGTGAATGAAGCAGAGCTTTAATGAAAGAATATCTGTGACAATAGACAGACGTGGCCCATTAGATCAGGGGACAGTGCTGTCACACAGGGTTTACAACAGCCTTTTTTTTTATTTATTCTTGAATTGAGCTCTTCTGTTCAGTATTCGCTCTCTGCTACTAAGGCTAATCTTTGTAAACGTATATTAACTATGAAGCTGGGCAGCAGGTTTCTATGGATGTGCCTGTGATGCAAAGAGCGATTATTCAGGTACGCAGCAAGGCTAGTGAAGTCCAAACTGACTTCAGATGGTGAGCCTTTGAAAATTTCAAATCAGTGATTTATCCAATGAAATACAGTGAGCGGAAGTCGTATTTAGTCTTAATAGAAGGTTATTTTCTTTACTTACTTCTCAGAGCCCTTTGGTGAACTTTGAAAATTCCTAATGGTTATGAATATATACCGAGGAAACTTGTCCTGGGAAACTCCATTGTTGTTTTAGGGATTTCTGCAGCATTGGCACAGTCCATATGAGGAATAAATAAGTTTTTGATCTTTTTAGAATTTTTATTAGACCATTCCTCATGGGTCAACCAGACCTAACATGCTCCAGCCTTTGGGATCCCCTCACCAAGAGGACATCAGTAACTTATGACTACTTGTTAACAGACAAATCACAGAAAGTCTGGAAAAAAGTATTCTGGTGCCCACAAAACTCCTCTTTATCATGATGATACCGCTGTGCTTTGGGAGACTCTGAGAGCATTTTTTTCTTGGTATCATTCAGGATGAAATTGCTGGTAAACCACGTTTGTTTGGGATGTGCTGGGAATAAACTTTCAACTCTGAAAGGAGGAGGTAACAAATACAATGAAACACTTCAAAAAGGCAAAATGACATAAATCTGGAGAAGTGAACAGTAAGTTTTCAGAAATGTTTAACTTTTCCACATATTCCGTTATTAGACAATGTTTGAAAAGTCAGACTTTGACAGGACAATACATCCATTTCTCGCCCAGCTGCAGCTTGCAGGTAGACATGGTGGCTGGTCGCAGCCCTGCCTGGCAGAACACCCCCCTCCAAGGGAAAGGGCAAGCGGCGTGCAGCCAAACCCCCTCAGAAATTCTGCAAAGATGGATTGGGTTTATGCTCTCTTACTGCAACTCTAAGGATAATCAGTCTCACCAGGATAGGATGTAGGCCTAACTCTTTAAGCACCGGCAGGGGAGCTCGATCTGGTTCTTTTTAAGTCAACAGCAAAAGTTCTTGCCAGTACCAGGTCTCAGAACTTTGTAAGGTTAATTTCAAAGGCATTTAAATTTAAGGCATTTAAATTCCTAGAAAATGAAAGCTTTGGACTGAATTAGAAGCTAGAAATTGATTTAAAATGCCTAATCTTGTTAAGACCGACTAATGACAGATTAGTCAATGGTAGATGAGTCATCGCTTTGGAAATGTAGAGTGCAAGAGAAGTGCATTGCTTTCTGAAACAACTGACATAGAAAAACCAGTAAAATGCATCTCAGGCTGCTCGAATGTTTTGTGTAATGTGATCACATTAAATTTAGGATATTTCGAGCAAGATTCCCTTAAACAGCTTTTATGTAAAATGCAGCCTTTTAGAAGTATAATTGCTTTGGTTGTAGTAAGCAACAGATGAAATAAAGACAATGCTGTGTTACTTATAAATTGCTGCTACTCAGAGCAAAAAGAGAAAGAAAAACTGAAAGAAGGAAGAACATGAATGTCGGAATTCATCTTGGAATAATCTGAACTTCCAATGAAGGATTCACAAGAGTGCCGAAAACAAAACACACACATACATTTTATACTTGAGTATAAATCTGGTTTATAAATACAGACCAGTTTTTGAGAATGCAAAGGCTCTCCTAGATGTTTAAAAGAAATGCAGTATTTCAGTAGTTTTTGAAGCTGCATTTCTTTTCTCTTTTTTTGTGTGTGTTTTGGGGTTTTTCTAACCACAGACCCAAGAAGGTTTGTGACCAAATGTTTCATAAATATAAATCATGTTGCTGATTTATATTTATCTATGCTGATAGATAATCAATGTTTATTCTCTATTTTTTTTTCCTAGGCCCAGGTGGCAGATTCTCTGCTGATCAGTAATCTTTTCCAAAGAAAACAGTAAGTGAAATGCTGCTTTGTGCAATTGAGTTTATGTTTAATCCTGTGTGACCAAGCAAATGTTGGTTGAGTAGACACTTCCATCAGCTACGTGGGAAGTATTCTCATTCTTTGCAAACTTTCAAGTAAAAATGTGATTTCTTTATCCAAGTGTGAACAATTCCGTACAGCCTTGCAGGAGCCACATGTTTTTTCAATATGATTACCATTCCCATAAGACTTACGTTGAATGAAAACCTTCGTCCTGAATGAGTATTGCTGTACCTGACAGCAGCCCAGCTAACATCTGCAATACGTTCACTCAGAGTGTTCAGAAGCTTTTGAAGGGTCTGAATAATGCTCCTTTTCTTGTTCTGCCACCCAAGAGACGTGATCCATTCCTGTATTTTAGGTTCTCTTACAAGGTTCTTTCTGTCTTGTGTATCACAAGGGAAGAACAGGGCTTGGAAATCAGTACCATGAAATTCTGTGTCAAGTTTTTCTTGGATTTGCTATGTGTGTGTGGGGAAAGTTCCCCTATGGCATAGGTCTAAGAGATGAATGAACCTTCTCTTTTTCAGATTTAGTCTAATTTCCAATCACTTCATCTGTAAAATTGGAGTTTCCTAGGATCTGACCTAGTTATCCTTTTTGGATGCACAACATATATATATGTGTGTGTGTATGTTTGTATATTTACTCAGTTTCAGAGGGGTCAAATTTCATGCAGAGATTAATTTCATTTTTAGATTTGCTGGAAAGAATGAAGCTGTTAAATCCAAGTTCTGTAACAGCATCAGTCTTGTTTCATCCTGCAATGGGAGGGGAAGTAGTTAGGGCCTCTGAGTGTAGAAAGATTTGTGGCCTAAATAACATATTTGCAATAAATTGGTTTCCTTGGGTTATTCTTGGATGCTGCTTCCCAGAACAGAGTTTACTGTCAAAATGTGCTTGCTCCATATATGCAATAATGCTTACAGTAAGTTTTGCAATCTTTAAAATGGATTTATCACTGAGAAAAATCTTGCATGGTTCTCCAGAGAATTAGCGTCATAGAATAACAGAGGCTGCAAGGGACCTTTTGAGGTCGCCTAATCCAGTCTCCTCCTCAAAACAGGGCTAGCTGCAAAGTTAGATCTGGCTGCTCAGGTTGCTTGTCCAGCTGAGCTTTTAATACCTCCAAGGACAGAGTCCACAGCTTCTCTAGGCAACCTGTGCCAGTGCTTAACCACTCTTGTAATGTTTTCCATTTATCTATCTGGAATTCCTTTGCTGCAGCACATGACTGCTGCCTCTTTTCCTTTTGCTGTACATCTCAGGGGAAAGTCTGGCTCCATCTTCTCTCTACTCCTTCTTTCAGTAGTGGGAGGCTGCACTCCGACCCACTGTTACTTGGCCTTTTCTTCTGCCAGTTTAGCAAACTCAGCTCCCTCAGCCTCACCTCGTGTAGCACGTTACAGTCCCCTAACCATCTTGGCGACCCTCCACTCCTTTCACACCAGTTAGTCCGTGAGGTTTTCGTATTGAGGGACCCAAACCTGCACACAGTTCTCCAGATGCAACCTCACAAGTGCCCCATGGAGGGGAATAATCACTTCCCTTGGCCTTTATTTCAGGATTTTAAACAAGATCCATGGTGTTCTCTTATACTAGAACACAAGCAGAACTTCTGTTTGCTGTGGCAGAGCCTCCGTACAGATTGCTACACAGAAATTTGTGCAATTTTTTCAGGGCTGTTTGTTTTGTTTGGGAAACAGCGGTTATCACATCAGTATTTTGGCATATAATGAGTTACATTTTATTTGTGGGTTGGAGGATTCTCTTTTTATCACTCTTTGTTCCAAATCTGGCAGTTTTGGAAATCATTCTCTCTCTTGTATATGATTTCAGTCATCTATGGAAGGGATATTGCACTTCTGTAAACAGACTATTGCAATCTTTCTCTCCAGACCTTCAGGACTTTTAACAGCTGCCTCCATTTCCAAATGACACCTGTTCACACTTAATCTGTAAAACTGAAAAAAAGTTTTCCCCAAAATACTGATGCACAATTTGCTTTGCTTGCTGTCATGGATAGGCCAACATCAAACCTCTTTGGAGGCTTTTGCTCTGGCACCTTAAGATCTTCCACATCTTTATTTCCACACGTGTTGCTGCTTTCATCTTCATACCTCTTCTTCTAATTAATTTTTGGTTGTGTGTCTTCTCACGTTGTCAATTTACATTTCACCTTCTCATCCCTTCTGGATCCAAGTCTACTAAACTGGTTCACCACACTTCCACTTTATCTCCCTTAATCTTTTACCCAAGGCTTATTGCCCTGTTAGCTTAGCGAAAGCCACTAAAATTTTCATTACTACTTTACCTCATCTCACTTAAGCATTCAGGCTAGCAACTTTTCAGTTTTTCTTTCTGAAGCACGTTAAAAAGGCATCTAATGCAAAAAATCACAGCTGCTCTTTCACCATGCTGTTCCTACACCACACCAACAAAAATTTGCTTCAAAGCACTTAAGGTTACTCAAATGCTAATCTAAGCCACACGCATACTTCCTGGCTAGTACTTTTTAGCCACTTTGTGTTAACCAGGCAACTGGATGGACTTTTTTTATTGAGCAAAACACAGCTCATGCACTCACTTCATCTAACTTGCCCTCTACTGCAAAAGCATAGATCTCACCTCGGCGACACTGGCACACATTTACTAGTCATAATGTACTATTTAAAGGTATGAGGAGTTATTTGAGGACTTTTCTCTGAAGGAGAAAGCACTGAGTGTGCTGGAGAGGAAGAGGAATTCTGGTTTTATTCCCAGACTAGTAAAAAGGAAAAAGCTTCTCTTAACCAGGAGTAGTTAGAAATTCTTCTTTGTTACAAAATTGGAATGTTTAGAGGCATAAATGTTCATCAGAGTGTTTCTTGGAAACATAACCATTTTTTTTTTAAAAAAACAACCTTTCTCTTTGACTTTAGCAAGGAGTTCTATCAGGGATCCCTTCCCAGAGAATGAGATGGGACACAAAATAACACACAGCATGGGTGGCATGCCATTCATGTTCTTCTCCTGGGTTAGGTCAAACCCATCCTAAAGTTCCTGTTCCTTTTCATATGCTTATATATTTCTCTGCAGTATATTTATGTATGCAAAGCTGCATAGCTGTAACAGGAAAGGCTGAGAGATAGATTCCAGTAAAGGCAGCCTGCAGCCTATTGACAGGGCAGGAGCCGGCCATCTCCTGAGCCAGCGGGTGCCTGGGCCTATCAACTGGCTGTTGTGGGAGAGGAAGTTGTGATTCTGTCCTCTGGGAGCAAGGAAGGGAATGGAGGGAAGTAAAATATTTACAAACTAAATCTGAATAAATCTGTTTCCATCCAACACAGAATGCTAACTTTTTTAAACTCTCCATCCCCCAAGGGAAAAGAAAGTTGCTCCATTTTTCTCAGGGTAGTCATAAAGACAGTGAGCATCAGAGAAAATAAACTCTAGCTGTGTATAAAAATGGTAGCATAGAAATGATGTATCCATTTTATTACTGCCATCATGCATTACATATTTGGCTTCTCCGGATAATAGCCATATTCATAATTCATACGGTCTGTACTTGAATATGCGATGAAGAAGGTATTTAAGGAGAAACTTCTCTGCTAGTCATAGCACAGCAACGTTGAAAGCGGGATGGGGTGTTGGTCAATGGAATGTCTCTGTTTTAGAAATGACACCTTATTATCAGGGCTGCTAGCTCCAAAATCAGGTTATGAATGCCCTGCAGGTGTAATACCAGAAAATAAAATAATATACCTGGCCCTTTTATGTAACACAACGTAAGTACAGATGGAGGAAGAGAAGTGATGATTCATTATCTGTTCATCCAAAAAACAAGATTGCTGATTCATATGCTACATCCTAAAGCTTCACAAGTCTAAACGTATTCTTCGCTATTGTCAAACCTCTGTGAAAAGATGCTGTGCTCCGGAGCGTGCCCATCGTTTCTGTCACTGATCTTGTTCTAAACCAAAGGTCCAGATCAGCCCTAGACTTACAGGTCTGTAATGTCTCTTCTAATATGCCCTACTTCTAGCATCCCTTGTTATAAGCTTTACAAGTAATATAGCATTAGTTTCGTCCTCTGTGTTTTTAAATGGCATGTAGAAATTTAAAAATACATAATATAGTCTATAGCACACTATAGCTTTTGTAAATTGCATTCTAGGCTCATGCTTGTGCCCAGATTTTTACGATAGCCGTATACAAAAATGAAGGCAAATCAATCCTTCTTGCAGGTAAAGGTCGTTCTGTCCAAGGCAGGGAGCTTCCTGGACTCAGACTTTTTTTTCTTTTTTTTTTTTACATCAGTTTGTTGAAATTAGCAAAACCTTCTTTCTACCATTTTTATCAAAATAAGGCATTAATCTCTATTTTGTTTAAACTGTATAAACTTATTAGAGTTGGATGCAATGTTGATTAAAACCAACTGTGCCTAATGAAACTGCAGATTTTCTGAAAAACATGAGACCTACTCCAGTGTAAGCACATCAAGCTACTGTGAAGTGATGAATAACTTGTTACCGTATAAATACAGAAGGTCCCTGCCATGATTTGGTGGTTGACATCTCTAATGATAGGTTCTCAGCTAAGTCAACAGAGATATTCCTCTTGCTTTTGTGGGTCTCTGAGGTCCTCTGTTCCTAGGATCATTTCCTTTCTTTATCCATATGAATTTGAAAGAGTAATTATACTCCTGAAGATCTTTCCCTGAACAATGTTACCACACTCGGTGTGTAACCCTTACAATGCAAGTAATAACACGGGTGGAAACTCCCACTTGAAACTCCTACTACCAGTCTTTTCTTGATGGGGCAAGGACATGCTTAGAAAGCCATTCAGTGGGATGTGCTCCGAGTTTTGAGACAATTATACTTGCACTGTGCATCATCCCCACAGCCACAACAGTTTGCACAAATTTAAGGAAGCATGAGGTTCCTTTGAGTACGCGGGTTTCTGTACTTCAGTGCCAGTATAATTCAATCAGCTTGAATGGCGATACCCAACACCAATCTGCTGCAACACTGAAAAGAAACACCATAAAAACCCTCTGATAGTTTCAAGAAGTGTTGCCTATTCATCTGCCTGTATTGTTTATGGAAGAAGAAGTAGTTCAGCAGACCAGCTGAGCATATCTGCTACTTTCCCAGAAGATTAATGTTGGTATAAGTTTCACAGCTGAATGATGATGTTTTCGTGCCTTATCACAAGAGTCATATGGTCGAAGATCTGAAACAAGGAACTAGAGCAAGGCTTTCTAGCAGGAGGGTAAGGAGACTTACAGATACACCGTACTATATGCACTCCAATAACCTATAGCTGAACTACTGTAGAATCCTTTGAGCCACTGTTATGTCATACAATATTTTAACTGTTGAGTCTGCATACTTTTAGCAGGGTAAGACTACCGCAACGGATGATGACTGCATTGCTGATACATAGCATCATATCTACAATCAGTTTTCTTCCTTTTTAAGTCTTATGAGTAGATGAGTTCAATTACCCACTGAGACTTCATTCTTGCAGATAATTGACTACTCATGCGCCTTAAATTTGTCTTTGGTAGGCTGGCTCAGAAGTCAGGTGATAGGATGGCTGATGCAAAAAAGTGTTTGCATGGATTTAGAGTGGGTAAGAGAGGTATAAGCATACATTCCAAGAAAATGCTTAGTTTGCGGTTGTTTTTTTTTTGAATCTGAAAAATGGGGCACTGATTTCCTTCCAGGGAACACTTTTGAATAAGAATGTCTGGAATTATCTATTAAATTTGGTCTAACTTGGAGCAGGAGGCAGAGAGCAGGAGGAAATGGTGATGGAAAAAATAAATGCCAGGCTAGGAAATAAGTTGAGTTAGAGGCTCTGTATCTCAGAGGCTTTGTTCTGGTTCTGAGCAGTGTCCCAGGATGGGTACTGATGCACTTTGCTATGGTTTCCTACACGTTCCTCAAAGGGGAACCAGAAGAGAGCAGAGAGCACTGCCAGTTCACGTTGATCATTTTCTCCCATCACACGTCACAATTTAAATCTATCGTGCCAACAAAGAACTAAGCAAAAATCTTTTTATTTAGATACATCTTCTAAATATGAAGGGAAATTTTATGTCTTCATAAATTCTGTATTTTCACTGCAGTTAAGTGTTTTGTAGGCACATTTGATTTCATCCAAACATCACTACTCTGGCAGAAATTCCCTCTTGGGTTTTATTTTAAAAAGATTTTCAGTGTCCTTGAGCTGTGCTAAGCACAAGGGCCGTAATTCAGAGGTGATGTTGGCCACTGCCCTTCCTTTGCTCTGTTCCCTTCACCTTGTGCCTCAAGTGATGCAACACACACATTAGGAAAAAGCGAGAGCTAAAATGGTGCGTGACATTTTAAGAGGCACATTTTCCTGCCATCCCATTCCTCCTCCTCCTGCTCTTTTTTTGTCCCTGCAGCTAGAGGAGCTGTGCCAGTCCCGAGCATGTCTAGCTGCCGTGTGTGTGCCAGCCTCGGGGCTGGGATCACACATCCGCACAACAAACACTTCCTAGTGGAAAACTCAGCCCTGCAGGCTGCTGGAGGGAACGTAACAGGGGACTCAACCTGCTGTTCTTGCCCTGAGGACATGAGGGGAAGGGGTCAGATCCATCCTTGTCTCCTCTCACTTAACAGAAGACAGCCCAGAATTGATTCAGCGAGTCTTTCTCATTCATTTTGGGTCATGTCAAAGAGGCTTGCTGAAGCCACAGCAGGACTTCAGATGAACATCTTCGGCCCTCGGAGCAGTCATGTTCTCCGTTACAGCTGAGAGGCAGCTTAGAACGTTAGCAGCCTGTCAGCTCCCAAGCGGTGCCTCCCTGTAAGTGTGCGATTAGACTTACCATATGCTAACGTGTTAGATGCAAAAACAGGGTTTGCATGTCAGTGGGTCTGCTGCGAACCAGCTCCAGTGCGGCAGCTCAAATGCACAACCGCGAACATACCGTTTCAAGGAAGGGTCTAGACCAAATTCAGAAGAAATTTAAAAATAGGAGCATGTTAGTTTCATATAGATAAACATGGGAGAGTGATACAAGGTGGTAAAAGGCACACAGCAAAGGAAAAGAACATACAAATCAGCCCCTGCAGGTCACTGTGGCCTGGCTTTGAATTCCTTCTGAATTTAGCCTGGAATGTCAATGCCCATGTCAAGTGGCTGTTTGAACACGGCACAACACAACCCACCCAAGCTGAGCTGCAAACATAAAAAACAGTTCCCCTCTCTCTGTCGTATTTTTCCTTGTTAATTGCTTGATGATTTAAAGCCTTCCAAAATTATGGAAGGTCTTTCCCTCTTCTGGGACCAAGCCCAAGAAAAGGTGTTATTGTTTGTCTTTTCACAAACATACTTTTTCCTGTAAGAGAAGCAATCTAAATTTTCCTACCAAGCAACCACAAAGTGCGGATAATTGTCACACACTCGTGAAAATATTCTCTCCCTCCTGCCCTTGAAATTCTGACATTTTTTATATAGTCACTGTTTTTTGTTGTTTGGGATTCTTAGTTAACATTTATGCTAATGTTTCCATCCATTAATTTGAAGTGCCCCAGTGTTTTACGAAAGACTCCGGTACGAAATAGCCTGCATGCAATATTACAAGGTAATTTCTTAGCCATAATTCTAAAGCAGCTGTTATCAAAATGAAAGCACCATTTTGGCCTGAAAAATCAAGGTGTTTCACTGATATTCATTTTTTGGGTTGAAACTCTTTGACACATAACGCAGATCATGTTTGTGTTGGTTTCTCTTCACTCGACTTCTTTTTCCCTGAAGAGTGGGCAGAAGGCAGGGTTTCCAAATGGCACAGACTGTGTTCCAAGATATATCAGAGTGCTTGGCATACATAGATGCCAATACAGATACAGAGGGGCTATATCAAGCTTTTATGCAATGTAAGTTTGGAAGCTCTGGATGGGGAGTATGAAGTCACCTAAGCCTTCACATTCGTGCTGGGATCAGCTGGAGCAGAAGCAGGGATTTAAAAGAGGACACTGGCACTTTGCCTAAGAAAAAATAACTGCTAATAAATCCTCTGTCTAAAGTATTTGGACAAAGTGTAACTGAGAAATTAAAAAAATCTGTAACCGGGCAATTTCAAAATACAAACATAGACAATCTTGGATTCCTTATTTCTTTGTAAAGAAGCAATATATTTCTGAAGTAGTTCAGTAACTAAAGGTCACATCTGGTTCCTTAGGCTGCTCTTTCCTAAAGGATGAGTTTCAGCATTGTCCCACGCTGACTTCTGTCCGTACACACAGATCTCTAGCTTGAGTTAACAGTATGAGTTTGGCCTGTGTAGGAGCATAGCTTGGAGTTCATGCATTTCTGATGCTCAGACCAATAATAATAGCAAGGTTGTGACTACTTCATCCTGCCGATATAACGACTTGTGTGGTTCTAATATTGCTTTGCAGCACATCTGCTTTTACTTAACTCCTCTGTCATTCTTGAGTTAACTCTTTTACCATATCTACAGTGAACTCTTCTACCACCTCCACAGGTGAATTACCTCCATAAAAGAAGACAAACCAGCTTTATATATGCTGCTTTGAGAGAGTCCACACATCAGTGCCGTACTCCCCGGCCATCTTCAGTCCATCTTGCTGCCTCACAAGTCCCTTGCAGCCTTTGTGGCCTGGGATGCTGGACTCCCAGCACTGTGAGGGACCAGCTCACGCCACCTCTCAGCCTGTGCTTCCAAGCTGGCATCTGACTGACAAGATTGTTGCTTTACAGAGTGGTCTCAGGGCAGTCATTAATGCATAATTGAGGTTTAGCCAGCATGGTTTCCCACAGCTTTTGTCAGCAATGTAAGTAGCATGAATACTTGCTTAATTTCCTACTATACTGAAGCATAATGTCTCTGATTTCATATAAGAACTGGGTCTTCTCTTCAGCGGCTTATTAAATAATTTAAGAATGTTATGAGCTCAGCATCAAAGTACATTATAAATCTGTCCATAGATAAATAAAACAGGACCGAGGAATGCTAGCTAAGGGAATCTACGGTAAGATTTATTTATTTCTCTATCCCTTCTGCCAGTGCAGAACCTCAGGCCACCCCCAGCAGAACTGCCTGGCCCAGAAGCAAAGCCTTTGATTTCCTTTCCTGTCCTAAAGAGACTGGCGGTTGGCTGGCTTATTTAGCAAAGCGTTTAGGTATGTTTCTGAACTTCCCGTACATGGGTACCTCTATGTAAGTCAACATGACTATTCGAAATACCATAATACTTTGCTAGCCAGAGCTTGGACATCTGGGAAAAAAACCTCACTGATTCAGCTTTTAGCCAGGGTGGGCTACGCCTACAGGACTCCCTGAGATCTCTACTAAAAGCAAAGCAATTCTCCCCCAGCAGCTGGTGCTGCCGTGCTGTCAGATGCAAGGGACAGGTCTGACTCTCCATAAGGTGAATCCGCCTTTCCAGAGCTGCCCTCCCTGTTACCTGATTAGCTGCCAAATGAGAATAGCTCAGAAAAAAAAAAAAAAGTACTATTTTATTTGGTTCCAAGCTCATTTTACTAAAAGCTATTTTGGCTAAACTGGAGGACTCCCAAGACCTTCAGATGTTTCCGTACTGTCATCATTCTGTTTTGGATAAAACGTTGGTAGCATGAGGGCAGGCACATCTCAGTTGTTCTGATAAGAACGGTCTGCACTTTGGTCACTCAAATCTTTGCTTAAGCAAGCAGACTTCTTTCAGACCACCCCATCTAACTATAAAATGGGAAACTGATATTCCTAATAAAATTATTAGATACTGTTATAGTCTAAAGTGTCTGAATAGAGAAGAAAGTCCCTGAGCCATTTGTGTACTCTCCTGCATATGCTGTCATAAGCTCTACAGTGCTTTGCACCGCTCTGAATACACGGCTGATACTAGGGACCTTGCTGGTTGCGTCAAACTAACTCAAATTATAAAAATTATTTGTTTGCCTACAATTAAAGATCCCTAGTAACTAGCATGCATTCCATTTTATTTTTTTTAAAGGAATATCATTTATCTTGGAACAAATACAAATGAAGCCAACTTCTGTCTGGTACTTATCTACTGCACAGGATTTTTGTTTACAAGCTAAGAGGGCCGCAAAAACAGCTGGGTGCTGTGTCCTCAGCTACACTGCAAGGGCTATTCTGGTCCACACTGACAAGTTCCCGTACATGGACAATATCAAGACAGACAGCAGTAGTTCTGCTGCATGAGCTGTCCAGACAACAAAGAAAGGACCATCACGGAAATTATTTCTGAAGAAAAACAGTTACTAACCTACTGGGAGAAAGCTGTTTCACTGTTACATGCCTATGGGACATTTATTTTGTGCGCACGTATACTGTGTGCAGTGATAGCATTTCAGGTATCTTTGAGGTTTTAAGAGCTTAATCATGCCCACTACATCCACGCCAATCTAATTTTCCATGCAGCTGTTCTGTTTCCAGTTTTGAAATTGTTTGGGTTATGAGGTAGATCTGGAAACTGAAATAGGCTCCTACTGGGCACGTACTGGTGAAATAAGGTTGGAGATTCCTTCAGCTAAAGTACTTTGAGATCCCATCTTGAGGACGAAACAGCCTGGCCAGATGAGGAAAAGAAGTGGAAAGGAAAGAGAGATGGATGACCACTCACTCTCCTGGAGGGACTCCAGAGTGATAGAACCTGAGATATATATAGTTTTACCCCCGAGTAACCTTGCTGTTGAAATGACATCCTGTGTAACTTCATCTTAACAGCAATAGTTAGCTTTATGTAACTCTGTAAAGTAAAAAAGACCTATTTTTTTGTTTTATAGAAATGTATTCGGTCACCTCTAAAATACAGAAAGGATAACTTTTAAATATATTTCACAGATATCTAAACATCCCACGACATTAAGGACTACCCTATACACTCAAAAATGTTGCCATCTAAAGAGGAATTTATCAGGTGTTAGGCACGGGCTGTACTGGCCAGGTACGCAGTGGGTACATGCTACACAAAAGAATCACAGTCACAGGTGAAATACGAGCACCACTATTTAGAATTTTTAGGCACCGTGTAACTGTGATCTTGAGAGTGACCACAAGGTAACATTTCAACAATCAAGGAATGTTCAATCCAAGAAAAAAAACAGAGAAATTTTCTGGAATGGATGGAAAAAATTATTTTCCATGGATCAATAAAGATATAAGTTACTGTTATAAGGCTTCCTATTTTCCATGGATCAATAAAGATATAAGTTACTGTTATAAGGCTTCCTATAACCTATGCAGAAGAAATGTCTCAGTTGCTTGTAAAGAATTACAGAAAGAAGTAGATCACAGAAATAATTCTAGAATAAACTGTTTGAATAAAGCACTCAGAATTTTCCTCGCCTTGCTATAAAATACAAAATCCAGAAAAGATTTTCTATGTACACAAACGAATGGTACATTGCCATTCATTTACGTCACTCAACTGTGACAGAAAGCAACAATACTTAATTTGCTAATATTTTCCCATCTTTAAATGTAAAATATTGGCAATAAACAAAGCCTACCAATATACTAACTCTTCTTTCAATTAAAACAAATCATTTTTAAAATTGCTTTACACATGGGTTTTGTGTGTATGGCACAGATGCCCAAGTCATCCTACTTTTAAAATATTTTAACAGCTATTTTAATAGGCAGTCGAAAGAGAAGTAATACACTTGTCTGCTTGATAATTCTGTGAACCTGCATGTAAATGGTGAAAATTTAAAATTACAATGGTTAAACAGTTTGAACTTTGGTAATGTATCAGTTTCTTCTTTTCTGTCACTTGGTTAAAAATCTGCATAGATATATTCTTCACTGTAAGTCTTAGGATTTTAATGTTTTCATATCTTATTTTAATACCACTGTAATGACATTCCTTCTTTTCATCACAATTCCTCTTCTGAATCAGTGCCATGGACTACTTTTCAGTGGGAGTTTCCCATTAGAAATGTTGAAATGCATTGGATTTGATCATTATTACTTCACGGTGAAACTATAACTACTTCTTGAACCAAGTAACTGTGTTGCTTAGGCTTAAGTCAAGAATAGCCTCTTCTTTTTTTTTGTTTTCCCCAGACTGTGGAACTAGGCATTCCAAGAAGCCATCGTGTGAATTGTTGAGAAATTGCCTCTCAAGGATTTGTCCTGAAATAACATTTTCCCAATCTACGTGCAAGTAGTTGGAGGAGTACACTACCACTTTTTAAAAAGCCATTACGCTTAGTTACTTTTTTGCTTTCCTTCACACTCCGTATGGTATTTACATTATATACTATAGGGAACCTATTTAGGTATCCAAATTTAAAGTATAGGCTTCTTATACCATCAATAGAAAGGTAGGGCTTCAGAGGGCAATTAAGAGTACATCAGTGAGAAACCTGCCTGCTTTCTTAATTACTTGGAGGACGTGGACATTTCTGTTAAATGCCTGGGATAGATTGTGAAGATACCTGAACCTCACCAAAGCCTTTTTTTTTTCAGTTGGAACAGGAAACTAATACTGAAATCTGTTAAAATGATGTCACTTGAACTGCAATTTAAATGCATGGACATTCTTTCACTAGTTATTGCTCCTCTGATATTTTCTCCCTCTAAGATGATTTTTCCACAAGAATTACTACTTCCCATCTAGTCAGTTCTAGACAGATAGCCCACTAAGTAGCCCACTTCTTTATTGTCTTTCAGTCAGCTTCAGAAAAGCTGAATATGACCTGGCTGGCCAGACATTCTAGTTTGCCTTTATTTATTTTTAGCTTTTACATCTTATTGTACCTATCTGAGATATAAATTAGTCTGTTTTGCTAACATTCCTAGTCAATGCTGATCTTTGGCCCTACTGCTCCTCTGCTTCTTGTGGCTTTCTTCTGAATAACAAATAACAATTTCCCAGGTCTCTGCTATGTTCCCATGCTGGCAGCCCACGTAATTCTGTTTCGCGTATGTGGAGTCCGTGCTTTTAAAAAAGCCCTCTTTCCTCCCAGCCATGCTCCAGGCACTAGAGAAAAACAACCAAAAGCTCCCTTTAAGCCCTCTAGACATGTGTCTGTTTAGTCATCTTTGACAGCAAAACTGGAATCATTCTAAAGAAATCTTGAAACTTGAACATAGGAAGTTCCACCTAAACATGAGGAGGAACTTCTTTACTTTGAGGGTGGCAGAGCACTGGCACAGGCTGCCCAGAGAGGTGGTGGAGTCTCTTTCTCTGGAGACATTCAAAACCCGCCTGGACGCGTTCCTGTGTAACCTGCTCTAGGTGACCCTGCTCTGGCAGGGGGTTGGACTAGATGATCTCCAGAGGTCCCTTCCAACTCCTACTGTTCTGTGATTCTGTGAAATCACAAGGGTCCCGGACTAAAGGCTTGCTTTCTGTGTAATCTAGTTTCCATGAACTCTCATGCACTTATCCGTGCCTCACAAGCCTCTCCCTAACACTAAAAAGAATCTTCTCTAAATGTATCATGTGAACTGTCATCTCCAGAGCTGCCGAAGAGTTCTCTTGGTTGCTGCATACATGGATACAGTATTTCGATAACTAAATCGCAAACCATTACAGCTTGTCAGCAACTCACAGCGTATCCACATCTCCCAGAGGGACGGCTTGGCTCTGCGTTTGCTCCTCTCTGCAATGCTCAGTCTCTCAGCGTTTCACTATCTCCAAATCTCTCTTCATCTAATTTTTTTTTTTTTTAATCCCTTCATTATTCCAGAACATTTTATATTTATTCCACTTTACCCCCATCTGCTGGTAAAACAAAGCTGGCACACATACCACGCCACTAACTACAGACGACTGACTGGCAGAGAAAAGGAACTAACTAGCTCCTGCTTAAAATGAGGAGCTGAAGTACTTGGTAGATGTGATAAGAAGGGGAAGGGAGAAATTAAGTTCCTTTAAAGATCTGGTTGTACAAACATTCACCATTGTACAACCTGTACTGCTTTGATTTTGCAGTGAGCTCTTATTTCTTAAACTGATCAGCCTCTCTTTTCATTTAGAAAAAGTCGCTTGCACTGAGAAAGTTTCTATTTTTAGTTTTAAATATTCAGTAACTAAACAATAGACTACTTCTGTTTCCCTCCGAAATTACCTGTTTGCTTTATAGGCATGTTTTATTATTCCCTGGTGTAAAGCATTAATTATTGTTGGTTGGCTGGAGGTTTTTTCCCAACTCTCATCTGAAAATACCTCAAATGGAATGAATTTCAAATAATTCTTTTGGAATAAGATACATTCTGAACACTTGAAATGGCCTATTAATTCTAGCATTTTACTTTGCTTTCAAGAGCAAGGCAAACTACTGCAGGGACCAATTAGACAGAGCTGAGAAATCTTCACAAAATGCAAGGGCAGACAGCTGAAAGTCCTAAACCTGATGGACTGCCTTGCAGATCAGCATGGACCACGTCTCTGCCCATAAGCAAACTTTAATCTCCTACGCAGAAAGAAAAAGGGTTTATTTTTAAGGCTTCCTTAGTCTGTCCATACCCAACAGTTCCTCTTTTTAATTTTCTTTCTTTTTTCTTTTTCTTCTTCTTTTTCTTTTTTCCTTTTTTTTTCTTCTTCTTTTCTTTTCTGCCCTCTAGCGACCAACCAATCATATTTCTAAATAAACTCTTGAAGCACGCTTCAAAAATACTTTCATGTAACTATTAGGCCAGGTCATGCCACTAACGTAAACGTGCTGCCAAGGTAGAGGCTATCAGTATATCACAAATTACACTAAAAAAAAAAAAAAAAAAAGAAAAGGCAACTAAATGTTTCCAAGCTGTTAATGGCTGAGCCTCTCAGGTGGTGCTAATAATAGGTGGGTTATAACACCCCTCCACACACACGCTTCCTCTAGAAAAATCCCTACCACGTATATTGGGTGGAATTTGGCATATATTTCAGCTATGGTTTTCTAACCATACTTTTGTACAGAACACTGAAGGAAAGCACTGGACTTTACAGATTATTTTCTCATAAAGGAAATGTAAAATAAAAAGTAGATTTATGTGATGTGAATCTCAAAAGTCAGTGTGAAGGCTCTTAATACACCAATCTTAAAATATGCTGAGTCTTCAACTCACTGAATTCAAGACTAATTGAATCCTGCTCTTACAGTGTAATATTTTTAAAAATTATTTTCACGGAGACCTGCCATAGTTTTATTCTCAAGCTATCAGGAAGCCATACTGGAAGTCAGGCTACAGGTAATTTAGAATAATAATATCTTTTTGGTATAATGATGTGGAAAGAATGGGGAGTTTGTTCATTTTAGATCATGCTCCCTATAACCCTGCTCTTAGTTTCTAACTCCGTGTTTTGGTTGGGTTTTTTTCCATTCGCATTTCATCATTGCTTTTGCCAAGGAAAGAAATATAGATAGAGTTTACATGTAGTGAGCTAGTGAAAAATTGTTCTAAACATTTTTAGAAGATCTGGGGCATAGGATGTGTTTGTATTTACACAGGTATTTGTTTTTCCACAGACACAGTCCCTTCTTCAGTTTTGAAATGGAAACAGCCAAGTTAACGCATTTGCTGTTCCTGCTGAAGGCCTGAAGAAGGGTTTATGAACTCAAAAGCTTGTATATTTTTTCCAGCTATGCTAATGTGGCTAGTAAAAGATACAAACAGCAGCACTGCACATCTTGGTTTGTCTGTGGAGCTGGCACGTAGAAAGGGCAGTTTTGGTCATGTGTACTTTGGAGATGTTGTGAAGGTCTGTGATGGCTTTAGGCCCACGAGCCACACTTGATGACAGTTTATGCCGGAACATTATGGCCACATGCAAAGCAGGGGATGAATTATGTATGTGTGACAAAGTTGATAGAGGGACTCTGGTCACAGCCTGACTGTTCCCTGCCCGCTGAGCACAGCCTGTAATTTAAGTGGTGATGGGGAGAACAGCCAGTGGGATGACAGAAAATACCCATGACCAAGGTATCATGTGTTTGTCCAAGCACATGGTTCCTGTCCCTGGGCTGGCTGCATTCTTCTGTCCTGCTTCGGCTACATATAAATTAGTAAACTAAACAGCACCAGGACACAGACACTGGACCTTGACCTGTTACTGTACCGTGGTTTTGGCCTGGGACAGCTAGTAGAGTCCCCCGAAAAAATGCTGGTCACAGTTTAGGCATTAGCACAGACAAGGGACGGGCAACACGTCTCTAACTGCCTTGTTTCAGAGACAAGGATGTTTAACAGAGTGGAGGTGACTAAACTGTGGAAATTACCAGCTGCATCTCTTTCCTGGTTCTTTGGCCATTTAATTTACTAGTATAATAACAGTCTGCAAGTTCAATTGAGTTTGGAGGCACTTATCTTCCCTGTCTTTGGACCAGGCATCTGCTGGCCCTATTCAACTACCTTATCCGAAGTGTTTTATTATGGCATGAGTAGAAAAATACATTTCAAAATTACCAAATGAATCCTGTAGCTAGTCCCATCTAAGCTCAGGCTTCCTCATCAACTTGTCAGGCTTACAAGAGAGAGATACTCTCTGTTCTCTTCCAAAACCTTGAATTGGCTAAGTACTTTCTGTTTTCTGAGATTAAGAAAGAAAACTACGTAATTTATATTGTGTAATTTCCATTTCATAGCTGTCATGCACTTAATTTTGAGCAAGATACTTTGGTATATAAATAACTATGTAAGGATTTTGATTGCATCATTAAGTTATTAGCACCAAGAGTCTTCCATATTTTACAGCAAAAAAAAAAAAAAAATCCCTCAATAGTTGTCACCTCCTAATCTACGTTTCATTACTGTTAAGCAGGAAAAGGGCATTTCTATTCTTCTAGGACAAACTGCTAGCTCTGCGTTTTGAGTTTTTGTGCTACGTATCTTGCCCTAAAATGGCGCTCATTAAAGACAGACCATGCGAGCAGCATCTTCTATGTTGCTTCCTCCCCAACTTTGAGAAAAGCGTACTGAAAAACTTTCATACTAACAAGAATCCAGTTTCGGCTCTCTAATGCAGCAGTAANAAATCATTCTGTGATTCTATAAAACCACGGGCTAGGGGTGACTGAGGAAGAGGATGCCAGGAGAGGAAGGCACCCATCACCCACCTCCGGGACCCGGCCTGCTCAGAGCAGGAGCGCTCTCCCTTTACCACCCGCCCCAAACCCCTTCTCCCGCCGCCCGGCCGCGGCGCGGAAAGCCGCGGGACTGCAGATGTGATGCCTATCCCCAGAGCGGCCTCCTGCGGGGCCAGCTGCTGGGGCAGGGGCAGGGGCAGGGCCGGGCAGTGCGACCCCTCAGCTCCCCGACGACGCTCGGAGCGTCCCGCAGGCCGCAGCGGACCTGCAACAGCCCGGGAGACGAACCTCCCCTACCCCACCGCCGCCCCCTGAGGCAGGGGCCC
>VWZL01004314.1:8237-54427 GCA_013396915.1 Stercorarius parasiticus | reverse complement strand
ATAGACTTCTTTCAATAACTATAAAATAATCTGGTTATTCCTTTTCAATTCATAATATATATTTAAATATATAATAATATAATCTAAATATATATAATATAAAATACGTATTTAACTATATAATAATATAGAAAACTTCTCTGTTTAAATTTCTTTACATATATAAATGCATTTAAAGAGAACGGTGCATGCGTTGAGACATCAGAGGACAGTGAATACACCCCATAAAGTATCTCAATAGAAATTTCCCGGGGCAGAGGGGTCCCGGCATTAGTGGGGTCGTGCTTCCCCCGCCAGCACCCCTCAACCTGCAAAATGCTCCCAGTCCAATTACAGAGGAAGACTCGGGATGCACACAGAGGAAGATGCTCTTCACATCCCTCCGTTTTCTACGGAAATAATAAAGCAACAGTGCCTAGATTTAGATACCAGCACAACAGCGTCAGACTTTTCCTCCTAATGTGGCTGAAGGCTACGGAAATGTAATTAGAAAGCTTTTTAGGAGTGGCGCTTTAATTTCACCCTTAGGCAATGTTTGCCACAGGCAAGCAATTAAGCGAACGTGTACCTCGGGCGCTTAAGCCCTTTGCAGAGGAAGCCCAGGTTTCCCCCGGATAGCGCTGTTAGTTTTCAAATTAACATGAGGCCACGCTGAGTGCATACAAAACGGCAGGTATTGTAGACTGCGGCACCGCATGGATGAGAAGGGCCTTTTTCACCTCTTGGTGAAGCTGCCGTTGATGCTCGCCGGTCTCACATCCCTCCTTTGTTCAGATCAGCCTACACTGAAAGCATCCATAAAAAGATGAAGCGTGTGCCTGCGCCTCTACTGTTTATTTTTTTCATCTGATGCAAAATACTTGTTATTGGCTGAAAGAGAAAGAAAGGTATGATGCTGAAGAACAGAAATTACATTTTTTGAAGGATTTTATTCTGCAGGGAGAGGTGAAACCTCCAAGCATTTCCATGGGAGAACACAAAATCCTGGCAGAGGCAAAACATCTGTCAAGGCAGCCTTGTAGAAGGACCAGAGCAGAAAATCAGGTGGCCAATGTCGCTGAACTCTGCTCCTTCTCATCCCTTCCAGCAGCACCCCGCTCCATGGCTACGCTCCTGAGCTCTTGCTATCGGCTGACCCAGGACTTGTAATCTCCTTCTGCCGGAGTGTGTTTGATACAAATGCTAATCCTCCTGATTTGCAATTCGCTGTTGCCATCTGATTTTGAAAATCTTCTGCAGACATTGGGGAGGGGAAAGAGAAAACTGAACATGAGAGAGAAATGCTAAGTCTGCGCTGCTGGGTATTGGCAATTCAGAGGCAAGTAAAAATACTCCTCAGCTCCTGTACCATCTTGCAAATCTGAGCTGACATCATAGAACCATGGAATGGTTAGAATTGGAAGGGACCTTAAAGGCCATCTAATTCCACACCCCTGCCCTGGGCAAGGACACCTCCCACTAGACCAGCTTGCTCCAAGCCCCATCCAACATGGCCTTGAACCCCTCCAGGCATGGGGCAGCCACAGCTTCTCTGGGCAGCCTGGGCCAGGGGCTCACCACCCCCACAGCAAAGAATTTCTTCCTAATATCTAACCTAAATCTTCCCTCTTTCAGTGTAAAACCATTCCCCCTCATCCTAAAACCGTTCCAGAGAAGCTGTGGCTGCCCCATCCCTGGANCTCCAGGGATGGGGCAGCCACAGCTTCTCTGGGCAGCCTGGGCCAGGGGCTCACCACCCCCACAGCAAAGAATTTCTTCCTAATATCTAACCTAAATCTTCCCTCTTTCAGTGTAAAACCATTCCCCCTCATCCTAAAACCGTTCCAGAGAAGCTGTGGCTGCCCCATCCCTGGAGGTGTTCGAGGCCAGGTTGGACGGAGCTTTGAGCAACCTGGGCTGGTGGGAGGTGTCCCTGCCCAGGGCCAGGGGATGGAACTGGATCATCTTTAAGGTCTCTTCCAACCTAAACCACTCTGTGATTCTATGACTTGTATTATTAAAATGGCAGGTGAGGGCTTCGTGACAGTCTAATGCCCACCTGGATACCGTGAATCTCCTGTGCTGAATTCTTCTTCTGATGCTGATTTATAAAACCTTGTGACAACCTTAAAAATCCTGGGATCAATAAGAAAGCCATTTCAACTGAAGAACGCTACTTGAGGAACGCGGGAGGACTGGATTAGAAATGAAGAGGGGGAAATTACAGAGGAGGAGGGAAGTGCTACAAAACGCAAAAGCAGCAAATGGATCTCCAAGTCCAAACCCAGGAACGGAGGAGGCTGAGTCACAGCAGCTATATTTGGTGTGAATCCAGAAGAATCATTCCTAAAATAGGTTAACAAAATACTAAGAAGGAAAAAAAGGAAATTCCACCTTGAATATAGAGAGAAAGACTTCATCTCAGAGAGTTTAATGGGGTAGGAAAAGCTCTGGGGTCACCAGCATCCAAAGCTAATGAAACACTGGTGTAGCTGAAGAGGACCTTTGTTAAACACAATCCTGGAATTACAGAAGAGCCATATAAAAATACGACTCTATTTCCAATCTCGTAATCCAGTACTTAACACTTGCTTTCACTAGAAAAGAAAAAGCATCCTGGTGGTGTTTTTTTAGGCTGTTCAGTGTTTTTTCAAAAAACAAAGTAAGGCTTCAGACGAACGGAGCACCAACTCTGGTGTTTTACTTTCCCAGGGGTAATGAGACGGAGGAAGTACGTGCAGCTCAGGAAAAGTTTGGCAACTCTCAATATTCCCAAAAAGATGGGGCTCAGCTGCTTCAGCAGCCTCTGCCCTACAGGGGTGGCCTTTTTAGCCAGCAGAGGCTGCCATGAAACAGCCCCCGACCTCAGACAATCTCCTGCAAACCTCTTTCACTGCATGTTCTCCGTACGCATCACGCTTTGTATCCTGCACCACTTTGGCAAAACACTCAGTTACTTGGCTGTTAATTACGGCGACCCGTCGCTTCTTTCTCAACATCAGACTCTTCGCAATTATACATCCCATTCTGTTCCGGTTTTGTTAACCTGATGTCCACCCCCACGTCCCGCTTCCCAAGAAAGGGCTGGAAGTTGTGCTGCAGCCAGGGTGGGCTCAGCTCCCTCCCAACCGTTTGAGGTGATTTTGAGGTGATTTGGTTAATGAGGTGATGTGCTGGTCCATGCCCTATATAGCCTATGCATATTCCTGACATAGGTTGGAGACTTCACATGGGTCTGTATAATTCCCTGCCAGACCTGTCACCAATCAATCCAAAGACACCAACTACCAGAGGTTTCAGGTTATTCCAAAGCTGCTCCACGTAATTAAATGAGCCCAAATCCCTGAACTATGCCATGAATCCTTTATTGGGGAAAACATGCAATAAATCGAGAGCACAGATCTCTCTGAAGCGCATGAACTAGTTTACCTGGAAGCTCCAGGCCTGATGGAGACATTACTGCATGAAGTCCCACAGTCTGGTTGAGAAAAGCCAAGCTAGATACATTGACCAAGCCCTTCAAACCTCTAAAAACCTATTAAATCTGTTCACCGATGAGGCCGAGGAAAGCCTCTCCGCAAGCGAAGCAAGGGAACGCAACCGCCCGCGCCTCAGCAGCTCACCCACGCTCACCGTCACCGACTGTCAGGGCTTGTTCTGCTCCCTAAGTCGCAAACAAGCTGAAGATGAATCATTATGGATCCGTGGACTTTCAGAACAAAGGATCATTTCTCCAGCTCCAATCTTCCATATCTCTTGGCCGGCTGGATGAGCAGTGCTGTGCCAAGAGCAGGTATTTCACCTACGGATACTACAAAGACATCTACTGGCTCGGATGCAGTAGGAGGACAAAAAGAAGCTCTAGTTCTTCACTCAGCATTATCCTGAAATACATCACGTCCCGTAACCAGACTGGCTTTTAATCTGTCACCCAAAATAAACCACCCCATTAGGAGCAGCTAAGCTTCTGCAATTTTCAAAGCAGATCTCAGTAATTTCTTTTGGAGAGTTTTCCCATAAGCTTACAAATGTTTTTAATTTCGTTCCAATGCCGTGAACAATAACTTTTTACTTGCTGATCTGTGGACTTGCACTGATTATTAAATGAGGCATGAAAAGAAAAGTAAATCACACTTATTTGAGTTTGCATTAGCAGAGTGCTCTCCATCCCAGTACTGCAGTGCGGTGACATCTGTCACACACAACCCACCTACCAGCTTTACGGGATACAGAAGCCGAGTATAAAAAAAGAGAACAAAACCTGCACTAATCATTGCACGCTGGCAGTATCACAGCAGAGCCGATACATCCAAGGATCAAAGGCAGCAGTAAAGCAGGTGTCTACAGGCAGCTCTTCTCGGCCATGAGGGCAGCATGAGCTTGATGAAACCAAACGCTGAAGGAGGAGGAGAGCTGCCACCACAGGACAACTGGAGGTGGACAACAGCCTCTCCCACAGAATGAGAAACAAGACAAAGGACAAAGGAGGACAAGGACTTGAGGGTGTTGATTGATGAGAAGCTCAACATGAACCGGCAATGTGCGCTGGCAGCCCAGAAACCCAGCCTGGCAGCCCAGAAACCCAGCCTGGCAGCCTGGGCTGTATCAATAGAAACATGGCCAGCAGGGCGAGGCGGGGATTCTGCCCCTCTGCTCCGCTCGGGGGAGACCCCCCTGCAGTGCTGCCTCCAGCTCTGGGGCCTCAGCACAGGAGAGACACGGAGCTGTTGGAGCGGGGCCAGAGGAGGCCCCAGAGATGCTGGGAGGGCTGGAGCCCCTCTGCTGTGAGGACAGGCTGAGAGAGTTGAGGGGGTTCAGTCTGGAGAAGAGAAGGCTCCGCGAAGACCTCGGAGCCCCTTCCAGTCCCTCAAGGGGCTCCAGGAAAGCTGGATGAGGGAGGGGAGCCATAGGATGAGGGGGAAGGGTTTTAAACTGCAAGAGGGGAGATTGAGATGAGATCTCAGGCGGAAATTCTTGGCTGTAAGAGTAGTGAGCCCCTGTCCCAGGTTGCCCAGGGAGGTGGGAGATGCCCCATTCCTGGAAACATTCCAGGCCAGATTGGACGGGGCTCTGAGCAACCTGATCCAGTTGAAGCTCATGGCAGGGGGGTTGGACTAGATGACCCTTAAAGGTCCCTTTGAACCCAAACCCTTCTATGATTCCAAGAACCAAGTATGGCTCGATGCTTGCAAACCTGAGCAACCTCTTTCCAAAGAAGAGATTGCATCAAAGGATATTTTTAGAGCAATTTACAACCCAAGTTCCTTAGCCAGTAGGGAAGAGCATTGACTAAAACACAGCCACAACGATATCCCAAGTGACCTTTTTCTCTTTAGCCACTTTTGCTCTAGCTAAACTTCACACCCTACCTGCTCCTGAGCTCTCACCCATGGCATGGATTAGATAGTCTGGTTTTATTTCTAACTGTCAACATCTCCACCAAAAGAAGCTTCCAAAAGCACAAGGGACATAGAATCATAGAATTGTCTGGGTTGGAAGGGACCTTTGAGATCATCTAGTCACAAGATGTCATTCTAGGAAGCATAACAACAGGAACCCGCCCTGGAGACACACACCAGCCTTGTTCCACTTGGTATCTCCTTCTTCACCAAGCAAGGAGAGACGCCCTTCAGCATCGGTAGCACCTGCTGCTGCTGCGGTTCTCCCCAAGGCTTTCTGAGGAATTAGAGCTGCTTTTAGCAAGTTGCTCACAACATTTGTTTCTCTGTGAGCAATAGCAAGCCTTGTTCAGAGGTCAGTCAACAAGTATTGATCGCTTCTTACAGCACCCAAAACTCCACTAAACACTACACAATACAGATAAAAATAGCAATGAACTTTGTTCCCAGAAGAAAGAAAGAACAAACATTGCACAGCAAGAAGCAACAACCCCAGGGCTAGTTTGTGCCCCATAAAGCAGACAGGCTCTAACGAGTGACCCTGGTGCAACTGGAGGTCTGGAGCCGCCTACTGCACCCTCTCCTTCCCTCCTCTGCTTCGAGGCAAACGCACATGAAATGCAGAGCTTTTACTCCCCCTCCTTGTTTGCAGTAACAGCATAGCCTGCGAGAGCTGAAACAGTTTATAGCTGGTGAAGGGCTCCACAGCCGCTCAAAGGAAGGAGGAAGCAACAGAGCTGGGACGGCGCCCATCTCTAGACAGAAAGTTGCAGACAGACGCGCACTGCTCTGCTTATCCTCAAACCACTCAAAGCCGCATGAATGTCGCCTGCTCCAGCCACGGCGTTGTCTCTCAGGACCGCATCCTGGTTCGTACCAGGAATAGCGTGGCCAGCAGGACTGGGGCAGTGACTGTCCCCCTGTACTGGGAACTGGTGAGGCCCCACCTCGAGTGCTGTGTCCAGTTTTGGGCCCCTCACCACAAAAAAGACATTGAGGGGCTGGAGCGTGTCCAGAGAAGGGCAACGGAGCTGGTGAGGGGTCTGGAGCACAAGTCTTGTGAGGAGCAGCTGAGGGAGCTGGGGGTGTTCAGCCTGGAGAAAAGGAGGCTGAGGGGAGACCTTCTCGCTCTCTACAACTCCCTGAAAGGAGGGGGTAGCCAGGGGGGTTCGGTCTCTTCTCCCAAGGAACAGGTGATAGGACAACAGGAAACGTCCTCAAGTTGTGGCAGGGGCGGTTTAGGATGGATATTAGGAGAAATTCCTTGCCCGAAAGGGTTGTCAAGCATTGGAAAAGGCAGCCCAGGGAAGTGGTGGAGTCGCCATCCCTGGAGGGATTTAAAAGCCGGGCAGACGTGGTGCTGAGGGACATGGGTTAGTGGTGGTTTTGTCAGTGTTAAGTCGATGGTTGGACTCAATGATCTGAGAGGTCCCTTCCAACCAAAACAATTCTATGAGTCTCTAAAGGCATTGGTGTGCTTCCAGTTGGCTCTGAACATGGACAGAGCAACTCATGTTGGTTTGGGATCGCGTAGACCTACGAGCTTTGGGGAATGACTGAGCGCACGGGGCTCCTGTCTCTGGTGATGCCTCTCCTTGCAAGCCGTCACCTAAAAAGGGACACTGAAGGAAGGAACAACTGAAACTTCAGTAAGGTTATAAAACACAGCTTAGCATGGAGGTTTTGCCCTTTGAGAAGCACCTTTCTTCCAGCCTCTGTAATAGGAGTGTGTCCTAAGGAGGAATTTGAAAGCCTTAAGAACTGAGGCTTCACAAAATCATTTCTGAGGAGGCTCGTGGTGCCCAGAAAGCTGCCGGAAAAACAATTTAAAGGTCATTTCTTACCAAGCAGGAGAGACGATAAAACTCACCAGCCTCATCTGTAGAGCAGAACAGGTGATGCGAACACAAGCACAACCAGATAAGTAGGGAAGTATAAAAAAAAAAAAAAGAAAGAAAAGGCTCTGGGTTTGTGCTCCCGACAAGGAGTCTTAATTCATAGCGAGATAGCTTCAGAACAGCACGTCAACACTTGGCCCTCCCCGCTAACTGGTTTCCTTAGATCCGCTGAGCTGTTTGGGCTGAATGAGCAATTAGAGTATAAGAAAACAGATGGCTCTATTTGGCAACTTCTTTAAAAGTGTCATTTTGAGACTAGCCAGGTCATATCACAACTAAATTACTCCAGATTAACTGCTTTCAGGCGACCTGTAATAAAGAGATGAAACTATTCGGGCAGCAATCTCTAGGGTTGCCAAACTGACTGCACCCATTCAACTACCATCGGATTTTATCATTAACAGCAGCCAATAATTCCTCATTAATAGGAACACAGAATCATGGACAGTTTTGGGTTGGAAGAGACCTTTTAAAGATGCAGAAAAGATGCACGTTTGGCCAACAAAGTATTTATATGCTGAGTGTGTCCATTTCCTTTTCCTTTTTTATTGAAAATCCCAAAGCTTTTCCAAGTATGGAGAAAGACACCTCTTCTAAAAGGTCTTTGGGACTGAACAGGGATGCTACTGAACCCCGGCTGAGGACTGAAGAAAGGTATGGATAAGATTCTCATGTACAAAAAATTAATTGCTAGTATAAGTCCAATCTGCAACCCAACAGCCAAGGTGCCTGTCCATCCCATCCATCAGATGCAGATAGACGCATTTAATGTCACAGTCAATCAAAGTTCTGGGGGCGAATCCCTGCTATCTCCATCTCCAACCAGTTTGCAGAGAACCAACCAACAAGAGCTCAATGAATAATTCTGTTGGGATCACAAAATCACAGGATAATTTAGCGGGAAGGGACCTCCAGTGGGGAGCTTCTCCAACCTCCACCTCCAAGCAGGGACAACTTCAAAGCTGCGTTAGGACTATCCAGCCGGAGTTTTAGCATCTCTGAGAATAGAGACTTTCGCGTACAATATTAATACAATGGTTATACAATTAATCCTCATTCTCTTCATAGTGATCTTGGTTCAGAGTAGAAAAACAAGAACAAAACACATCCTAAATTAAGCTAATATAATCTGAAGACAAATTCAGCCAAGAGCATCATTCTCAAGCTCCAAGTTTCAGAAATCAGCTCCAATTTGAGAAAGGATGTGGGGTTGTGAAGGCTTTGTTGGAACTTGCTCTGATCACTGTTACCTAAAATTTCCACTTTACATCCAAAACATCATCTTGGGCAGTATAAAGTTTCTTTGTGCTTCACTGAGACGTCAGTTTGGGACAGCTTCAAAGTGACCCCCCCAGTGCTGCAGCTCCCCCCAGGGCTGCAGGAGCCCCACCACCACCACCACCACTGCAGAACTATTAGACAGCGGTTTGAGCAAAATAAATAGTCGATGCTTTCCAGGATGAAACCAGTTCTGACGACGAGTAAACACCGTACTTTTCAACCGCTGCCAACATGTGATTTCAATGTCCAATTTTAAATCAACAAATACAATTTGAACTTCCAGCAACGCAAAACACATGAAGGAATTTTAAGCTGGTATTTTTTACGTTCGGTAGTTGTCCATTTTATACAAACTACCAGAAAAGTAGACAACACTACCCAAGTCCATCTTCCATTTACCTGTCAGCAGAACGGGACTGTAAGCCCAGGACTAATTTCAAACCCAAAGCCGCTATTTACAATTCAGATGAGGATCTGGCAAACACAGGCTTTTCAAAAAGCACGAATCCTACTTTTGCATTTCAGTTTAATCATAGATAGGTCCAGTTGGAGGAAGGGTAATTAATTTTTTCTGAAAGACAGTAATTGCATTCTGTACAAACCATGCTATGAAGTCTGCAAGTTTAGCAATGCCGACACAGAGAATGCTTCCAACCTGACCCATTCCCACCACGTTAAGTTCTGGCAACTTGTTTAATGCAGAACTAGAAGAAAATAGGATTCTTTTACCTGAATTTAACTATTCATAATTAGGTTTTAACTGCAAAATGGGTTTAAGATGAAAACTGCCTATACCAATTTTAAAATGGAATTTCAAGAACATATTTACTTATGCCTTTTTCACTGTTCCCGCTGTCCAAGGCTAGAGTTTGCTGGGTCTCTATAGCAGAAGGATGTCTTGAAGGTCGGTACCAAGAAATTCCAGGGGGGTTCTAGTTATTAACAGAGTCCAGCAGAAAGAAAATCTGATCTGACAGTTCCTTTTTTCGAAGGTTACCTGAAACACAGGTGAAAGAGCTGGGAGTTATTCTAGGAGAGGGATTTAATAGTCCTGGGGAAAAGCGAGCCCCAAAGGCATTTTTTTTTTTTTAATTTTTTTTTTTAAATATATATGTGCTATTTAAATAGCTAGACACTTAGCTAGCACCATTTTTAAAAACTGATCTTTCATATGTTCTAATTGCATGGGTAGCTTTGAGTCATTAGATTCATCTTGACACTTCCAACGGACCATCACTTAGTGGGGCTTATGAAAACATGATCCTTCAGAGGAAACAATGTTTCGCCTACGTATTTTGCAATTTTCTACCACTTTAAAAAAAAAAAAAAGACTCAGACATTTACAAACAGCTGTAGACCACCCAAATTACTGAATCTTTTCCAGGGTCAGTAATAGCAAGGATAAATATATTTCTGGGTTTGGTATATCAGATGGTCTGTACCAGCACCACCTCCTTCTATAACCAGTCTGACTGAAAGACCTGCTTCCCCAAGATACTTCTATTAATAATAATTAAAAAAAAATTAAAAACTAACACCGCTATAATTACAGAAGGCATTACGACGTCCCACAGCTCAGTATTTGATCGGCAGTAAGAGACTTCACCAGCCTAAAACAAAAACGTTAGTACAGCAGCACTCACCTACCACCATCGGCAAGACCTGGCACAGCGTTATCCTTCATTATTCTTATCACTGTCGCCCCAAAAATGAGGAATTTTCAGGCAAAGTCAGGACGCACAGTTCAGTGGTTTAAGTTCCCTAAAATTTTCCCTTTCTTTCCCCAACTTCCCCCAGATTTCTTTCACTATTTCCTCTCTAGCCAAGAGCAGCGGATGGAAATCTGCTCCGCATCCGTATGAGATAATGGTCTAATATAAGTGTAAACTATTTCCTTATACTAGAAGAAAACAGCCCTCGACAAGACAAATAGGTGGAATTGCTCATTTCTAAGTGTTTCCGGATGAGCAGAAAAAGGAAAAAAAAAGTGTTCTGGCTCTCACTGAAATGCATCTGAAAAATCCCACTTCTCCTATATCCCAGAATCAAACTACCACTAAAAGCCACGTGTGCTCTTCCTAACTTGGGAATTCTGTACACTCCCTGGGGTTTTTTTTCTGTATTTCTTATATATTTTTCGACAGCCAAGAACCGTCTTTCACACGAGGACTCAGAGGAGTGAGCGTGCCGTCAGTCACCCATAAATTCTGCCAACAAACAGCACTTCAGATCTTCACTGCCAATAATGAAAGCTTATTTGGGAAAGGGAAAAATTGCAACTGAAGCTGTTTCCAAGGACTATCTGCTTGGCAAACCATTGGTTACATCTTTATGACATAACTTGTCCTGTTATATCTTAAATAGCTGCTCAATTGCCCTCATTTTGGAGCCATCTCATGAGTAGATTTCTCATCTCCGCAATTTGATGCTTGCGCACATGGGCTTTTGGGGTGTGAAGCAGTATAAAATGATTCCATTTTAAAATACTCTATTTCAAAACTGTATTTTAATTTAATACTTTTTATTTTTCATATGTCTGAAAGCCCTGACTCCCGAGACCTGGCTGAGTTTCCATCTGCTAAGCCCTACCTTCAGCTCTGCTTTTGCTCTCTTTTTCATCTTTCCAAAGGTCTCATCACTGATCTAGGTCTACCTGGAAAAAGCAGACTGCAAAATACTGCCCACCACACACCTCCAAAGGCTGCGTATTCATTGTCTCCCGGAGGCGACATGGCAGAAAGACTGTCCATGTGGACTTCACGATAGACAACACAACGACAAGAGATCCCATGATCAGCTCTCCATCGCACTGGTCTTCAAAGTGTTAAGACAGTCTGCCTGTTTTTTGGGGTCTCTAGGTAAGTGGATCCTGCAGCACATAAAAACAGTCCTTCAACGCCATAAATTGGTTATTGGAAAAGGAACTGCTCCAGGTCTGGCGATATCCAGCTGGTTGACACATGAGGAGGTGAATGGTGTCAACTGTCACAGCAGAGTTCAGAAAAGCAATTTCTCAGTTGTTTAAGCATTTTTTCTTGAAATAGCTATTTCTATTTCTGGAGCAACTCTCCTATGAAGACAGGCTGAGAGAGTTGCGGGGGTTCAGCCTGGAGAAGAGAAGGCTCCGCGGAGACCTCGGAGCCCCTTCCAGTCCCTCAAGGGGCTCCAGGAAAGCTGGGGAGGGACTCTGGATGAGGGAGGGGAGCCATGGGACGAGGGGGAAGGGTTTTCCACTGCAAGAGGGGAGATTGAGCTGAGATCTCAGGCAGAACTTCTTGGCTGTGAGGGTGGTGAGCCCCTGGTGCAGGTTGCCCAGAGAAGCTGTGGCTGCCCCATCCCTGGAGGGGTTCAAGGCCAGGTTGGACGGGGCTTGGAGCAACCTGGTCTAGTGGGAGGTGTCCCTGCCCAGGGCAAGGGGGTGGAACTGGATGATCTTTAAGGTCCCTTCCAGCCTAAACCATTCTATGATTCTATTGCATTTAAGAATTGAGGCTATTTTCATCTAATGTCCAAAACAACATAAATAACAAGACTGGATTTAAAATATCAACAGCTATGGTCACTAATTACCAACAGTCACAATGTCATGGAAGCCAATGTTTTCAATGATAAATGAGCACAGTGACATGGAAATTTGATGCATTTGTGTACAGGAGGATTTTAAAATAAGGATAATAGTGTGGAAGAACCTTAAGTCAAAAGGTGAGAAAATTGAAGACAGACTCTGCCTGTTGCCTACTTGAGGAGACGAAACAGAACCTCCAACAGAAGGACAGCAGGGAGGAGAAGGCTCACCAGAAAACAAGATTATGGGAAGCAAATGAGTCAAAATCCAAACCAAGAGCAGCACAAACAGGTAAATTACCAGAAACAACCTAGAAAGTGCATATACCAATTACAAATTCATTCCACGTGTATTCTTTTTTGAGTATAGAAAGATTAGGCATCTCCAAAGAGCTACTAGAGAAATACAAGATGGAAGAAAAAGTAATTATATACTAAAGTCAATAAAACCAAAGATTGCTCACTTAACAATTCGTGAAGAATTTCGAATGACCTGTCCATAATGTTTACAAAAATACGCTTTCATATTCGAATCGCTCATTACGTAACAGCAGAAGACTTGTACTTATCTCTAATAAGTGTATTAAGGATTATCATGGCATTACCCGATGTCTTATTTCACATGAAGCAAACAGGCTGTAATGATGCGTCGCCCTAGCGACACCCAGATAAACAGACACAGCAAGGGAAACAAAATAACTCGGACAAAATCCTTCGATCATGGCTATACAGTAATGACTAAAGAGTCCATAACTGGAGGGGACGATCTCAAAAAAGCTATTAATAAAAGCCCTAACAAGACACTATTAAAAAACTAAAGTTACAGGATAAGACGGAAAGGAACTGTCGTGGATTAGAGAGCAGCTAAGCTTTAAGAAACAGCCCAGTATTCAAGACTGGATTTTCAGGCTGCCAAAAGGGGAACAGGGAGGTGCTCCAAGATCCTTTGCAAGGACCAGCAGTGTTTCCTGGAAGGCGCTAAAATCGGAAAAGAGAGTGGAAGAGATAAGGCAATGTTTGCAGAGATTAAATTATTCATAATCATTCTTACATTGGAAGATTCTGAAAGCTCTGACAACTGCAGCCAGTGCAATCATTTGCTGAGAGATGCAAGGTAGTATGTGTGTACACTGAATAAAATAATATATCCCGGTGATTTATTATTTTTTATGTATATTACATACATTATTTTATATATTATTATTTTATATCTTATTTTGTATACAATTATGAATATATAATGAGGACTTCAGCTATGCAGGAACGACCTGGGTAGCAGCATCTTCCAAAAGCTCTGCAAACTAAGCACCACACCGCCACTCGTCTAGACACCAAAACGTCCAAGGTGCTCATGAAAGGTGGCTCTTTTGGGGTAATCGGTGCAGGACCGTGATGCGCACAGCAGGGAAAATCCCCTTGAAAGCTGAACGACGCTGTATCTCATTGCCCTTCCAGCCCCTCGCACCTCTGAGTGCAAGCTGCTTTCAAGGTCAAGTATTCAGGCAATAATCGTCCTACATAATACTGGGTTGCACTGGTAGCTGACAACAAATATGAAGGGCTCAATTATAGATTTTTTTAGTAATTTCACAAAAGGTTTATCAAAATATGAAGATATTAAGCAATGGTGACAAGAACAGGACAAAGAACACGGAAGACAGCACAAAGAACGCAAATGTCACCAACCACAGAAGCTGTGTCACATGCTGACCTCCAATGCACCCGCATTTCCCCCTTCTCTTCTCCCCTGCCTCTCCTCCTCTTCCACTTCAGGTAGCCAATGAGATGAATTGGATGCTAGGAAAAATTTACCCAGGGAAAGAAGCGAAGGTTTTCAACAGTTTAACTTAAAGAGAAAAATACCATACATGAAAGAGGTATCTTAAAAAAGACAGTATGAGAAATGAAATTAAATCACAGAATCACAGCATGGCAGGGGTTGGAAGGGACCTCTGGAGATCATCCAGTCCAACCCCCTGCCAAAGCAGGGTCACCCAGAGCAGGCTGCACAGGAACGCAGCCAGGCGGGTTTGGAATGTCTCCAGAGAAGGAGACTCCACCCCCTCCCTGGGCAGCCTGTGCCAGGGCTCTGCCACCCTCACAGGAAAGAAGTTCCTCCTCATGTTTAGGTGGAACTTCCTATGCTCAAGTTTGTGCCCGTTGCCCCTTGTCCTGTCCCCGGGCACCACTGAGAAGAGTCTGGCCCCATCCTCTTGCCCCCCGCCCTTTAGCTACTGCTGAGCATTGAGGAGATCCCCTCTCAGGCTGCTCTTCTCCAGGCTGAACAGCCCCAGGGCTCTCAGCCTTTCCTCAGCACAGAGATGCTCCAGCCCCTCGGCATCTCCGGAGCCTCCGCTGGACTCTCTCCAGCAGTTCCCTGTCCTTCTGGAACTGGGGAGCCCAGAACTGGCCCCAGTGCTCCAGCTGTGGCCTCCCCAGGGCAGAGCAGAGAGGGAGGAGGACCTCCCTCCACCTGCTGGCCATGCTCTTCTTGATGCCCCCCAGGAGACCATTGGCCTTCTTGGTCACCAGGGCACATTGCTGGCTCATGGTCATCCTGTTGCCCACGAGGACTCCCAGGTGTCTCTCTGCAGAGCTGCTCTCCAGCAAGTCAGCCCCTAAAGCCCTAAATGTCACTATTTATCCCACCATATACTATAGCAACAGGGGATAAGAGAACAAATTAAAATTCATTGCAATTTACTCCAGGCTTGCACAACTCACTACTAAACACTGTGGGCAAAAGTTTAGTGTAATTTAAGAAGAGATTTGAAGTTTAAAATCAATTCACATACACGCAGATGTTTTTAAGGTGAAAAATCTAAAGTATCAGGACTTACAAATATCAGATAAAATGTATTAAAAGGATCTCCTAGAAGCAGGTTATTCCAAAATTGCTTGCGATGGGGTTTCTTCAATCTTTCATTGAATGCCGCAATTTTTGTATCAACGCAATAAAAATCAAATGGCCAGATGAAGGACTGATTAAAAAAATGCATTAAACACTGCACTTCATTTCAGAATCATAGAATCATTAAGGTTGGAAGGGACCTTTAAGATCATTGAGTCCAACCATCAACCCAACACTGACAAAGCCACCACTAACCCATGTCCCTCAGCACCACGTCTGCCCGGCTTTTAAATCCCTCCAGGGGTGGTGACTCCACCACTGCCCTGGGCAGCCTCTTCCAATGCTTGACAACCCTTTTGGTGAAGAAATTTTTTCCTAATACCCATCCTAAACCTCCCCTGGCGCAACTTGAGGCCATTTCCTCTTGTCCTATCACTTGTTTTTTTCAGAAATTAACAGCATTCTGCATTAAATCCGCACAAAAACCCTGCACCAAACCTGCCATTGCCTTGAAGAGCTGGGGGAGGAACCGGGGACAGGAAGGGGACCTCCAAGAGCAGGTTTGTCCCCTTCAGATATTGTTACCCAATTAGTCTGGGCAGTACCCTAATCAAGAAAAGGCACGTTTTTTCCCTTCTAATTCTGCCTTCCTGAAGATACTAAGTTTGAAGGTTTTCGTAGTTGGGCCTTATTCAACACAAGACGACAACTCCTTGAGCTCCCACCATATTCAACTTTGGGAGGCAGGAAAAAACCAGCCAGACAGAAGAACCCAAGCACGTAACATCACCCCATACTGAGCATTCCCAAGTATAAATAGTGGATGTGAGGTGCTTCGGTTTGTTATTTTGATGGGGTTGTGTTACTGGCAAAAAGCTCCTATGAGGGGACAACAGCATTTGAAGCTCAGATTTGGTTCTCATAAAATTGCCTGTAGCTCAGCTCCGGCAAAACACAATCAACTCCTCCAGATATGAGATACCCTTTCTCAGGTCATTATCCTTCATTTTTAATTACCCCCTGCTTATATCATCCTGCAAAAATATTTAATAGCCAGTAAACCCGTTTGTGTCCATTCTGAGGCCGACACTCACTCGCGAGCCCCGGCAGAGTGATACAAAAACCAGATCATAAACCCGGCATTTGGGTTTTCTTTTTTAAAACCAAACCTATTTCACAGGTGGGATTGGAAAAAAAATTTAAAAGAAGATGGACACAAAAGATGGCAACGATAATGAGAACTGGAGGTTCGGCTACTTGCCTGGCTCTCAAAGAAAAAAGAAGAATCAAAGGAGCAGAAAGGAGGAGGAATTCTTTAAAAAATACATATATTTGAAGGCAAAGCCGCGAGGCACCCTGAAACGCTCTCCTTGGAGCTGGGGGATGATAACAAAAACAACATATGGGTACGGATCATTGTTTCCTCTCATTTTACCACCACAGATATTCCTACTAGAAATTAATTTAGTTACATGATCGGGAGACAAATAACGATTTTACTGTTGCTCACACTACACATTCTGCAGCCCATCTACACCCCTCAGTGAGGTATTAAAGGCAGGACGTCAGAACAGTTTCTCTAAACAATATTTGACTGATAACCTCCTGTGCCCAAGCAATTCTCTTTTTTTTTTTTTTAAATCAAGCAATTTAAAAACCAGCCGATTCCTACACGGCATTCTGCTGGCATCCTGCAGACACAAAACCCTCATACAAAAAAAAAAAGTTTTTTTTTTTCCCCCCCAACAAATTATTTTAAGGTAGCAAAAGGAATTATTTTTCTTCCCTTAAAGCAAGTTCTATTTCTGTTCGAGGAGAAAAATTTAACACACATTTCCTCTTGTGTAGAAAATATTCTGATTGCACTACAGAGACCCATATTCTGCTGATACACTTTCAGCGTAAAAAAAAAAAAAAAAACACTCAGGAAAACGCATTTTTAAAAACATAAAAGACAGTGAAATATACACATGAAGAGTTTCGAATACCTATACACCCACTCCGTAATCCCCAGGGATAAACCCGACAAATTCGTACGTTTGTTAATTAGCTCTTATTGCCTGCCACATGTGAAAATGAACAGCCTTCCTGCCACCGCGGCAATAATCTGCAGTCAGGACGTGTTTTATCATCGGATCAGCTGCAGCCACCACTGGCTCTGACAACAACGGAACAGTCTGGCAGAGTGCCTCAAATTACTGCCGACTAAAAGCACTTTAAACCGTCCTGCTGGAGCTTGACATGACAAATAAAGCAATGATTCATAACTGAATTACAGCGAGACGCTCTGGAAGGCAACGAGCGGGCTTGCTGACGAGGAGAGCTCGCCATTCCTCCATGCCGGGTGCTGGGGGAAGGGAGCCCAAGGATGCTCTGGTGACATGCCGGCGTTATCAATCCGGCCGGAGAGATCGCTAAATGGAGGGGAGGCACCAATGGAAGCAAGTGATGGTAAATCAATACAGGTATCCATACAGGCTGGGGGATGAATGGATGGAGAGCAGCCCTGGGGAGAAGGACTTGGAGGTGTTGGTGGATGANCCTTCTAGCAGCCTTCCAGTCCTTAAAGGGGGCTTATAAGAAAGATGGGGACAGACTTTTTAGCAGGGCCTGTTGCAACAGGACAAGGGGTAATGGCTCTAAACAAAAAGAGGGGAGATTCAGACCAGATCTAAGGAAGAAATGTTTTACGCTGAGGGTGGTGAGCCCCTGGCCCAGGTTGCCCAGAGAGGTGGGAGATGCCCCATCCCTGGAAACATTCCAGGCCAGGTTGGATGGGGCTTTGAGCAACCTGGTCTAGTTGAAGATGTCCCTGCTCATGGCAGGGGGTTGGACTAGATGGCCTTTAAAGATCCCTTCCCACCCAAACCATTCTGTGATTCTATGATAAATAAGCTGCGGCGCTCTTCCTATACATCATTACATTCAGTTATTTTCTGCAGTCTGTAAGCTTTCTGTCTATAATCTTTTTTAAATCAACAAGAGAATTGACTACCAATTCTGAAATCCCATGTGATTTGAACATTAAATGCAAAATATTTAGTAGCCCAAAAACGAGTCCACCAGAGCAACCAAAGCTATCAGCTTATAAACCCCCATCAAAACCTTGAATGAACCGACAAAAATAATCCTCAAGCAGTACCTGTGAAACAACCCTCCCAGTCCATCGACAAATCATTTCATTGTTAACTTGTGACGAATAGCAATTTTTTTCAGTTCTTTTCCAGGCATTTTTGCTGAGGAAATCCCTTTCAAACCTGACCTGCCCATAGACAAGGCAACAGCATCTTCGCAAATGTTGAGTTCTGCCATGATTGTGTCCATAGTGCCTATGTTGAAGGCCCTTCAGAAAGAAGACAACAGCTTACACTGTGGTCCCAGATCTGTCTTGTACAGCTTTTATGCACTGAATTTATTTTTATGATCAGCTTTCCTTCCTTGAGCAAGACCTAAGTCCTTTCAGTGACCCCTTTTAAGAAAAGAAAAATAGGATACTGGCAACCTGAAAGAAGTTCAAAGCTGATGTACGATTCCTAGATAGATCATTTGATCTACAATGCTTGGTTTAGGTTCTCATAAAGAAGACTAATTTTAATTTAATATCCTATCCCATGTGTATATCCAATAGTAGCCACTAATGTAGGCAAGACTCACACGGTACCGCTTATCTTCCCTTTATCTCCATTGACATTTTTGGTATCTAAGCTACGTCAGTGGTCCAGATGTCCTCCATCATCAACTGGAAGAAATTTCAAAGGCAAATTCACCCCATTTTAACACAATTCTCTATAGCAGGTCTCTATATGTCCCCACAAACTATGAGAGGGGCCTAGACAAGAAACCAGGTGCTTCACTTTTAGGTGGCTGAAGTTATAAAAAATTAATTCCCCTGAGATTGCCCTAGCCCTCAGACCAAGGCACGTTTCACAAAATGAACGGTGGTTTTAGCGAGAGAGAAACCTGGACAGAAATAATGTTGATGAAGACCCACACATATATAGGACACAACAAAAGCGTCGTTAGTGATGTACAGCCCCGTTATGCTTTTTGAACTTGCCATCTTGACATTTAGCTGTCTTTTATTTTTCACTAGAAATTACACACTCAGTTGTATACGAGACACAAAACACAACGCTTCTCCTTGTCCCCAGACGTGACCTCCCGAAAGACTGCCAGACAGGCAAGAGGCGTGCACTGAAGTGCCAAGATGGCCTCAAGTTTGTGTGATTTTCTCCAATTTACATTTTTACTTCGTCTAACTGCAGCCTTTAAACTTCTAATTCACCTATTTGCATTTCTTCCTCTCAGAGCAGCATCTCATTTATTTGCAGATTCACGCCGGCCATGGGTCTTGGTGTGGGGATGAGTATGGCCAGCAGCTTCATGGATCCAATGCAAACCTCCACAGGAAGGTGGACAAACTGGGAAGAGGTTTTCACATCTGCAAGAGAATCCACTTGTTTTGGTTGTTTTGGTTCCACACTTTAACACAAAAAAATGGAAAATAAATATGCGTTAAGGAACACATCTCCAAAATGAGGGAGAGCGCTGGGCAAAAAGAATTTGTGACAACATTCTTATGGCAGCTTTTGCTCCTCTACCAATTTGTCTTCAGTTTTCCCAACTGTTTTGTACCTGACCTCCTCTTCACTACATAACTAGACCACATCCAGGGGTAAACAGGATCCTAATGATCTCTCATTAGCTAAACTTCCCAGCAGAACACTTCCAAAGATAAAAAAGGTCAAAACCTGCCATCAGTAGAAGAAAAATTTTAAAGGACCAGGAAACCAGCAAAGTTGTTAGCTTTTCCCACTCAAAATCTGTAGCTTGTAAGGATCCACTCCCCCACGGAAAAGCTGTAGAATGTGGACCCAAGAAAAGGCTGTTGCATTTACTGAGCCAATAAAAGAAGTATAAAAGGTTAAGAACAGCTGGCAGCTGTTGTGTAATATCTTGTGACTGAATACAGCATTTGATAGGGGAAAAAAAAGAGATTTTAAGTGACAAATGTTTAGTCCATACACCAGGAGTGCCACCAGCCAGAACTCACCACATCTTGTTTCACTGATTCTGCTCCAAAGGGGTACAGACCACCTACTCCTAAATTGTACGCGGGATTTTTCCCCCATGGAGCAATGGCGAACTGGGAGGCTTTGGGGACTATTATGTGGGATGAAAAGGAGAACGAGGGAACCCTCAGCCTTGAATTAACGCATGGGAAAAAGCAAATAAAATCTTTTGAACTCTGATGTCTAGACAGTGCCGACGTCTTTGTCTTCGGGAAGAGGGATTAGGACAGAAATCTGGCTGTGCTGTCCCTCATTTGATACGAAAGCTAGAAGACACTTTGGGTTAAAGGCCTGGCCCTGTTCCAAAAACCACTTTATTATGAAGGAACTGAAGAAAAGGAGGTCTCTAAGACAGGAGAGTAAGATTTCTGCTTAGCAGTCAGAGCAATTAAGCAAGCTGTCTTGATGAAGAAGAAAAAAACACTGGAATATAACCCAAAGGCTCAAAAGAGCAGGAGAAAGTAATTTTGAGAGTAGGTCAAGACTCCAGAGGGGATTACCTTTCCAGTTTGAGACTTAACGCCAGAGACATGCTTCGAAAAGCTGACCAGCAAGATTCAGCTGATACCGCAGATGACCCCATAACGTCTGCGTGCTCAAGCACAAGTCACGTATTAAAAGTGAATGTTGAAAACAGTGCAAGTTAGGATCAAAAACAGCAGAATAGAAGGTGCNATTATATATTTTGTGTACCTGGCATTATTAGGTAATTCAACATCTCCACTTGAACACAGCAATCTAAGCACAGCTCTCTGGAAGAAGGACAAAGTGGACGTTATATAAAGTTTCCAAGAATAAGGGCCTCTCTTCCTCTATTTGAATCGATTCCGCTATAGCTTGAACTTTTTTTTTTATTAGGTATCAGTATGATTCCGCTCCCTCAACTACCGCACTATCTGAACAGGTAACAGCCTTAAAATTGAAGGAAGGGCTGCTTATACTTGTTGGAGCTGAAATAGCTAGTGAGATTCTCCCAAATAAAATCCCTGCTATGAGGCTGCTGGGTAAAAGCGGTCTAACCGAATCCCAGATCACGTAAGAAACTTCAAAGATTGACTTCAAAGTGCTACTTCAGCAAACAAAGTAGTTGAGTCAGTTTAATGCTTCTCATACTGGAAGGAACCACTTCCTTCAAGTGGGGAAGGAAAACAAATGATGGCAAGTCAAAGACCGAAACATTTGTGGTAACTGTGAATAACCATCCTGGGGCTGCGGCTGGAAGGAGATGATGGGCTCACGCTTTCCTTGCTGGACCGGCACACAATGTGATGCCCCGCACACCAGTGGTCTCAACACCCTGGACTTATTTCTAAGGATGTGCTGACTGATAGTGGAGAAAAAAACAAAACAGAAGCTCAAAGGTTTTCATTTTCACCCAAAAATCTGTCCGCCAAACAAGGCAGACGCCGGCAACTCACTGCCGCAAGGACTGAGATGTGTTGGGTGAAGACAGAAGGGCACACGGCACTTTCAAGCAAATGGAAATGTTTTTACCTGTCAGAACCTGAGCTCAGGCCCGAAGCATTTTGCTTCTTCTCCAGGCAGGAGCATCAACAGCGACCACACCGCATCAAGGAGCCGCATTCTTTACCCCGCTTCGAGCGCTAATGATGTTATCAACTGCAGCAGGAGAAACAAACTTGGGAGCCTAAACAAACTGACAGATAAGCCAGGGAAGAACCAGCTCTTAAACATCTCCGTGCTGCTAACGATATTTGTCATTTCAGATCTGTCTATGTTGCCATTAGGAACTAAGTTTTGCTAAAAATGCAGTTTAAAGGCAGTTTCCTTTTCCCTGAATATGCTGAGGACGTTTACGGTTCAATGCTCCAAAGTCCTCACGACCTCCATCACCTCTCGAGGTGGGCAGTTGGATTCCCAGATGTCTCCTTTTCTCTACTGAGCCATTCAAAGATACGCGTAGGATTTCTTTTAGGGTGTAAACGCACTACCGATTTTTTCCAAATGGTTTTAATTCAAATAAGTAAACCAGAGAGACAACCCCTCTCTCTAGGTAGTCGAAGGCCTGTTACAAGAGTTTCCTTATCCTGCCTCCAAGTCCTCCCCGATCCCTTGAGTCTAATCAAACCCATTAAATACAGTTCTGGAAATTCTGTTTCCAGTACCCTTTCCTGAAGACAATGGGACAAACTGCCAAGCAGCAGGTCTGAGTTTGGGGTTTTGCAGGAAAGGAAAGAGTAAATACCTTCAAACATGCATATATACATACATACGTACATACATATATATATTTAAAAAATCATGTATTTTAAAGTTTCTTGGAGAGTGTATTTTGAATAGATATAACACTCCTGAAACACCATGCAACTACCCCACTCCTAACTCTCATAATCTTACCTCAACACTCAAAATAGTCTTTTACCTTTTTCCCTAGAGGAAAAAGCTTGAGATATACGATGAATTGATTCAATGTCAGAAAAAAAAAAATAAAAACCCCAAAACCAAAGAAAATAGAAAACAAGGAGCTCCTTGAACATTGGTTGCTTCTCACATCGAATGACTTTGGTCAAGTGGAAACTCAAAACGAAGCTTCTCCCATGACTGGGTATTTATCAGATCACTGGAAATTTTCTGACGCCTTGTGTGTGGATACGCCTTGTCACTTTACCCACTTACAAAAAGCCTTCATTTTCATGAGATCTATAAGAATTTAATCCTCTCCGAGACTCCTCCTTCCCTTCCAAAGTTTGCAGAATGGAAATGCTCACACAGAAAGCACAAGGTCCGATTTCTCTAGGATATCAGGTTTTGAAAAGAAATGGTTAAATCCTAATTACTAAGTCTAACTCCTGAATCTAAATGAATCTAAAACTAAACTCCCTGCAGAATTGCTCTGCTTTCCCTACCACCTAGCTCTGCAATTTATTTGAAGAAATTAGGTTAGCGATGTTTACAAGGCTCATGAAAATAAAAGCGTCCTCCTGCCAAGACTCAATCCTTGGACTTTCTCGCTGTTCTGCCCACGTCCTCTACCCGTCTTGCCCGCACCGTCCTCTTCTGACTTACCGTGTCCCCCCTATCCCTGTTAAAGACTGGCTTTTCCCCAAATTCAAATAAATGAGCCTAAATTTCTAGTTCACCTCTTCTGCTCTAGACCACGAGCTTCCCAAGAAAGGAAGAATTTCTCCTGGACTGTCCCCATAGCGTATCACGTGCCTTGTCTTACACCAATAATCATGAGTAAACTTAATATCTGAAGCAGAAGCATATGCTTTGAACTCCTTCTGAAAAGCAAATATTGCAGAGATGACAAATTATCACTAATGTCTAACTGAGCAGGCAAGGNATTTTTTCCAAATGGTTTTAATTCAAATAAGTAAACCAGAGAGACAACCCCTCTCTCTAGGTAGTCGAAGGCCTGTTACAAGAGTTTCCTTATCCTGCCTCCAAGTCCTCCCCGATCCCTTGAGTCTAATCAAACCCATTAAATACAGTTCTGGAAATTCTGTTTCCAGTACCCTTTCCTGAAGACAATGGGACAAACTGCCAAGCAGCAGGTCTGAGTTTGGGGTTTTGCAGGAAAGGAAAGAGTAAATACCTTCAAACATGCATATATACATACATACGTACATACATATATATATTTAAAAAATCATGTATTTTAAAGTTTCTTGGAGAGTGTATTTTGAATAGATATAACACTCCTGAAACACCATGCAACTACCCCACTCCTAACTCTCATAATCTTACCTCAACACTCAAAATAGTCTTTTACCTTTTTCCCTAGAGGAAAAAGCTTGAGATATACGATGAATTGACCCAAACCATGAAAAAAAAAAATAAAAACCCCAAAACCAAAGAAAATAGAAAACAAGGAGCTCCTTGAACATTGGTTTCCCATGGAGTTGCTTCTCACATCGAATGACTTTGGTCAAGTGGAAACTCAAAACGAAGCTTCTCCCATGACTGGGTATTTATCAGATCACTGGAAATTTTCTGACGCCTTGTGTGTGGATACGCCTTGTCACTTTACCCACTTACAAAAAGCCTTCATTTTCATGAGATCTATAAGAATTTAATCCTCTCCGAGACTCCTCCTTCCCTTCCAAAGTTTGCAGAATGGAAATGCTCACACAGAAAGCACAAGGTCCGATTTCTCTAGGATATCAGGTTTTGAAAAGAAATGGTTAAATCCTAATTACTAAGTCTAACTCCTGAATCTAAATGAATCTAAAACTAAACTCCCTGCAGAATTGCTCTGCTTTCCCTACCACCTAGCTCTGCAATTTATTTGAAGAAATTAGGTTAGCGATGTTTACAAGGCTCATGAAAATAAAAGCGTCCTCCTGCCAAGACTCAATCCTTGGACTTTCTCGCTGTTCTGCCCACGTCCTCTACCCGTCTTGCCCGCACCGTCCTCTTCTGACTTACCGTGTCCCCCCTATCCCTGTTAAAGACTGGCTTTTCCCCAAATTCAAATAAATGAGCCTAAATTTCTAGTTCACCTCTTCTGCTCTAGACCACGAGCTTCCCAAGAAAGGAAGAATTTCTCCTGGACTGTCCCCATAGCGTATCACGTGCCTTGTCTTACACCAATAATCATGAGTAAACTTAATATCTGAAGCAGAAGCATATGCTTTAAACTCCTTCTGAAAAGCAAATATTGCAGAGACGACAAATTATCACTAATGTCTAACTGAGCAGGCAAGGAGAAATCTTTTTTATTATAAAACTCATGAAAAATAGGTCTTCGGCTATTCCTGATTTTCTCTTTTGCCACTATTCAACAGCAGAGAAGGAAGGAACCATTAGAAATTATTTACTTTGTGAAAGAAAAAGCCCGAGCAAGAGGGAACAATGATGATAATGAGCGAGAGGATGATACTCAGCAGGCAAGTGCTTGCAAAAAATCCTTCAGGAATAAAGACTAATTTGGTGGTGAAGGAGCACATGCACTTCCCAGCACTAATAATCCAGGTATGTACTTGGGCAGGCCACGCTTTTTATTTTAATTGCAACATCCTCTTCTAAAATGCTTCTATTTGCATCCACCTCTGAGCAAAGCCAAAAACCCCACTGGAGCACACGCTTTAGTCCCAGCTCTCACCATTAGCCTCACTGGGAGGTGCAGACCATCCTCCTGCTGCAGAGGACACGGCAAGGCAGAGCTTCTGGGGACCCGCATGCGTCGTGGGTTTTGTCACGTTATCTCCATAAACAACCTGGAAACCCAGGATGTAGTATTGGGTACCCAAAATTTGACACTTGGTTAAATGTTCAGCGATTTAAGGATTTGTGCAGCTGTCTGATTTTTAAATCACAACTTGTCAAAAAAATAATTAAAAAAAAACCCCAACAACAATCCTAATTTGTCATTTTACAAATAATACAGGTTTCTTTCTAACCCCAACCCTTTATTGGACCAGGCAGGATGATAATCACAATTATTTGCAATGGCTTTCTATTTTCATTTCCATTTCCATGCATAAATGGATTCAAGCAAGGCCTCTGAACGAGAAGATGATGATGAAAAAAATCCCCAAGCCCATCCTAGCATTGCCTTGCAACTGTGCTAAAATGCCAAATATCAGAGGTCCCCTTCTGCCTTCACTTATAAACACTTGGTTATTTAAAACAGAAAGGAATTTTCTGCAGGGTTGGAAAGGGCAGTACCTCGACAGGCGCTAGTCTGTAGCCCAGCAGCTTCTGGCCATGGGGCCAAAGGTAGCACAGATGGACACGTTTTGAGTGGTATACCATAGGTTTAGGAGATGAGCATGAGGGTATCTGGAGAGAGGTGACAGCTCCCACTGTGTCCTAACCCCAGCAGAAGCCAGGAGGGTCTCTCCAGCAGCGACTAGTGATACCCTCTAATAAAGCCACCATTAACACCTACCTGCAGAGCGGGTCTCCAGTCACTATTGGGTTTCTACTGACATAATTAATGGCGAGAGGAAGGAAAAGCATACGCTATTATGCCTTCAAAGCTGCCAAACCTTGAACTGGCCTACAGAGAATGGCGGCCAACTTCACAGCGCAAACATCTTTTAAAATACATAATTACAATAGAAGACATCACTATGTCATTATACACATATAAAATATTCAAGAGACCAAAGAAGGCTTTTTGTTAAGCCGAGGAGCTTCAGATGTATTCCACCATTCTCCCTCATCTAAGGCCTCAAAATCTTCTGAGCTCCAACGTCCAACAGTGGGAAACGCGGAGATTTTCATATGCAGCTGGATATTTGCATGCTTAAAAAATACTTTTACAGTGGGTCACCATTAGCAACATCACACGTACCCACAGCCAACTGTTATAATAAATACATACTATCATAGAAAGGAAATGAAGGCGGTATTGGAGGTACCACACTGGGCAACTGTTGGCTCTTTAATCACAGGTTTGGATGGAAACTCAGTCCAACATTCTTTTTATAGAGCAGTGAATGTGATAATATCGAAGACAGAAGGAGACTTTATATGGACAGAGGGAAATCATAATTCATAAACAAACCATAAGCAATTATCAAAATTATACCAATGGTATTCTCTTTTTTTTTGCAGGAAGTTCTATCAAAAAAAAACCAAAACACCCTGGCCTACAATTTGCATTTCAATTAATTTTCAAACTTTTGTGTGGAGAATAGCTGGCTAGAATTCAGTACTACAGAAACTACCATAAACCGAAATATGCTCATAAATGTTATAATGTAAGAGTTCCATGTATAAAACACAGGCAGTGCTGCAAGGTCTGGGGTTTTTTTTCCTATTAGCCTGTACGAAATGGGTGAAGGTGTAATGGAAAACAAAAACTATCAGTGCTACCTGCCATGCGGTTTACAAAACTTCCATTACGTTCACATGCTGCTGAATTACAGAATCACAGACTCACAGCATCGCAGGGGTTGGAAGGGACCTCTGGAGACCATCCAGTCCAACCCCCTGACAGAGCAGGGTCACCCACAGCAGGTGGCACAGGAACGTGTCCAGCCGGGTTTGGAATGTCTCCAGAGCAGGAGACTCCACCACCTCTCTGGGTAGCCTGTGCCAGGGCTCTGCCACCCTCACAGGAAAGAAGTTCCTCCTCGTGTTTAGGTGGAACTTCCTATGCTCAAGTTTATGCCTGTTACCTCTTGTCCTGTCTCTGGGCACCACTGAAAAGAGCCTGGCCCCATCCTCCTGACACCCACCCTTGAAGTATTTCTAAGTGTTGATAAGATCCCCCCTCAGTTGCCTTTTTTCCAGACTGAAGAGACCCAAATCCCTCAGCCTTTCTTCATAAGAGAGGTGTTCCAGTCCCCTCAGCATCTTTGTTGCCCTTTGCTGCACTCTTTCCAGCAGCTCCCTGTCCTTCTGGAACTGGGGAGCCCAGAACTGGACACAGTACTCCAGGTGCGGCCTCCCCAAGGCAGAGCAGAGGGAGAGGATGACCTCCCTCCACCTGCTGGCCACACAATTCTTGATGCCCCCCAGGATGCCATTGGCCTTCTTGGCCACCAGGGCACATTGCTGGCTCATGCACAACGGGCAAATCCAAGGCTCTAGAAAATGTAGCTGTTCTGAGGTTTACCGAGGGTGCCCACAGCTTACGACAGATCCTCTGGAGGTCGTTACTGTAAATCTAACAATATCAAGTTATCCACATGTTAAAAAAGGACATTTCTCTATTAAAATATATGTAAAGTTCTGGCCAATTGCTTTACAACTTCATTGCTTATAATTGTACAGGGCTCTTGCTCTTCAAGCCCAATCACAGTATTTCTCACTAAACTCTAATTATACAATCTAGCATGAAAAAGGCAGAGATACAGACCCTTTAACAAGCTTAGGCAAAAATCAAAGGCCCACAAAGGGCTAAATCAAAAGCTGGCGCGCACCAACTCTATTCTTTGTGCAGTCAAGCAAGACTAATTAATGCTTTTAATGTCAGTTTACCCCTTTTGGCACTATAAATCAGAACGCGCAGCTTTTATGAGTTAACAAAAGAATCTGTGAAAGGTGTAGCTTATTAACCAAACTCACAAATTCAAACACACTTAATCAGAAACAGGTATATTTAGCAGCATTGTCCTCGACAAGCAGAATTATCTGCAGGCTGTACACAGAGAACGTTCATTTATCAATACAAACAAGGCTGGCACACCAGGAAGAGGTGGTAAATTATACATCTGAAAGAAAAGCCACTGCTTCCAGCACGGCTTTTGTGAGAGCAGAAATGTGGAGCAAAGACTGCGGGAAGGCGCTCCAGAAAGGTGGAGGGAACATACTGGATGTTTCCCTATAATCTCATCTCAGCCACAGCGAGAACTGAGCGTGCTATTGCACTTCTGCAGCAGGGAAAGAAAAATCGGTCCTCAAGTAGATCTCCTGTTATCGCCCACTTGGCAAGGACCGTCGGCAGCTTCTCTGTCACGTGCTGGGCTCGTTTCGATGCATCGTTTGAAGAGTTCTCGTTAGGGTTTTGTTTCTTCCCCTTGTCAGGAAACAGAGATCTCCATTTTTTGTATTGTTTCTGAAATCTGTTTTGCTCTCTATCCATCAGCCAGTTGAGACTTGCACTTTGCAAGTCTGTTGGATATCAGTCTGGCCTCTAACGAGGGGGAACGGTTTTAAACTGAAAGACGGGAGACTTAGCTTAGATACTAGGAAGAAATTCTTGGCTGTGAGGATGATGAGCCCCTGGCCCAGGTTACCCATCCCTGGAGGGGTTCAAGGCCAGGTTGGACGGGGCTTGGAGCAACCTGGTCTGGTGGGAGGTGTCCCTGCCCAGGGCAGGGGGTTGGACCTAGACGATCTTTAAGGTCCCTTCCAACTCTAACCATTCTGTGATTCTAAGAGAAGCAGCTATCACAGGGCTACAAAAAGATACCTACATGGTAAACCTCAGTCCAAAAAGAAGTCAAGGTCACAAAGCTTTCAAGATCATAGAATCATAGAATCGCCTAGGTTGGAAGGGACTTTTCAGATCATCGAGGTCAACCATCAACCCAACACTGACAAAACCACCACTAACCCATGTCCCTCAGCACCATGTCTGCCCGGCTTTTAAATATCTCCAGGGATGGCGACTCCACCACTGCCCTGGGCAGCCTCTTCCAATGCTTGACAACCCTTTCGGGCAAGGAATTTCTCCTAATATCCATCCTAAACCGCCCCTGGCACAACTTGAGGACGTTTCCTCTTGTCCTATCACCTGTTCCTTGGGAGAAGACACCGAACCCCCCTGGCTACACCCTCCTTTCAGGGAGTTGTAGAGAGCGAGAAGGTCTCCCCTCAGCCTCCTCTTCTCCAGGCTGAACACCCCCAGCTCCCTCAGACGCTCCTCACAAGACTTGTGCTCCAGACCCCTCACCACCTCCGTTGCCCTTCTCTGGACACGCTTCAGCCCCTCAACGTCTTTTTTGTGGTGAGGGGCCCAAAACTGGACACAGCACTCCAGGTGGGGCCTCACCAGTGGTACCATCCCACCAGGGATGGTGGGATGGTACCCCCCCCACCAGGGGGACCATCACTGCCCCAGTCCTGCTGGCCACACCATTGCTGATGCAGGCCAGGATGCAGTTGACCTTCCTGGCCACCTGGACACATATATATTTTTAAGAAGAGATGCAGCTACGACTCACATCCTAGATTCAGAGAAAGAAAAGAGACTCTAACTGCATCTTTCTGGCTGCGTAGACAGACAAAAAGTATTTTGGTTCGCTCTCCACATACCTCAGGGCAGTATCTACGGCACACTTTAATATGCATTTAAACTCATCAATCAAAAGTAGAAAGTCAGTCCAGAGCATCTTGAAAAGTCTGGTGTCGGAGATCCTCTCTGCTGCCTATGTCCATAAATCTTATTAAAAGCCTTTCTTTGTTTTTAAATCAGTTTTTGACAGTTGATTTTTTTTCCTGGTTACGGGAAATGTCATCTTCCTAACGATGCCTCACTCCTTATTCCTCTAACAATTACTGTATATCAGCAGTATTGAGCCATAAAGAATCACAAAGCCGCTTTGTCAATAAAATAATTCCTCTACGCCCCAAACTAATCATCACGGGATGCTCAGGCTGATGTTCCTACCCTGACACTCGATTACAATCCATCCCTGTGGCACAGCATCCATCACATGCCGCGGACAGGCAAAGGAGTGCGCAGGTTTCATCTGGAGAGCTGCAGCGGGTATGGGAAGGGACACAGCCCAGCTCAGGGACCCCCAGTCACAGGCCACGTGTGTGTGATTAGCCGGTGACTCCGACCGCCACGAAATAATGAGGCAAAAACATTAAAAGAGGGTTTTTTTAAGGGAACAGACCTGACTATGAGAAGCATTTGCACAAATGCTGCTTAGGATGAAATGTTCGGTCATTAATAGTTATAAATTTGTCACCTTATGCAGGGAAGACGTTTCCCTGTGTGATATGTTACAACATATTTAGGTACATCACAGAGTGGGGGTTCCTTTCCTTTCGCTGATACCTGCAGCATTGTGGTAGTGTTCACAAAGGAACAAAAATCACAGAATCACAGAATGGTTCGGGTTGGAAGGGACCTTAAAGATCATCTAGTTCCAACCCCCCTGCATGGGCAGGGACACCTCCCACTAAAAATCTTCTCAGGAAGTGAAAACTCCCATGAAGCAAGGATGGGCAAAGTAATTATAGATCCCATAGCCTTCCAAACCCTGCAATATTTGTGACTGGAATGGAAGAGAGGGAAAAAAGGGAATGCAACCACAATCCAACACCTTGCAGGACTTGGAACCATCTCAGCTGAGGTACGTTTAAGAGAGCCTTGCTGCTTCATGACTCTCAGACTGTGTGTAAAGATGAAGGAGATACAGCTTAAGAGAAAGGCAAGTACCTGCATTCTCCACTATGGACCAAGAGTGTCCACGTTCCTGTTTCTTCCAATAAAGAAGAAGTTTTGGCTGGGCAAAACCAAAAGCAACAAGAGCAGAAGAAACATGTTGGAGGGTTCTGCTCTCGAGGCAGCCGCTCCCGCTCGCTGTAAGAGCATCCTTAGGAAATGCCCAAACATGTCGCACACTCAGCACAGACTGGGTGATGTGGTATGGTGGAAAACACCGGTCCTATGACCCGCCCTCATAACCAAACCAATACACCCCACGGACAACATCAAGCCCACCATCTGAATCAGAAACATGAACCACTGTCCTTGGTATCACCATCATTAGACTCTACCAGGAAAAAGGGACAGGCATCTCCTTTCACTCTTAAATAATCATATGATGCCTCATAGGATCCTGGGACCTAATAGAATCATAGAATGGTTTGGGTTGGAACACACCTTTTTACTGCTATGGGCAGGGACACCTCCCACTGGATCAGGTTCCCCCAAGCCCCGTCCAACCTGGCCTTGAACCCCTCCAGGGATGGGGCAGACACAGCTGCTCTGGGCAACCTGCGCCAGGGGCTCACCACCCTCACAGCCAAGAAGTTCTGCCTGACATCTCAGCTCAATCTCCTCTTTCAGTGTAAAACCCTTCCCCCTCGTCCCATGGCTCCCCTCCCTCATCCAGAGTCCCTCCCCAGCTTTCCTGGAGCCCCTTGAGGGACTGGAAGGGGCTCCAAGGTCTCCGCGGAGCCTTCTCTTCTCCAGGCTGAACCCTCCCAACTCCAGCCCTCCCAGCATCTCCGTGGCCTCCTGCGGCCCCGCTCCAACAGCTCTCTGTCTGTCTTGCCCTGAAGACTCCAGAGCTGGATGCAGTACATAATTTGGCTTAACAGAAATCACCTTCCGTGTCGTATGTCCTCTAAAACGAAATCTATTCTCCAAAACAGAGCTGGCAATTTAAGAAAACTTAAGATCTATGAACAAAGGATTTGTTCATGCAGTAGAAAAGAAAATCACTAAGTGATGTAGTCATGCCCCAACAGCAGAGAAGTATCCATCACCTGCTGGCAAGAGGCTTCCCTTCCGCTCTGGATTTGGTGCATTCTCAGCCCAGCAAAGATCACCAAACGGACCCCACCAAACTGGCATAAATGGTCAGGAGACTAACGATCAGAAATTTTCCCTATGAGTTCAGAAACGTTGAGGCGAACGGAGCACAAGTATAAAGTCCAGGCCCAGTTAACTCCATGCCAAATTCCACTCACACACACTATAAAAACCAGACTAATGTAAAAGCACATTTAAAAATATTTACATCACACCAAACCATTAGACAGACAAGAGAGGTATTTTTAGATACACGTGGATTTTACACACACACAATGATTAACTACTTAATTGCTGGATTTGGGGGGAGTGGGGTACTTCCCAAGCAAGAAATAATCTAACCTAAGTGAACTAATTTAGGAGGTCGGGCACACACATGCAAGAGTTTAACTCCATTTCTTCTGCCTTTTGATTTCTGAACGCTATTTACCACCATGTGTGAAAGGGGGAGGTTCAATCCAAGATGAAGACACCTGAAAAGTAAATGAAGTGGCTGACGAGGATCCCAAGCAGGGCAGTCACAGCCTGGAGAGCAACCTTGATCTACCTGAAGAGGACAACCAGCAGCTCATCACCCAAATCTCCCCAGGCTCCATCAATTCCAGTCTTGAGATCTCCAGGGACCAGGCTAGGAGCTTAAGACACCCAGCGCACACAAAGCTTAAACTTAAATTTCTTAATCTGGAGCTGAACTGGACCAGGAGCCACTTGGGCCACAAGTTCTCTTTCTCATGCAAAGCCACCACTTAACAACATGTTCTCATTCAAAAAACAGCCTGTGTTCCAGTTCTCCCACCGATGCCAGTCTGAGCAATTCAGCCCCCACCTCTGTTTTCTCCCCACCTCCCAACCCATCAAACGCACACCCTGGCCTTTGCCTCTCTCCCTTCTGCAGCCCTGGACCTCTGTTTTTCAGGCCCAGAAAAAGCAGTTTAGCCCCAGCTGTGTCTCAACTTGGAGGTAAGGCAGGTAGTTGGCAGAAAAAGGGGACAGGAGCAGCATAAAGGTCCTTTTTTTTTTTTCCTTTATCCTTTTTTCACGATATTCAACAAAAAGGGGAAAAGGGAGATGGGAAAGGGGCCCATTGTTGTTGCTTCAGGGACCAGCGCAAGCAAGGACGAAGCAAAGCTTTTCTGAAATGCTTGGCGCTTTCTGTCCCATCCCACCTAAGACAGGTTGAGGGTGGGATGAGGAAGAAAAAACAGCCTGATTTTCTCCGTACCCAAAAAACAGGCATCTAATCAAGGCGGGTTTTTCCCAAAGCAGGGCTGGAAGGCTGCAAAATATTGGGAGGATAAGGGTCCCAGCATGCCTAAATATTCGATACGGCACAGTACAGTGGATCCAAGCGCAGAGAGCACCCACCAGAACTGTTGCTGTCTGTCTGCATCTGGTTTTCAGCAAATCTGACTTGAGTAGGAGCAGAACACTCAGTGGGTATCCTGGCAGCTGACATTTAAAGTTCGTGTTACTAAGCAAGCAGCAAAACATATAAAATGGGAAAAAAAAAAAAAAAAGAGTCAATCCTGTTTTTTCCATACTTCTGCACAAAAAGAGCTGGATCGGGTCAGGCTGACACTTCAACCCAGTGTCTTCTCTGCAGCAAGAACCAAGTGTGAACACCCAGGGGCAAATTTCAGCACAGGGCAGGCATACGGTGACATTCGCCCAGCGTACTTTCCAGCCCCTAACCATGTGCAGCTCAGGGATTTCCTGAAGTGGCACGTTCGTATTTAATAGCTAGCCGTACATCACGTTATACCACTATTATAACGTATTTGATTTTCTTGTATGTAAAGGCCTAGAGGGCTTGACCTGTTCAGGTCTCATAATGCTAGGCACCATATACAAAAATAGTTAAGACAGAACCTGCTCCAACCAATTTACAGACCACATTACACTGCAAAGTTTATATTTTAAAAAATTGTTTCTAGCTTTTCTTTTATGAAAGGCCGCAACATAAACTATTAGAAAATAATTTGCTGTCTACAGGCAAATGACAGAAATTTATACCGGGAATCATGCCTTTGCCAATCCACTGATTTTGACCCAGCTAGCAGACACAAGCAGTATTTTTTGCTTTCTTTTTAATATAAAACAAAAATAAATTATTTACTAAGAAGATATTAAGACTAATAAAAACTAAAAAAACCCCCTAACTCTCACAACACTTTATAGGAGCAGCAAATACCTGCTGTGTGTTCTACTCCAGTCTGCTAATCACCTTAGGTTTATTAACCTTATAAATCAACACAATAAAATACGCTAGACGTACAGTGTTCCAGGAGTTTCAGCTTATGCATTTCTTGATGCAGAAATTACTTGCTTAGTTAAAAATGTAATGTAATTCTGTACCAAAGTTCATTCAATATAAACAAAGCCCCAACCCATACCAAACACCCAACACTTTTTAATCAACGCTTGCAATCTCTGTGGCATGGGAGTAGGGAAAAAGGTGTTTGGAGGAGTATCTAAACTCAAGCGCTACAGTTGAAGGGCACACAGAAAACACGAATTGATACCTCTTGGATACAAGCTTCCTTCGGATGGAGATAATCCGGAGAGGAGTCTGCCTACGGCTGCAGGGCAGTGAGTCTTCACAGCATTCCACAGCTCTGCGGCAGCAACCAACAGAGAGAAAGAGAGAGACCCGTGAGGCTCCGTGGGCAAACCTGTCGGACAGAAAACACGGCTCTTTCTAGCAAAGAGTGGTCTTTATCTCCACCGGAGCAAAAGGAGGAATGGGGACACGTATGAAATGCAGGCAAAAAAAGGAGGAGCGATGGAGATGCAGGATAAGAGGAGGAGAGGGAAGGGAGACGGGAGCTGGCTACAAGACTGGCAGTCACAAAAAAGACGGCATGATGCAAATGGTCTGTCACTCACATTTCGTTAGACAAGTAGATACGCATATTTACTGCACCTCTCCTACAAATAAATATCTCCATTTGCCTTCCCCTAAACATACCAAGGATACATTTTTCCATAGATAAAGGAAAAAAGACAGCAGAAATTCAACATTTGCACCTTCAAATCAAGACCAAAAATCTTTCAGCAGCGATTTGCTACAGATCAGTGACTTTGGGTGGAAAACTCACATGGCGCGTCTTGCACAAAGTCTACACCAACTATGCTTTGCCTACGCTCTGCTGAAGAATTGCATAGAAGCTAAAAAAAACCAGCACCAGGAGTGGATGAAATCAGAACCAGGGTCTTCTCAGCTTTCAAAAGGGAGAAAACAAAGTTCAAGCTTTCATTTAAATACTCAGTAACCAGCTATTTGTCAGGATTTGGGACTGAACAGGCCGAACAAAGTTTTACACATTAGTCCTACACCCTCCCTTCCCAGCTGACACAAAAGTTCAGAGAACTGAAAACGAAATACCTCCGAATAAAGTACAGCACACAAAAAAAGCTCTCAAGCAGCTCCACATGCTTTATGCATTAGACAGAGGAACAGAAAACCTACTGTTCACAAACCAGGACCAGCGCTCCTTCTAACAGTTGTTTATTTTAATCAACCCAGTACCAAAAGGTTTACATTAAATATTTTTTCATTGCTTCTAACCACTGATCCAGTATTAGTTTACATTCACTCAAAAAACACTCTTGGGGAGAAAACAGGGCACAGAAAGCGTCGAATCCAGTAAAATAACAGAGTTTCTTTGGAAGGGTCGATCCATCCCACCTTTCCCTGCAGCATTACACCAAGAGGCCCTGCAAGCCCAGCAACAGAGACAATGTGAAATTGGAAATGAACAGGAAAAAAAAATGATAAATCATAGAATCACAGAATGGTTTGGGTTGGAAGGGACCTTAAAGACCATCCAGTTCCAACCCCCTGCCCTGGGCAGGGACACCTCCCACCAGACAGGTTGCTCAAAGCCCCGTCCAACCTGGCCTTGGACACCTCCAGGGATGGGGCAGCCACGGCTTCTCTGGGCAACCTGGGCCAGGGGCTCACCACCCTCACAGCAAAGAATTTCTTCCTAGTATCTCATCTTTGTTTTTACTGAATCTTATTTTTTATTGAAGTTCCCAGAATTGCCAACTGCAGGCAACCACCACCAAACCATCTGAGATGGCATCCTTGGAGAGAAGTCAAATCCCACCCTACTGATGCTCAAAGGTCCAGATAATCCCAACACTGCTGCTACCAAGAGCGTGAGCACACTCAGTGAAACATCTCAGTAATATTCCCACCTGTTGTACAGGTGCTTGACTTCTGTATTTCCAACTTATAACAAGCATATTCATTGCTTGGAATTTAATCCTAGTTTTAGGCTTTTTTGACTTGCCTTTATGGTCCCCCAGTTCAAAGACACAACTCTAAAATACATAAGCAAAAACCTTTAGGAGAGAGAAGAAAGCTTAAATGAATTCCAGCAGAAACGACGACTTGACATATCTCATCACATCAAGCTCCGCGGTGGCAAATTAGTTTCTCTTTGAGCACATTCTGTACTCAAAGTAGCTTCAGTGCTTCGGGAGATACCAAATATAACACAGCCCCATTTTAACTTCCTTCCAGGAATACACACAGTTATTTATCAAGAAGACGTGGGCTGCAGTTTCAGTTCCAACAGCTTCAGTAACATTTTGTAAAATTAAACAAACGACTCCTTTTGTGGCAAGAAAGAAGCAGAAAATAATCTGGGTCCAAGCAAATGGGGGAGAAAACCACCTCCCCCGAGTCTTCCTCCACCCTTTAGTGATGTGATGAAAAGGACCCCTAGACAGCGACACCAGGGTCAACACCAACCATGGGGTCAACGGTTCTTCTTTCCACCGCTTTTGCACCTCAAATCTCAATACCTTTGCCGTTACGATTTCACTTAGCAGAGCCGGTTTGATAGCTAAATTTACTTCAAGTCCAAGTTTTGGAACATTTTTATGTCTTTATACTTGTACGGCCAAGGAAGTCAATAAGCTCTGCTTAGCAAATACTAAAGGTTCCCCGGACGTGTCCAACACCACTGCGTGTGCTGAATACATGAGGGTTTCCAGGCACCACCTCGATTCAGCATGAGGACAGGACTGCAGCAACCTTTATGCCGGAGAATTATCAGAAAGTTCACCTTTTGTTCATCTAAAGAGACGGAGAGAAGTACTGTACCCACCTCCCATTAACCTTGTCGGTGGGATCTTTCTTTAGCCGCAACAGCATCAATACCTTCTTGCATTGTGCTGCTACACAGACACTCGGTAGAATCACCCTTTTGGTCTCTTTTCTGGTTTTTCTTGACCATAAGTCAAAACGATTAGGTTCACAATAACTGGATGCCACTACTGCAGAGAGAAGCTGCGATGAGCTGCACAGAGATGGAGGTTATCCAACTGCCCACACACCCACGTCACCCTGAATGCTCTCAGTCACTGTGCAAAAACCAGTCATAAATGCTCAGAATTTAAGAGAAATGATTCAAATGAGTCCTAACACCAAGGAAATCTAGTTCCACTCGGGATCTTTCATTTCACTTGAGTGTGTGAGAAGGTGCAAGACGTAAATGTAATTGAAGCTGTGTCAGATTCCTCACCGTACCTCTCTTGCTTCATGCTGTACCCCCATCTCCTACCCCTCTTCAGCTGGAGTCCTGGACTGCCACGTTCTCTAACCACAGCAATGCCATACACACACAAAATGTGGACATTTGCAGAAATGCAGTCAGTCCCAATCAAGGCCGTCGAGTAGAAGTATGAAGACGTTCATTAGAGAAAATAAAATATATTTTAAAGAGGGAAAATGTGACCTGTGAGAAGCTATTAATTTGGAAAATTCAGGGAAATAGCACAACACTGAGAAGTTCAGAGATGATCAGAGGGCTGGAGCCCTTCTGCTGTGAGGACAGGCTGAGAGACTTGGAGGGGGGTTCAGCCTGGAAAAGAGAAGGCTCCGCTGAGACCTTCCAGTACCTAAAGGGGGCCTACAGGAAGGATGGGGAGGGACTCTTTATCAGGGAGTGTAATGATAGGACATGGGGTAATGGCCTCAAACTGGAAGAGAGGAGATTTAGATTGGATCTTAGGCAGAAATTCTTTACTCTGAGGGTGGTGAGGTACTGGAACAGGCTGCCCAGAGAAGCTGTGGCTGCCCCATCCCTGGAGGGGTTCAAAGCCAGGTTGGACGGGGCTTGGAGCAACCTGGTCTGGTGGGAGGTGTCCCTGCCCAGGGCAGGGGGGTGGAACTACATGATCTTTAAGGTCCCTTCCAACCTGAATCATTCTGTGATTCTGGGAAGTTCTGCTGGCATGACCGCGTTCATCAAGAGCATGATCTGGGATTAGCCCCATGATTCCATCAAAGTCTCCCAGTACAGTGTTTGCTGTATCAGCTCTACCAGCAAACCTTGTTCCTCTGAAACCAGCAACTGGAGAAACATCAGGCTCCTGCGGAAAGCTGAATACACCTGCAGAAGTCACCCCCATGCAGGACAGGAGCAGGCAGAAAGGGAAGAGAAAAGTTTGCCTCTCTGTTGGTTAAAAATCAAAAAAAAAGCAAGCAACGGGAATAAACTCATTTTGGTGCTGAAGACTATCAGGCATACAATGTATCTAGGGTGGACGTTTAACTTGTAACACAGCATTTTTAATTACCCACCTAAAAATGCCAGGCAACATGTTAAAAGTCCTTGAGTACACACCTGAAGAAACCATGTGCTACTCCCTGAAGAGCTAGCGTGAAGCATCTAGAAATCAAAAGGAACAGTTATCCAGCACACAAGTCCCTATCAAGTTACTGCTTTTTGGGGGAAGAGATTTAGGGAAGAAGAGGGTTCTCCGTATCAGTGTAATACTCTTTTTTTTCCTGGTTGTCTCTGCATCTAAACCAGGTTTATGGCTCCACCTATTAAACGAACCAAGAAAGAAAAGGGAGCAAAGAATACAGAAAAAACAACCCTGCCTTCCCCATGAGAGGCAGGCTGCCTTTTCCCACTCCTGCCACCCCGGTGAGCTCTTCCAGGCTCAGCTGCAGAGCTGCCGGAGCTACCACCATCATCCCTCGGTACCACGGGAAGCCAAATGCTGATCTCATATCGCAAGCTCAGGCAAGGCAAACACCAGTGGAAAGCTGGAATCCACCTCCTTTAGGAAATGTAGAGCACCAGTTCCCCCAGTTATTGAGCTCACAGCATTACCGTAGGCAGGACTGCCAGAAAAAATGACATAGTTTTTCCTGAAATGAAATATGAAAAGAAGACAAGGAGAAATATTCACTAACTAGAAAATGCTTTCATGCTTGGTGAGTGCTATTGCTCTTTTTATTCATTTTAAAGTTATGATCTGGGTGTTGGTGGGTCTGAAAGAGATGCTGGAACCTTACTCATCCACCCATCCATCAGGCACGCCCCTCTACGGGCTGGGGCACTGCCAGCCACCAACACCTGAGACCTACGAAGAAGGTACTTTGACCAGCTGAGATACACGAAGAAGACACCTGGATGCTTTGTGGAGTTTGGGAGGTGCTTGTTTCTTGGTAGTGAGGGGTCCTGTTTGGGTTTTTTAAAGGTAAAGGATGTTGCAAAACCTTCTCTCGTAGATTTGTGCCACCTTTGCTCGTACACCAGGCTTTTGCAAATGGAAAACCATCTCGGGTGACAGTCAAGGCTCTTCCAGCTCCTCCTTACTACGTTCAACTTCCTACCAACCATTGTCAACTCCTTTTCTAGAGCCAAAGTTGCCCCAACTTGCTGAATAAATTCATTAACGCAGAATCCATTTCACACAGGTTTCCCATTAATTTCTAATTTCCTAATGATTAGATTACATGCTCTAGCTTTTAAAGCAATTTACCTCTATCAAGTTGAGCAAAGAAACCTAGCAGGGTTCCTGCAGCCTACTGCCTGATGAAGTCCTCCCTCCCCTCCTATTTTCTTCTTGGTGCGAAAAAGTTTAAATCCCTTCACAATTCACAGCATGGCAGGGGTTGGAAGGGACCTCTGGAGATCATCCAGTCCAACCCCCTGACAGAGCAGGGTCACCCACAGCAGGTGGCACAGGAACGCGTCCAGCCGGGTTTGGAATATATCCAGGGAAGGAGATTCCACCACCTCTCTGGGCAGCCTGTGCCAGGGCTCTGCCACCCTCACAGGAAAGAAGTTCCTCCTCATGTTTAGGTGGAACTTCCTGTGCTCAAGTTTGTGCCCGTTACCTCTTGTCCTGTCACTGGGCACCACTGAAAAGAGCCTGGCCCCATCCTCCTGACACCACCCTTACTGCAGCTACTCAGTAAGAAAACTTGTTCACAAACATCTTCATCCACTAAATGCAGTATTTCAAGTGGGAAAACAATTGTTTTTCATTTTAATTCTATCCTCCCCTCCTAGGACCAAAATTTAGTTTGCTGCTTTTGTTTTAGTACCTACGCCATTATGATGATCTAATTACAATTATTCTTCAAAAAGTCCTCTTTTTTATCCATTACTTTTGTTGTTCCTTCTATAAAATTGGACTCCAGCGATAGGAGCTGAGTACACGGATTATAAAATAGATTAAGAATTAATTAGAACATGGTGATTAAAAAACCTGCCTTGGTAGACTGCAGATTGTTATGATAAAATAGTGTTAGCATAATTCATTTCAAAATACACTCCGCAACTACTTATCAAATGAAGATAAAAACATTCACTAAGTGTCTTGACAGGCTGGAGAGTAAAAATACAGCATTCCCCACTGAGAAAATAACTTTATTCAGTTGGACAGCACTGCAAAACTTTCCTCATGAGCCAATTTTCTGTCTCAGAAACCTTCCGTACCACTCGAGTCCCTCGGATTGCAGGGCCATCCATCAGGACACTCACCGAGCCTGGGATTTTTGAAGGAAGAGAAAAACATGAGCTAAAAATCCAACTGGATAAGGTCTAATGACGCTTGTCCGGAGCCAAGCACCTTCCTTTAAATCCTATTCCACAACGTTTGGTGTTTAACCTTCTGAGTATCCAAACCCAGCAAAATGGAAAGGATCTTCTGGGCTCCAATAAATAAAATTCAATTGGCTGAGATTAGTAAATAAACGTCCCTCGGGGCAGCAAGGAGGGCTGACACTGAGCTTGCGTAGCCTCGTACATCGGGCTTGTCTTTGTATCAAACACGTTTCTAATTCCAGCAGGAAAAATTCTTCAAAAGTAGATGTTGAAGTTATTTACCTCCCGTTTTCATCAATTTTTCAAAACCGGTTCTTCAAGTATTGACTCTAGATTAGTTATTCTCACTTGTGCAATTTATATATTACAAGACACTTAGAGGTTTCTAAGTCACAGACAACTTTGTAATCAAAAGAAAACAATTTAATTAGCTAAGATTAGTGTTAATTGAAGGAAAACAATTTACCGCACTACTGACAATACTCAATCTTTGGAAAGTTTCAGTATTAAAAAACCATACGCAGCCATCACCTTAAAAATAAAATTAAACCTTTCAGTGAGAGCAGCCTCAGTTTGACCTTTACCCCTATTTAAAAAAAAAAAAAAATCTAAGAAAAACACTCAAACACAAGCCTCCACATCATTATAAAAGAGGGATTAATGAGAAGATGACAGAATCTATTTAGACATTAGGAAAAGCATTGACAATGTTTCAGTCTGAAGTTAATTCAGACACCCTTACTCACACAGTGAATATAATTAAAGGACTATGACTTAAAGGCAATAATAAAGGGTGTGGTATTGATTTGGGAGCAAGGAGATACCATAGAGGGGATACCAGAGATATTTGTCATAGAACTTAACACATTTAGTATCTAAATTAAGGAAGAATAGGGCAAAATGTTGATGAATGTACACAGATTATCTAGAATGGAGACGAGTTCAGTTCTTCTCAGGGCACGTTAAAAAAAAAAAAAACCAAAATCAAACCTTGAGAAACCAGAGGTATTGGCAATAAAAACATCAGATGAGGTCCACCTGGAGGAATTGGAAGCCAAAACATCTGTGAAAATACCTAGCAGGAAATAAAGGCATGGAAAGAAATAATTTCGGAAGGCAGAAAACATGGCAGGAAACCGCAGGGACGTTACTGGCTGGAAGCACCTTCCCGTCTCTTCCTCCCCTCAAAAATTGCCAGTCGCCTTTGTACCAACACGACTGCTACGGAGCTGTACAGCAAACCAGATTAGAGATCTGATCTGGGTTAAAAATAACTTTTTTTTTGCTGTTCACTGCTCTGTTTTCCCATATGGCCTTTCGCATAGTTGTACCAGCACAGTTAAGGCAGCCCAGCAATGGGAACAGGCAGCAGAGGAGGAGCGAAACTCCCAAGAAAAATACTTCACCCCAAAGGAAGAAAAGAAAAGACGCAGCCAAGAGAATTTGCAACAAAAGAAAAGGGCAGAACAAGCAGAAATTCACCCCTGGTCTCCCCGGATATCGCAGCACATTGGTGGTACTCGGGGGAGAAAGGCCACCAGGACTGCTTGCATTTCCTGAGCTTGCTCCTGCCAAGAGCTGGGCAAGCAAAGACCCATCCCTGGCACTTGTCGTATCCAGCTGGTGGAACCAGGTTGGGGATCACCAGCCATGGCTTTGGCCAGTCTAGAGGAGAGTTTTTGGAAAAAGAGGGTGAAAAGGGACTGGAAGCAGCACAGGAGCACGCACACATGCTTCACTAGAAACCTCATGGACATCCACGAAACCTCAACGTCAAAATGCACAACTCAAAATCTCACATGCAACAAGTCTCTAAAATTAAAGGGTTCTGTAAACCCAGAGTATCAAATATTAAACAGAGGAACCTTTTTTTTTTACATACAGGATACAAGTGTGAAATCGAGACGTAAGAAAAGCACGGAAGTCATTAAAACTGGCAAAGTTGGGCATCATCCTTCCTCCAGGAACATCCTGTTGTCTCAGCTTGCAAGAAAGACAAGTGACTGACGTCAGTATTCATCTGAGTATCACCCCGGCCACACCTCCCTTTTACATCATTTATTCCACTATATCGTTAGAATTACTTTCCTGCTTGAAGGATGCCGTACCAAGGCTAGAAGGGCAGAGCGAGATTAGGAAAAGCAGCAAATCCCATCCCTGTTTTTACTCACTCACCAGTTACTGATTAAAAAAAAGTCTAATCCACTGGAAAAGTGGAGGAGTTGCTTTTAGAGCCAAAGATTGGTAAAAGTACAACTGTTACCGAAATAATCAGCAGCGTTTTTGCCTGTGCTGCTCAGCTCCCTGTTGAGCTCTGTATTTCAGTGTCGGAGAGGATTCAGGTGCAGAGCTGGGAGCCGGCACAGGATGGGTGGATTCAAGGTATTTGAGTCATCCGCTCTAATCTCAACTCACATTAGCAGATAAGAGAAATTTAAACAAAGTGAGATCTGGTTTGCTTTTATACTTATATCTATGAAAAAAAAAAAAAAAAGACTAATTCTTATAAGGCCACTCTTTCAAACATGCCGGTTTACAAAGAATTGTTGCTCTATAGCGCATCGGCTACATTTTGTAATCCAGAAAAATACACATTGGAGAAAAATGCACTCATTCTCGCTTTTCACTTTACCATGTTTAGAATAGAAAACGGCATTATGTTCTACTCTAGTTTATTAATCTACAATTTATACAATCCGTCTTTGATGAAGGTTTTTCTTAAATCTCCAAACTATCAGAATAGTTAGGCTCAATACACTGCCTAGTAGCAAAGTGTGGGGAGACAGGTGGTACCCTCAAAAGAGGATAGAGGACCAGATAAAGGACTAACTAAATAAGTCAGGGACACACAAGTCTCCAGGACCAGACAGGACATATCCAAGGATGCTGAGGAAGGTGGCCAATATCAGTGTAAGGCCCTTCACTAACAAATTTGAGGGATGACAGCAATCCCACCCCGATTGCCTCTGGCAGGGGGATGACCAGCTCTGTGTATGATGAGAGCACAGTGGGTGGCACTTACCATGGCTTTAGCAAGGTTTTCCACATGGTTTCCCACCATTGCACCATTTCCACGTGTCCTGGAAACATTCCAGGCCGGGTTGGATGGGGCTCTGAGCAACCTGATCCAGTTGAAGATGTCCCTGCTCATGGCAGGGGGTTGGACTAGATGGCCTTTAAAGGTCCCTTCCCCCCCAAACTATTCTATGATGCTATGATCTCCAACCATTATACCCTTGTAATCTACCCATTCCCTTCATAGCTCCCCAGTTTGGCTACAAGGTGCATGGAAAATTGTCTGGGCTGTCACACTGGAAAGGTGGTTGTCCAAGGCCCAAAGACCAGCTGGGTGCCTGGTTCCATGTGGCATCCCTCAGGGATGATAGTGGGACCAATACTTTTGAACAGCTTTCTCAACAACTTTGTAGACAGGATAGAAAACATTTTCGAAGACTTTGAAGTACTTTTGAAGCTTCATCTGAAATACTAGCTCTTGGAAACCAGCAGTACTGGGGTCCCCAATACAAGAGAGTCCAATGGAAGGCCATCAAGATGGTCAGGTGGCCGGAGCACATGAGGAAAGGCTGCAGGAGGTGTGTGTTTGGAGAAGAGAAGGCTTTGGGAGTCCTCCTTGGTGGTTGCAAGTACCTACAGAGAAGACGAAGCCAGAGTCCTAGAGATGAACAGCAAGGTAACAGGGACAAGTGGCAGCAAGGAGAATTCCAGCTGGGTATAAGGTAGAGACAAATTTCATATTTGGGGTTAGGCAGCAGTGGAAGGGGTGCCCAGTGAGGAGGTCCAACCTCCATCCTTGGAATATCCTGATCTAGCAACCTGGTCTTGTGAAAGATGTCCCTGCCCATGGCATGGGGGTTGGACTCGATGATCTTTGAAAGTCCTTTCCAACTCAAACCATTCTGTGATTGGGTTTTAGAATCTGGTTTTCATTAATGCTCCTTTAACATGCCCAAGGGATGTTGGATGAAGTCTCCCAGTGGAGGCTTGTCTCTTGGCAGAAAAGCAGATGTTTCCAGCAAAGAAAGACATGTTTTCCAAAATAAGACATTTATTTGTCAAGCAGAACACTCTATTTAGGTACAGTGAGGTAAAACAATAGAACAAGACCTGCACACACCTCTCCTGATGGTTTTATCCATCCTTGGTCCTGTCCTGTAAAGCCAACTAACAGCTTGTAGTCAAATCCCAAAACAAAATCACAGGTTATGAATAGACGTCGATCTCTTCAGGATTATTTGCTAATACAGCTACACAAGGCAGAGGTGTGATCTTTTCTCCGCTGTCCTCGTGACGACAAAAACATGACAACAAAATCAATTTGCAGATGGTTGTATCGACAAAGAGTCTTCTTGCTGTAGTTATTTCTATTTGAAAATCCAGCTAAACTACAGGGATGAAATCATTGTTTTACCAATATAAGTTATCATAGAATTGCCTAGGTTGGAAGGAACCTTTCAGATCATCTAGTCCAACCATGTCTTGACCAGACGATTTTGCCAGCAACGCTTTTGTCTCTAGAAACTACAGCCCTGCTGTCCCCTATGTCTTGGGAGAAGGAGTTCTTGTCAAAAAAGTGGCTCACACAAGTGATTTTTTTTTATTTTTACTTATCCATAAAGTTTCCTAAAGCAACAACTGACCGTTTATCAGATCTTTTGTCTTCCGTTATACCTGAACCATGCACATGTTGACATACTTGAGCAGCATCCCTGCACTGATACTTATTCAAGTGATTAATTAAGCTAGTCATACAGATTAGGTAGCAATAAAAATAATGTTAAGGTGGGTGACCGCTTTTCCGTAGAAGTATTTCCAAAGTTCACCACAATTTTTCAAGGACTTAATGCTTACATTTTCAATAACAAACTCACTTTTTTAAATAAGCTTAAAAGCAATTAAAAACAAGTTAAGTCAACATTTCTTTCATTAGGGTCTATTAAGCAATTGTTTAAAGCAGTCCCAATCTCTCCTTCCTTTGGAAGTCATTAGCAATTTCTGTCTTAGATTTATGGAATCATAGAATCATAGAATCACAGGGTTGGGAGGGACCTCTGGAGATCATCCAGTCCAACCCCCTGACAGAGCAGGGTCACCCACAGCAGGTGGCACAGGAACGCGTCCAGGAGGGTTTGGAATGTCTCCAGAGATGGAGACTCCACACCCTCTCTGGGCAGCCTGTGCCAGGGCTCTGCCACCCTCACAGGAAAGAAGTTCCTCCTCAGGTTTAGGTGGAACTTCCTATGCTCAAGTTTGTGCCCGTTACCTCTTGTCCTGTCACTGGGCACCACTGAAAAGAGCCTGGCCCCATCCTCCTGACACCCACCCTTTATTTATAAGCATTGATAAGATCCCC